>JABAKD010000014.1:3501709-3926395 GCA_012845835.1 Undaria pinnatifida
GCAGGATCTCATGCGCTATGGTAGAAAGCGCTACCATCAAGCGCAAAACAATACACTTACGTACGGCGTGTCGCCCACCACGTCACCGCGTGGTTGACACACTCCAAATATCAGCTATGCAGCGGTATAAGGTTCCCCTCCGGGAAGTGCCTACGGGAGTGGCGCAACGACAGATTATTATCACTACCACCGGATGCAGTGGCCATTGCATTTTCGTTTCTACAGCAGCCAAAAGGGAAAGTACGCATACCATCTGCGAGCAGAAAAACCCGGTTTGCATCCAAATCTTACGTGCGTACACGTTTTTTGTTCTTGTTTTTGTTTTTGTTTATTTCGTATTTCTCTCTTCCAATGTATTTCTGTTGCTGACGTATGTATGTTGTGCCTGTCGTACCCAGTACTAGGGCATGACATTGCGTTGTCGAATGCATTACGATGCATTATCTCTGTGTCGTGGCTTGTGACCACAGAGCTGATCTTTCTAGGGTGAAGAATCAGTACGGACACTGGGTGTGCTGGATGTCGACGAGTAGAAGAACGGTTTAATGTGAAGAACACACACACACACACGGGGATAGGGGATGCGGAAACACCACCCCCGGGGATGTTGCGGAAACCCTGGGATTTGCCTTAGCCGTGCCCAAAGCCAAAAAGTTTTTGAAGGCTTGCCACGCGCGACACACTGCACGAATCGCGCCCAAACCTCCGGCAACGTCACCCCAACGGTCAGATTGTGCTCACCCCACCCAATGTTTCGGACAAAGGTGCGAACACGAAGACATGTGCCCGAAGATATTTTTTTTCTGACAATTTTACGCATACATAATACAGTACTATGCGCCTGTTACAATAGGAGAACGCAGTTTAACCCATTTCCAACACTTATTTTTCTTTTAGTCTAACTCCAAGTAATTTGTCCCCATGTCGGGTGCGCGGTGCTGAAGGGGTTGGCCCTTTGACTGATCGCCCCCACACCAAAGTTAGCATATTACGGCCTCAACCCCACTAGAACTGGAAACCACTTTTTGGGGACAAATCACTTGGAACTAGCGTAGGGAGGAGTTTTGGGGGCTTTCAAGGGGTTAAGAGGCTTTGACGGTTCCCGGTTTGCCCATTGATCTTCGCACACCAAACCTGGAGGCCAAAAGAGGCATTGACGGACCGCGGTTTGACCCTTGACCGACCTCCTGACACCAAAACTAGTATGTTAAGGCCAACAAAGGCATTGGCGGACCGTGGTTTGACCCCTTGAGCGACCTCCTGACACCAAAACTAGTATATTAAGGCCAACAGAGGCATTGACGGACCGCGGTTGGACCACTTGACCGACCTCCTCACACTAAACCTGGTATAATAAGGCCAAGAGAGGCATTGACGGACCGCGGTTTGACCCCTTGACCGACCTCCTCACACTAAACCTAATACAAAAAGGCCAAGAGAGGCATTGACGGACCGCGGTTTGACCCCTTGACCGACCTCCTCAGACTAAACCTAGTATAATAAGGCCAAGAGAGGCTTTGACGGACCGCGGTTTGACCCCTTGACCGACCTCCTTATACTGAACCTAGTATTAAGGCCAAAAGGGGCATTGACCGACCGTGGCTTGACCCCTAGACTGACCGCCCTCTACACTAAAAGTAGTACTCCGGAGTATATTAATATAAAAAGAGGTCTTAACGCGTCCAAACAAAGACCGTTCCCCTCACGTATTTGCTCCATCCCAGATATAATCGCATTTACGTGCAAGATTTTTCAGACGTGCACGTAAAGGTTTATTAGCGATGTATACATGTATGGCAGGACTGCTCGAGCTCGTGCCGACCTCACCCCCCCCCCCAAGGGCTGCGGCTAGGGCTAGGGTTAGGGCTAGGGTTATAGGGTTGGGCACCACATACGTCGTTTTGTGCCAACTAGCACCCAAGAAATAATGAAAATTGAGCTTCAGCTGTGAAATCGAAATATTAATCAAAACTCATATTTGCAAGCTGCGTGTGATACTTCGATCGCGTGTTACGGGTTGTGCCGCCATATGCATATGTCGTTAATGAATTAACGTGCAAATCTGAAGAAAAAACTTGCACGTATATTACGTACAACCATATATACCGTAAACGTATCTATCTGCTCGCTATTCACCCGTCCACCCAACACCAATTGCCAACTACACCTCCGACGAACTCGGGAAAGGTCGGTGGTTGCACCGTTCTCTAACCAGTCTACCGTACGAGGTTCGCCAAAAGAACGCGGTTCTCGAAGGATGAACGGCAGCCCCTGAACAGAAACGCCCCCATAAAATGTTAAATACCGCCTTTGTTTTCCACAGGGGGGGGGGGGGGGGCGCGATCCACCCCCAAACGCGAGTTTTGGCGGCAGCGGTTCTTGGGTGCGGCTATAATGACTAATTGCTCATTTTGCGGTACTGCATTGTATTGCCCGTAGGTTCGCGCTCAAAATCTGCAATAACGCGCATGACTGCTTGAAAGTTGTCGCGTAGGCACGATGGTAACACTTCGAAACTATCCCACTATTGAATACCTGGAGCCATGTGCTATCAAATATTCGCTCGCCACCCGACAAAATGTCTGCCGCGCGCGTTCGTTTCAGCCCCTGAGCTGAACCGAGTGCGTACTGCTTGCAGGCGTACTCTTCTTATATACCTGTGAGCAAGACAACGGCGGCGCCGGTCGTATCCCCTCTGCCTCTCTCGCCAACTCTTTGCCCGCTTCCCGGGCTTGAAAGCCCCGCCACCTCAAGCATATTTACTATGATACGAGTATTTTCTCACTATTACTATCAACAACACGTTTCCATGAGGTAACATACCGGTAAGTAATACCCTCAACGATCGTGTCACGTTAAAACTAACGTTTCGCCGGAAATTGACCGTGGCAGGTCTGATCTCTGCGTGATAAAAAGAGTAAAGAAAACAGAGCACAGAGCTCCCAATAATCTGTGGCTCTTCGTACAATAATGCTCTGAAGTTCAGTGGATGCCGACAGATAATAGGATAAACAATAGAAGAACTACCGTGACATTATTATTAGTCGATTCGCCCAAACCCTAAACACGAATGGTGTAGCATGATATAACGTCAGTGTATACTAGTAGCTGAGAGGTGGGGGGAGTAAATTAGCGGATAAACCGCACGCATTATAAACAAAAAAAGAGTACTCCGAGTGCCAGGTAGAAGAAAACTGGTGGTGGCTAATGGCCGAGTCCGTGCGTTCGTAGAATATGAATACGATTGGTGGGAAGCAAACACAGAGTAGAGGCGAAGAATAAGGCGGGAACAGCCAACGAAAATACAAGCAAACATTTTACAAAAAATAATTAAGCTGTGAGTTCGACAAAACTTAGGGTTAATCGTAGTCGATACTCATCTTTGCAAGCCGCGTGATACACCGGCCGCTCATTTTTACACATGTATTTCGTACCAGGTATCCTTTATTTATTTATTTTTCTTTTCTCCATCCCGATTATTATCCTCGCATTACTCTCGCGCTCCCTTCCAGTAGTAACTCAGATCCAGAGTCACATAGCGGGGCCTCCTCCCCCCTCCCCACTTCGGTGCGTGCCTATATTTTTATCGCGATAATTATTTATTCAGCATTTTCTTCCCTCGTCGACTCGCGTCGAATTGTGCCTGCCCACGCTGCCAGGCGCTCTCAGCAGTTGATCCTTTCTTTTTTTTTGCATTCTAGCAAATAAATCGGTAGTACTCACAGCTGACGTTTTTCAATTTTTATAAGACAAAGTCAAAAGATCACCACCGATGGCAATCGAACTCAAGGATCAACCCTGTAATATCAATAGTATTAATAGTCTTCGAGGTTAACCACTAGGCCACCGGGCGGGGCGACCGTACAAGACAGAAAAACATATTGCAAATACAGCATCCATGGAAATTTGGCCACGCAATGAACCGCAATGCACACACGGGGAAATCATACATCCCAGGTACTCATGAAATAATGTCAAGACTGTAGACTACACCTGCAGTTGTGAGTTGGAAGGGTAAATTAGCGGACAATCCACACACCATAAACACCACAAAAAAAAAAAAGAGTCGTACTCCTATGAGAGTATCATGTAAAAGATAACTACTGGTGGCTAATGGCTCGAGTCCGTACGTATGGAGAACAAACGGATTAAAAGAGTAAAATACACTCCATCCAGCTGTGAGATCGAAGATTTCATCGAAACTCATCTTTGCAAGCTGCGCGTGACACTCCGATCGCGTGTATTACTGGGTGCGTCCTCATCAAGGATTAGGGTCGGCGACTGCCCTTAAAAATAGTGCCAGGGTCAACAGGGGTGATGTTCATCAATCTGTGCACGGTTACTATAAAACCCATTTTTGAGAGGGGCAAAATAATACCTGATGTATATACGGTCGGTACGAAGCAAAGAGAGGCGAAGAACAAGGCGAGGGCAACCAACCAACATACCGAATATTTATCCCACCATGCCATACCAAGTACGCGGTACACCCCAGGTGCACGTAGGTGTTATATATTAATAGGATGCATGACCAACAATTGCTGCTGTATCTCATTGGTCAATGATCCCGTACATAACCAATATTGCCCCGCATCGCTGCGGATATTCTGCATTGTTTCAAGTTGTATTTATTTTATTTTATTTTATCATCCTCCGGCGGATGGGGAAAAATAAAGCCTTAGGTGGTCACCACACTTCCATGCATGTACTTGCATGGACGTGTGTTCCAAGTTTCACGTGACATTAGTTGGAAGCTTGATGCATTTTTTTCTTGCTTGCACATACGTATATATGCATGATATACACGATACCTGGTACATGACATCATACACCTGGTACATGATGAAGAGTCATATCCTGCTGTTGCACTCGGCCTCAAGGCAAAGTCTCCTCGTCCTTGTCCCTGTCATCTCGTGAGTATGTACGAGTACGTACGTAAGTACGCACATACAATAATTGTACGTACCTGGTATGAAACGCAAGTACGTAAGCACGTCTTCTACCTTTTATTTTTTTTATTTTTTACTCTTGGAGATCCGGGTAAAAAAGGCTGAGGCTCCCTGCACTTTCGTTCGTGTACCAGTTTTTGTCCATGCATGTGCAAAACGAAGACTTTGTGTTAACCTCGCCCCTTCGGTTTAGTCGACACCGTGGACTTGCCGGCTTTCTTCGGCCGAACCCTGTAAGGTTCGGCCAAGAAGGTGAAATAGCCACCCAGGAATCGACGGCTCTTTCACGTCTTCTCATAGGCATTATGTTTGAGTACGCTCGCTCGTGGAATTTGCGAGTTCCTATCATCTGCGTGTACTATGATACCTCCGGAAGAAGAGGACGGAGGACCTCCCAAGTTCCACGAACAAACGTACTCGAACGTACTGCCTGCACATGTTCGGCAACGAAGCAGATCATTGTTATTGTTATCGCATTAACTCGCACAATCAAGTCTGCGGTCACAGAACAGGCTCCTGCCACTCTGGAGTCGAGAAAAAACCCAAGGGAAAAATTGAAAAAACAAACCAAAAGTGGTGCACGTGTGCATATATCATATTCATAGGTTGTTGTTGCTGTTGTTGTTGTTGTTCTCACATCAACTCATAGGTACAGCAGCATGGCAGCACGGACCATACGACACGACGCGTGCCCTCGCTCGTGGATTATATTTTTCAAATTTTTATCCTCCGGCGGATGGGGAAAATAACAGCAGAAAAATAAAGCTCATCACACTACGAACCACGTATGTATTTTCATACATTTGTGTCAATTTCACTCAATAATAGCATTCGCAATCCGGCGCTAGCTGGCGTGTCTTTCAGTTCCCGAGATAAGCGATAGCGCGAACGTTCGTTTCGTGGAACATGCCGCGTCCACACTACAATAGCTACGACGCCATTAACCGCACCACCCACGTTTGTTTATGGAGACAAATTACTTAGAAACAGACTATTAACAAGGTAATTTTTTTGGGCTGTCCACGCGTCCACATGCCGCGTCCAAACCATAATAGCTACGACGCCATTGACCGCACCACCCACGTTTGTTTATGGAGACAAATTACTTAGAAACAGACTATCAACAAGATAATCTTTGTGGGCTGTCCACGCGTCCACACCTTGCAAGTGGGAAAAGAGGTGCCAATGCACCGTATAGCTTGCACGGAATCGACCCTTCCAGAACTCCACCCCACGACGCTTTAGGGGAAAAATATACTTAGAATAAGACTAATAGTTACGAAGTAGAACATTTTTTGGCTGTCCACGCCTACAGAGGTTTTACCGGATATCTCTCCAGGATGAAGAAGAATCGAACATACACAGGATGCGATGTGCTGCAGGTCGATGTATGTGTGTTCTTCGCATCATACTGTCATCTCCACCCATCGGCGATCAGAACCCCGACTGTTTTTGAGTCGTTGTTGTGGGGTTCTAAGGTTGACATGAGTTCATTACGATATAACGATGTATCAACCCTGCGATATCGTGCCTTGTCATGAACAAAACAGGGGGGATATTATTAATAGTATGTTCGTCGTGTATGATGAAGACGGGGGGTGTTGGTCGTCCTCATGAACACGACTGTCATTATCCATCAAATCTCAGGGTGTTCCACGTGTTACTAAGGGATTCATGTATAAGGTGTAAGGGGACTATTTGGCCGGATAATTTCCGGCATGAATCGCCATGAGCTGTCACTCGTGGTTTTGATCTGGAGGAGACCGAGTCAGGCTCGACGGCTGGATGACATAAGAAAGCTCTGTGTCACCGTATTGAGTCACGACCACGCCTACCCGCGCCAGCTGCGTGTACACATTAAGAGGCCAACCGTGCCCATGCCTCATCCATAAGGTCATCCCACGGTAGTACGGGTTGCAGTTGTTGTATTAACAAATAATGTACCTGTCCGGTTGAGCGCCTCAAGCGTGGAACTATTGGTTACTGCGATAATTTAGCGAATACGTTTGTTTCAGGATAAGCGCATACAAACGTTAGTTGGGATGCGCGAAAGAACGTCTTCCGAGCCATCTTTCGGGGCGAGATACTCAGCTCCCCGTGTTGCTATCAGGAGCTCAAAAACTTCTGCTGCACCTCTAGAAAATATGTTTGTTTTAGAACTAGCGCATACAAGCGTTGGCCGGGCTGCGCGAACGGATGTCTTCGGAGCAATGTGTCGGGTGAGGTGTTGAGCTCCTCCTCACGTTAGGAGCGCAGAAACTTCTTAGAATCTGCTGCATGCACCCCTACCTAGCGTTGGATGACTCTCTAGGAGACTATTAAAGTACTATCATAACCCCTTCGTGACTTTAGACTTGAGGCGGGAAAAATTTCGAACAAAACTGACGGTTTCAGCATCGAGCACACCACGCCGCCAGTGCTGTCGGTGGACGTGTCCGAACCGTGTGGCAAGGAATTGTGTGACACGTGAATACACGGTAGTGCACGGTGGTGGTACTCTTTTTGCTCCGCGTTCACGCCACACGTTTGGTAACAACGCCAAACACGCTCCATTTTTAGTCGCTTTTCTTGGGGACCAAACGGGTAGATGAGGGCAGAGACAAGCCACGCGGCCACAAAAACTACGAGACAGGGATACGTACACGTCGCAAACATATACTGGGGGTGGGCAGAAAGAACGGTTTGGCTTGAACAAATACGCACACCTTGCAAGTGGAAAAGGAGATGCTGATGCAGGTCGCGCTCCCGGTTCTGGGCGGCTCGAAGCTTGTCCCTTAGGTCTTGTATCACATCCACGCTGTAGCCGCGAGTCGGAGCAGCACCGGTATTCGGAGCAGCACCATTCGGAGCAGCCGCCGGGGCGAGGTCGTTGCGCTCCTGGGAGGCGTTATCTGTCGGGTTGGGTTGGTCAGAGGACGGTGTCGGGTGTCAAAACGAACACCGTTCATCAAGCTAGTGGGTTAGGTCTATAACCCTAACCCTAACCCAATGTAATCTACTTTCAAATGCCATGGTAGTAGCACTACCCCAACCCAATTTAGTCTACTTTTGAAATGCCATGGCAGTAGACTGCTTCCGCTGCTATATGAATATGTATGTACGTCGATTATTTCCTGCGACTTGTCTGTTTTTCTGGCCTGTAAAAGCCCCGATTTTCGTGTGCACTCCCGGGCGGCGTTATCTGTAGGGTGGGTCAAAACATGGTGCCGAGGAGGAAGGATGACGTTCATGGAGCCAGTGTGCTGCTCAATCCTCACCGATAGCTGCGTAGACTAGTCTACCGCAGTTATATTAGGTCGCTGCTGGGCGGCGATACCTGTTGCATTGCTGCTGCTGCTGTGCCCCTGCTGCTGCTGTACTCATTTCTACAAAAGTGCCGCTGTTTTATTACTTCTTGACGCTATTCTCGGTTGGTAACGCGGACTACAATACGTCACCAGAGCGGAATGGCCTTTACTTTCGAACAGCTCTTTACATTGAGCTCAGATGCTATTACCATAGCAAGTACTTATATATAATATTGCCCACAGGTGGTCAGATGTTGGATGCTTGGATTTCGTTCGTGCGCCACTTCCCTCGGCACTTCCCGGAGGGGAACCTTGTATCTAATAAATATATTCTAACAGCGTCAGCTGTGAGTTCGACGAATTTAGGATTGATACTCATCTTGGCAAGCTGCGTACTACACCGGTCGCTCGTTTTTACTAAGTTTTCATGAGTCATAACCTAATATAAGATGGCATTATTGTATTTATACGCGTGTGTCTTTCCAGTTGTCGCCCTTTCCCTGCGCTCCCGTTCCATTTCCGGGAGTTTTTTTTTTTTTTTTTCCTCATTTTTAGATTCTCCTGGAGATCCGGGTAAAAAAAGCTCAAGCTCCATACACTTTCGTTTGTGTACCAGTTTTTGCCCATCTGCGAAACGCAGACTTGGTGTTAATCTCGCCCCTTCGGTTTAGTCAACACCTTGGACTTGCCGGCCTTCGCTCTGGATGAAAAGCAAGTCAACTTACGCACAAAGTGTGTGTGTGCCCGGAGTGCGTGTGCCGAGGATGACTTCGCACCTTCGTACGTGGGCATTCCGTTATTTGCCTAGCCGCAACTGATGTAACATATATTTAGTTCATTGCACACTTCTCAGATTGGAGCGCGGAGCGCATCCTCTCAGTCTCTTGGCGTTGGGTCTGACCCTCATCCTCCTCTACGTCATATATTGGCATTATGCGAATCTGCGACCGGCGGCCGTGCAGGGCGCCGGCGAAGCCCCATGTATCATACCAGGTATACCATTCCGTCCGTCGACGTAACGCCTTTACAATTGGAAACCCGATTTTGGGGACAATTACTTGGAATTAGTATATGGAGGGGTTTCAGGGCTCTAAAGGAGTTAAGGACCGCCGTGCGAGCGTCGAAAAAACTGGGCCGATTACAGCATTGGCCACGCGAAGCAGCCAGGGCCGTTGAGGTATGGAATGTTCGTTCGAAGTGCGACGGAAGTGCGACGGAAGGAAATGTACGGCACGCGCGCAGCATGCATGACGGCACTTGTACTGCTGTACTGATGTCACAATCTCCTAAGGGTCGTTTCTGACGACCAAACGAAATTTCCAAAAACTTACTATTTTGGCAAGAAACAATTGGCAACACTTTCCAAAAAGACGACAAAACTTTCCATCGCGAAACACTGCGCATTTGGCAAGTTTTTGGATATTCGGCGAGTTTTGTCATCACAACGCCCTCAGATTGTATTCCATCCCCTCACAGCAGCCGCAGCAGGGAGCCAATGGCGCGCCGACGCTTTCTATGGAGTAAATGCTGGCGCAGAAAAGACTCCAGGCACAGCCCATGTATCTCAGAGGTTGGCAGTTCTTCCAGCCCGGCCAAATTCGCCTGGGAAAACCTGGGGCGGCAGCTGTTTGTGATTATGCTTCAGCACCCGCTCAAAACGACGCCCATGTGGCATCTACGCGGGCCTAATGGCCAGTGTCGCCAGCCCTATCATAGCTGCTGCCAATGACACTTGTGTATCCTCCGTACCTACCGCTATTACAGAAGTTAGAGCAAGTCTACCATCAGGCGTCGTGGGGTGGTCTAGTTTGTACAACCTTGCGCTGGCTTCATTGGCTAAAATGGCAAATGAAATGGCAAATTTCACTTTCCAAAAACTTGCCAACGAAGCGGAACGGAAATATATTAAAAAAAATGGCGAGATTTTTGTTATTTTGGCAAGTCCAAAATTCCAAAACCTCGCCAAAATGGCAAGAAACTTGCCAAAAGAGTGTCGTTAGAAATTACCCTAATAACGGATTGTCGCTTTTTAGGCTATTTCTTACACAACCGGATTTGTCAGTCGAAAACGGCCTTTTTCGACTGAAGCCCACATCGGGCTTTCTTACACAGTCGAAAAGGAGCTTTTTCGACTCAACTTTTTTCGACCGAGTTTTCCGACTGGGGGATCCAGTCAAGAATCTTGCCAAAAAAGTGTCGTTAGAAAAGACCATAATAGAGGATTGCCGCTTTTTAGGCCGTTTCTTACACTGACAGATTTGTCATTCGAAAACGGCCTTTTTCGACTGAAGCCTAAATCGGGCTTTCTGACACAGTCGAAAAGGAGCGCTCTGGACTCAACTTTTTCGACTGAGTTTTCCGACTGGGCGATCCGCCGGTCGAAAAACTCAGTCCAAAAAGTCCAAGTTTTACACGTGTTTTTTTAACCCATCGCATCGCTCATCCCACCACCCAACACACACGCCCACACACCCATACCAGGTACCACACACCACACTATCATACACGGCGCTGACGCTGGCCTGGCTATCACTGCTGTTGCCTCTCTCGCCGCAAGTCAGCGTGGCGCATTCCTAGCTCCGCTCGCCAGCAGCGTGTTGTTGTTTTTGTTCTCACATTAACTCGCACATTCAAGTCCGTGGTCACAGGACAGGCTCCAGTCACTCTGGAGCTGAGGAATACCCCAGGGAAAAAACACAAACCAAAGGTAGTACATGCATATATTACAGCTGACGCAACTCATGCCTCCACCAGAAACATATAAAAAGTGAAATCGGGAGTCAAGCCTACGATGTGCAGGTCCACACTGGTGCATACATCTCACTGCCTGGAAAAACTGACTATACCGCTTGCCACCCAAGAAAGACTACCACGTATATATTGCACGTAGTACCTATCACTACGCATACGCACGACAGACGCAAGTCAATTGGAACAAAGAAACAAAGAAACAAAGAAAAGAAAATAATATAAAAGGAAACAAGAGACAAGAAAGCGTAGAACGAAAAAGGAAAGGAAATAAAAGAATAGAACAGACAACAAAAGCAAGAATAGACACGACAACAAGAGGAAGCAAGGAAGGGAAAAGAGAAAAAATGTCATACTAGTAATAGCAGACCCTAGGAATTGACTAAAGACGGCATTGGGCTTATAGAGGGTATCAAGTGCATCATCAATGGCACTGGGGAGAGAACGCAACATGGCGAAGAAGTCAGGGCGGTCTTACGCTATCTTGTGAAGGCCAGTGGAAGGCCCACAAATTTCAAGACGATGACGGCCAGACCCAGACTTCAGTCTCTTGGGCAGGAAGCCCCCCCTTCCCCCCTTCCCCCCTTACCCCGTCCGCTTATAGATGTCGACGGTGGATGGCGCTGCCGCGGCCTTTGCGCGTCGTTTTCTGCAGCTTTGCGTCTCTCCGTCTCATGCCATTTCCGCATGAACAACTCGGCTTCCTCCTCTACTCGTCGAAACCATCTGCCGGCCTTCTAAGCAGCCTTTTGCCACCCTTCGAATTTCATTCCCAAGACCGATATATCCTCCTTCAGATGAGCCAGCCAGTCCTTCTCTTGCCCACCTGAGTAGCCCTTACCCCCAACAAGCTCCCCAAACATCACCCTCTGTGGCAGGCGCTCCTCCCCCATACGTGCTACGAATCCCGCAAACAATAAATACTCACCCATATAGTATATTACAAGTACCAACAACGCAGCTTGCAAAGATGAGGATTGACCCCAGAATTGATGAACTCACGGCTGACGTCCTTGAAATATTTTTATAAAATATCCTCCGTTTGCGCACTATCGCCTCTATGCTCTCGGAAGCTGTCTTGGCGAGCGTGTATCACACGACGGCAGCAGCGCGCGGTATCGATCCCACTTTGCCACCAACAGCTACGCCTACTGCTGTAGCTTTGGCGGCTCTCGGCTGCGTGCAGCTCCACGAACGTAGCTTTCGGCTATAAGCCCAAAGCCACCAACTCGCTGGGACGAAGGTTCGTCGAGCGCGAGCACTCGTTGCTCGCGCAGAACGCGCGAAGCGCAGAGCTGTCAACCGATTTTCGACTGCCATTGTTGTTGTTGCTGTTCTCACATTAACTCGCATGATCAAGTCCGTGGTCACAGGACAGGCTCCAGTCACTCTGGAGCTGAGGAATACCCCAGGGAAACAACACAAACCAAAGGTGGTACACGCATATATCACAGCTGGCGCAACTCATGCCTCCACCAGAAACATACAAAAGTGAAATCGGGAGTCAGCCTTCGATGTGCCAGGTCCATACTGGTGCGTAAATCTCACTACTCGCGCCTGAAAAAAACGACTATACCGCTTGCCACCCAAGAAAGACTACCACGTATATATTGCACGTAGTACCTATCACTACGCACACACACGACAGACGCAAGTCAATTGGAAAAAAGAAACAGAAAAGAAAAGAAGAAAAAGGAAAAGAATGAAAAGACAAGAGAGCGAAAAAACGAAAAAGAAAAAGAAGGAAAAGAAAAGAGAAGAAAGCAAGAAAAGACAAGACAAGAAGAGGAAGCAAGGAAAGGAAAAGAGAAAAAAATGTCTTATAGTCTACGGCCATTTCTTATGCAGTCGGATTCCGCCAGTCGAAAACGGCCCTTTCAGACTGGACTTTTTTTCGACTGGATTCTTCTGGTCTTTCTTCTTATCGTCAGTCGAGTTGATTTTATAGTTTTTGTGCTCTTCCTAGAGGCGGTTGGTGTGAGGGAGTACTGCTGTACAGTAGGCGAAATCGGTTGGCAGCTCTGTGCTTCGCGCTGTCTCCGCGAGCAACGGCTCGACGAACCTTCGTCCCAGCGAGTTGGTGGCTTGGGGCTTGGCCGAAAGCCGCCAAAGCTACGTTCGTGGAGTTGCACTCAGCCGAGAGCCGCCAAAGCTACAGCAGGCGCCGCCGTTGTTGGCAGCATAGGATTGAGACCGCGCGCTGCTGCCGTCGTGTGATACACGCTGCTGGCGAGCGGAACTAGGAATGCGCAACGCTGACTTACTGCGAGAAGCAACAGCAGGGATAGCCAAGCCAGCGTCAGCGCCTTGTATGATACTGCAGTGTGGTACCTGGTATGGGTGTGTGGCCGTGTGGCCGTGTGGGTGTGTGTTTGGTGGTGGGATGGGCGATGCGATCGGTTCAAAAAACACGTCTAAAACTTTTTCGGCTGAGTTTTTCGACTGGAGGATCCAGTCGAAAAATTCGAGTTTTTCGACTGGATCCGCCAGTCGGAATTCTCAGTCGGAAAAATTTGAGTCGAAAAAGCCCTATTTCGACTGCGTAAGAAAGCCCGAGTTGGGCTTCAGTCGAAAAAGGCCGTTTTCGACAAACGAATCCGACTGCATAAGAAACGGCCTAAGAGTCTAGCAGACCCTAGGAACCGACTGAAGACGGCATTGGGCTCATAGAGGGTATCAAGTGCATCATCAATGGCACTGAGGAGGAAACGCTACATGGCGAAGAAGTCAGGGCGGTCTTACGCTATCTTGTGACGGCCAGTGGAAGACCCACAAATTTCAAGACGATGATGCCCAGACCCCGACTTCAGTCTCTTGGGCATGACGCCCCCCCCTCCCCCCCTCCCACCTCCCCCCGTACAGCAGTACAGCAGTACTTCCTTACACCAACGGCCTCTAGGAAGAGCACAAGAACGATAAAATCGACTCGACTGACGAAAAGAAGAAGGACCGGAAGAATCCAGTCGAAAAACAGTCCAGTCGAAACCGCGCCGCGTTTTCGACTGGCGGAATCGGACTGTGTAAGGCCATTTCTTATGCAGTCGGATTCCGCCAGTCGAAAACGGCCCTTTCAGACTGGACTTTTTTTCGACTGGATTCTTCTGGTCCTTCTTCTTATCGTCAGTCGAGTTGATTTTATAGTTTTTGTGCTCTTCCTAGAGGCGGTTGGTGTGAGGGAGTACTGCTGTACAGCAGGCGAAATCGGTTGGCAGCTCAGTGCTTCGCGCTGTCTCCGCGAGCAACGGCTCGACGAACCTTCGTCCCAGCGAGTTGGTGGCTTGGGGCTTAGCCGAAAGCCGCCAAAGCTACGTTCGTGGAGTTGCACTCAGTCGAGAGCCGCCAAAGCGAGCATGCGCAGCCGTTGTTGGCAGCATGGGATTGAGACCGCGCGCTGCTGCCGTCGTGTGATACACGCTACTGGCAAGCGGAACTAGGAATGCGCCACGCTGACTTACTGCGAGAAGCAACAGCAGGGATAGCCAAGCCAGCGTCAGCGCCTTGTATGATACTGCAGTGTGGTACCTGGTATGGGTGTGTGGCCGTGTGGCCGTGTGGGTGTGTGTTTGGTGGTGGGATGGGCGATGCGATCGGTTCAAAAAACGTCTAAAACTTTTTCGACTGAGTTTTTCGACTGGATCCGCCAGTCGGAATTCTCAGTCGGAAAAATTTGAGTCGAAAAAGCCCTATTTCGACTGCGTAAGAAAGCCCGATTTGGGCTTCAGTCGAAAAAGGCCGTTTTCGACTGACAAATCCGACTGCATAAGAAATGGCCTAAGAAATGGCCGTAGGTCGCTACAGGTATAATACCTCCTGTTCCACAAGGGGTTCGTACGAAATACAAAGTACTTCGAAGAAATAACCAAACGGTCCTCAAATTTACGGACAGGGCAGGGTGGCGAATCCAGACTACTAGATATACATCATCCAACACCCATCTCTGTTTCGTAGTTTGTGCCCCACAGAGCTCGTCTCTCTAGAACGAGGCGTCGGCACGGACATTGGTTGTGCTGCATGTAGAATGGTGAGAAAAATCAGTTTAAAATGTGAAGAACACACACAACCACACACACGTGCACACATGCACACGCTCCCCGGACACCGGGACAATTGTTCAATTTTCGATTGTTAGATACATAAATTTCGCAATGTCTCGACCAAAATGAGCGATTGCCGGACTACATACGCTGTGACTTGAGGGTGCACCCAACTAGGACCTTGCGCCTTGCATGTCGAAGGCACTGCGGCATCGGGCTGCCATGCACCACGTGTCTGGTCTCGGCTTCGAGCTCGTATGTTCTAGCTCGTCATGTAGCACCAACAGCAGTAGTCGTAGTAGTGCCGTACTAGCAAATGTAGCCATCATTTTCTACTCTACATCTGTGACCCAAAAAATATCGGTGAAACCATCTGCATTTCATGGGCATACCTGTGCCGAAGGTGGCGTAGGCCGTGTCGGCCACCAGAGGACGCCTGGGGTTGTTGCCTTCTTGTAGGTCTCTCATCTCGGAGGTCAAAGTTCAAAGGTTCATTTTTTAGTCTAATTTCTAATTTCAATATTCAGCACTCTAGAAAATCGTTATTGAGATTTGGAGGCGATAAATATATGGGAAGGAGGGGATGTTCGCGGGGTGTACCCCCGGGCGAATGTAACATTTCATTCTGTGCGCCTTCTACTAGGATTCTGAGCGGGAAATGTACATAGCGCATTATCAGATGCGGTGTTCGTCCTCCACGCCCGTACTACAACATTGAAACTCCCTCCCCTCACACTAGTGAGCTGGGAGCCACAAAGAGTCATCCGCCCATCCGGAAAACACCTTTTTTTCGACCAGCAACACCACCCTACACGAGCACAACCCTGCTACTACCACTGCCGACGAAGCGCTGTGATTAATTTCTCCTTTGTTGGGTCCTACAAGGTCAACAGCAACGAACTATTGCAGGCGCCTGAAATACCTCTGACCTTGCATTTGATGACCGACCTCGGCTGCCACACGCCTAACAGCCACCAGCTTCCGGCGCGCGCCATGGCGATGCCTCTTCCCGAGGAGCTTATGTCCTCCGTCCTGGTCTTCCTGCGTATGAAGGACCTCTTGGAATGGCGCATCGTCTCTAGTTCCACCAAGACCATGTGAGAGAGTGATTCTTAACCTGCAAGATTTTCGTGATTATTTTCAACTATTTTCATTTTTCTGTATTGCATCCTATATGTTTCTTTGCTTGTACTTTTTTTCTATGATGTTTATTGACTTCGCTTCCTGCTGACTGGTTCAACGTCATGGATTGTTGTCGAGACGGTCACTCGTCTCACTTGTCGACGACGGGATCTGCGGGCCTAACAACATGCGCACTTTATTAACCTATTTAGGTCGTCTCCGAGTGCCATCAAGGTGCACTAGACAACCACAGCAGTGCTGCTTGCTGCCGTCTTATCAGTACTGCTGTCCTGGCAAGAACCAGTGGCGCACCAACGCAGGCACAGGCAACGTTGAGCATTTCTGGAGGGTACCTACGGTCCGCAACCGTTTTCCTCTCTTGGCACCGAGCGCCCTTTCTATTTTGTTGTTATTTTTGCAATTTCCGCAACTTTTATTTATGACTTGTAACACAACGTGTAATATCATCACTGCTTCTGCGCTGCTATCGTAACATCTTGGTGCGGCTCTTGCGCCCTCCCAGGCCTCCTGATAGCATGCCCTCTCTCACCCAGCACTCACCCAGCAGCTAGCATGCATCTCCGACCTGTCTCCTCGAGAGAGAGACGCGCTGTTGGTCCCACCTCACGCCCACAGCAGACACAGCAGCAGTAGTAGTGCATCTCACATCTAATTATTATGCGTACGTGCTGGTGTGCATACTTTTAAAAGGTGATCCAGATGCGGTCCTTCGCACAAAATATTTCGGTGAGTTTTGTTTCTGCGTCCCGGGCTCCGGGACTCGGGGCAGCGAGCGGCCTAGTCCCAAAATGTTACGAGAAGATATGGTATGAAGAGTATCGATCTATATCTTGACAGGTTTTTGTATGGTACAGTTTTTATTCTACTGTTGTCTATGTGATGCATGAGGCCCCGCGGTTCCTCCTTCATGAAAGACCTCCCCCCCCCCCCCGCATGCCTGTCCCTGTCGAACCCGTGTCCCCTCTCTCTTGCCGAGCTTGTTTCTTGCCCTTCCTCGCTTTTGCCACAGCGAAAAAGCCGCCAAAGAAACCCCGCTTTCGACTTTCCCACGTATCGTTCGTATCAGTATCATATCACATGATATCTATCCGCTGCTCGGACACAAGAGCGTGATACTTGTACGAGCACGTAATGCTGTACCAGTTTTTGTTTGGCTGTTTTTCGGCCCCCAATCAAAATGTTTAAGTTTACATGCAATTTACAATTGACAACTTCCGGCGATACCAAATACAGCACACGGTACGAGAAGGTATGGAATGAAAATAGCCGACTTGCCTTCTACAAAAAGGGTCCTACACCATGCGGAACACTATTTTCAAGTAGTTTATCCCGAAGCGTAAAAACGTGGGTGCAGTTAGTTCTCCGAGCACTCCCTGCCAGGATTTTCCTATTTTAATTCCAAGTTATCCTCCAAAAGGTAGGCGCAGTTCTAACGGGCTTTTGACCCCTTCACTAGCTGCAACCATTATGTTAAATTAAATCCAAGTAATTTGTCTTGCACAACGTGGGTGGATATCACATGTGCATACAAATGAAGAGGTCCTTCACTACTGTTCCTGGTACAGCAGGTACTGCATGAAGCGCTCCTCTCTAATCCCAAGTACTTTTACTAACTGCAACCATTATCCCAAACTTGAATCCGAGTAATTTATCTTCCACAACGACGGGTACATATGAGTAAGTCGTTACTGCTGCTACCGCAGGTACTGCATGAAGCGCTTTTCTCTAATTCCAAGTACTTCGTCTGCAACAAACGTGTGCAGCCCTAAATGGAGCTCGTACTGCCAGTACTAATATTAACACTTCGTACCCGTACCCTATTATGCTTCGTAGCCTGCTGCTGCTCCTACTGTCTATGAATACCTGCTACCAATGCTGCTTGTACTATTGCTGTCGTCGTCGACTTGCTCTATGATCACATCGTGGGAGCAGCCTCACGCAAGGGTCTTTATTTTACCATTTTTACCATTGTACCACTCGCACCATTGTTGTTGTTGTTGTTGTTGTTGTTGTTGTTGTTGTTGTTGTTGTTGTTGTTGTTGTTGTTGTTGTTCTCACATGAACTCGCATAATCAAGTCCGTGGTCACAGGACAGGCTCCAGTCACTCTGGAGCTGAGGAATACAGCAGCTGACCCAATTCATGCCTCCGCCAGAAACATATACAATGTGAAATCGGGAGTTAGCGTACGATGAGCCAGATCCATACTGGTGCATACGTACCCCATATCTTACTGATGCTCCTGCTCCTCCTCCTACTACTCTGTAGTGTATTCTTCAACTTCCAACGAGGTGGGCTTCCGAGAGCCACGTGTCCCGCGGTGCTCGGCGTGTACGTGGCGGTCGACCTCCACACCCTTTCACAGCCGCAGAAATGGTCGTTTTGGCCCTTCTCTAACCCCAAGTGGTGTGTGTCCTATTAATAGCTATCTGTGGTGTATTCCCCAAACTGTCGGCGTCATTTCCCGTCGTTGAAGGGGTCTTTTAACTCTCAATATTAACGGTACCACCCTACACCCTCCCCCGCCGTTGCTGCCGCTCCTCCCCCTCCTCCTCCTCCTCCTGTTGTTGTTGTTGCTCCGCTTCTTCTCCCACTTGCAAATCAGGTGGGCTTCCGAGAGCCACGTGTCCCGCGTCGCTCGGCGCGTGGCCGTCGACCTCCACCACACCCGGGATAAGGTCAGGGCTACGGCGCTGCTGGCGCCGAGCCCGAGGCTGAATGGATCGGAGCCAGTGGCGAAGCGTGATCTGCATAGTTCCAAGTGGGAGAAAGCGGTCAATATTGGGCACAAGGGGGCTGCAGGGTGGGTTGGACCGGGCGCGCCGGGGGGGGGGGGTACTCTTTTGACGTTTGTTTGCCTTGAGTAGTGTGACCATTGACCACGCACCCCTCTCGAAAATAAGCGCCGTCCCTACTCCTAAACGGGGGTGGGGGGCTCATTTGTCAGTTGTTGCCTGCCCTACGATACGATTGGTCATGCGTCCTTTTCGATATGTTCCTACGTACTCCTATTATTACTAGTAGTTACTCGTATGTAAGAGACCACCAACTTTACCTTTTATTAGCGGAGAAGGTCGGGGGGTGGGGGGGGGTACGCATTATCGTTCATGCAGCTATTTAACAATTTCTTTACTGCTTGTTCTCGCACAAACAGTCCGTGGTCACAGGACAGGCTCCAAGCACTCTGGAGTGGAAGAAAACCCCAGAGAAAAAACACAAACAAACCGAGCCCAAAAGTGTTTCGTACACGTGTACCTGGTATGATATACCATTTCACTTTTTTATATTATTCCGGCGGAGGCATGAATTGCGTCAGCCGTGATAAATCCTAATCCTTGCACCACCTTTGGTTTATGTTTTTTCGCTGGGGTATTCCTCTGCTCCAGAGTGACTGGAGCCTGTCCTGTGACCACGGACTCGATTATGCGCGTTAATGTGATAACAACAATCATACATAAGATTTACTTGTACTTTTACAGCTGAAGCAATTCATGCATGCATCCGCCAAAACTGAAAATATGTAAAATTTGAAATCGGAAGTCGGCCTACGTACGTGCCCGAGGCATATACTATCGTACATGCCCGTACTGGTACGTACCCGGTCGCCCCGGTGGCATATCAGGTTATCCTCGAGCCTGGTATGGATCGGTTTCGTGAGTTCGAGTCCCCCCGAGTGCATACTCGTACAAGTTCGTAGGGACTTGTTCTTGTGCACAAATTGACTTGCGGAAGGCGCGAGAGCGCGACTTAGCAACGCTCGATAAAGCGTGACTTAGCAACGCTCGATAAAAAATCGACAAGCAGTGGGATTGCGCTGCGGGGGTAGTAACGAGGACCGCCGACAGGAACAGCTCACGCCATCGCTATAATTTGGAACCGAAGGACACGCCAGCTAGCTCTGGATTGCGAAGGCAATTGAGTTAAATCGACACACGACATGAAAATACATGGAAGTGTGGTGAGCTTTATTTTTCCCCATCCGCCGGAGGATGAAGAAAAAAAAAAGAAAAAAACAGTGGGATTGTTGAACCCTATGCGTGATATAAATTGAAGGCAAGAGCTGGGGGGTAGAAGGGACGACACCTGTGACCACGGCTTGTCCAGAAGCTGGGAAGTACATATAAGTGTGCTAAATAAATAAATAAATAATACAAGGGCTTCGCTCGCGGGCGGCTGGGCGCCGCCCGCTACGCTAGCGGAAGGAGGAATAGACATTCAGTAGAAAGGCGGAAAATAAGCACAAATGGCGCAACTGGCGACTTGAAAATGCCAAGAGGTCCATATATAGTACAACGGTACAGGATAGAGACGATTGTGATTATGAGTTTGTTATTATCATCCATTCGCCCAGTCCATGATGGGCACGTCGGAGGACTTGCTTGGCATATCCTTCCACTTCTCAGGTAGCACCTAGGTCCTGTACACTTATTAACAGCTCTCTCTAAGTCGATCATCAATAATAAATTATCGCAGTGCATAAACACCAGGCACGCGCTTGTCAAGGATAGAGACAGGAAAACTACAACTTAAGATGTAAAGGAGCGCAGTGCCAAAAAAAACATGCTGGAAGCAGGAACTTGAACGCACACACCGCAAACATGTGAAGTACATTTGTATTCCTGAAGGACGAAGAGCACGCATTTAGGCATAGTTCTCAAAAAACGATGCTGGTACAATAAACCACAACTTAACGTTCTATAAAGAACGTGCTGTCAACATTGCTTCCGAAGGAGCATGCAGGCTTGCTTGGACTCTTCCTCCTCAGGGGAGGTACCCAGCACCTTGCACTCTTGTTTTTTGTCGATGGTCTTGTGGATCTGTCCACAAACGTTGAAGCATGGCGGGAGAACGTCGATAAGTATGTGTAAAAAAGTATTCGTACTTCTCTCCAGCAGACGTCGTAACCATCCAAATTATTGGAGCTCCTTTCTTCGCTGTTAGTAATTGTTGTGGTATTGTTGTACTTGCTCTTGGTACTTGGAAAAAGAGCCGCACTTCATAGACTATATCCGCACGCCATCCCCTAGTCTTGAGCAAGAGACATGGATGTCTCGACTCGTGACACACAGGACGCAAGATAAGAGTAGAACGTACCTCGATGTCGAACGCCCTCGTGGCACCGTGGGAATGGAATGCGGGATGTATATCGAGCAAGTGGTCGCCTGCCTTCTTCAGGAAGTCACCGACCTTGATGTCGCCGGTGCACTTCGCGTTTATGTCCTCGCCGACTTGGCGGCCCTCGGCGGCTGCTTCGCAGGGCTTCTGCAAACGACAACAACGGATGGGAATACCTAGCGTTCAGTGAATGTTCAAAATAGTGAGGCCACGTAGCTGTCGTCGATTTCCAAAGTTTGAAAGGAAGTCGTACAATTTAACACTGTTGTAATGAAAGCGGTCGTTTATGGGCAAAGCCCTGCCTGGTACCACAACGTTGCTAACACCTATGAAACCACCACTGGGACAGGAACGAACGGGATTCACAGTCGCAACTGGTAAGCGTAAGCCCCGGTACACTGCTATATAAGGCCTACCGGCGGAATACCGACAACGAAGGGTAAGAGACAGTACCTGCTGTATATATTGTTCGGTACTACTCTATTACTGCTGCTATCAATACTATTACGACCGACGTGTACTGCGATTCCTGAAGAGGTTGCGCACCCTACTTGTACTCGTTAATACAAAGAGTTCATGTGGTTGTATGAAAAATGAGTAACAGTAGTAGTACACCGCGTCACCACATGAACAACTCGCTAACCCCAATCACGGGACTGCTCTCCAGCATCACCCAGGTTAACTTCAGCTTCTGTTTGCTATATATCAACCTCCAGTGTGTACTGCGACTGGTGCTGAGGTATCATGCTGCTGTGTTATTTATCACTGCATGGACCATTTTTACAACCCTGGCTGACCCCCGTGATGAGACTTGCCCGTTTTCATTGCGTCTTACATGTATAGATACCACGTAGTCGTAGTCGTACATCCAAAACGTGTGTTTATATCACAGCACAAAGCGTCACTGCATGGACCACTCGTTCAACCCCCGCTTACCCCGATGACGGACTGTCCCGTACTCGTAGTCGTACATACATGAAGTGTGTTTGGCTGTACGTATGAAAAAGAAATCGCATCACACAGCGTCACTGCACGTAGACCTGAGTACTTGTACAATTCCCGCTTACACCGCGATGACGGGACTGCCCCGTACACGTACTCGTATCGTACATGCAAAAGTGTGTTCGTACGCATGAAAAAGAAATCACAGCACAACAACAGAAATGTAACTCACGTTTCGTCAAGCTCTCAGCTCCTTCGTTAGGGACGCCGATCGAAGGTGAATCACAGGTGTCCGCGTCACACCAGTCACACACACGAGGGTTGTCGCCGCTTCCCCAGTGCTTCTTGTTAAGGTTATGAAAAGCTTGGCACGTGGAAGGCTCGTCACTCCTGCAGGTGTCGCAGACAGCGTACTGGGAACTCCTGTTTTTCCTATTTCGTGCGATGAGGAAGCCGTCACAACCCTTGCTCGGGCACGGCCAATCAGGATTGCCAGAAGAAGCTGAGTCCCGTTCTTGCCCGACCAGCTTCCACACGTCTGATCCTGAACCTCCACCACCCCGGAGCCTCCTCCCGCACTAGCCTTGGTCCGCTTCGCAAATTTCAACTTCAAATTGTTATTGCCGATCCGGCAAATTTCAAATTCAAATTGTTTGCAGCCGTCTACGGCAATTCCCTCTCAACAGCCAGCAATTGGCCAACTTCAAAAGTAAAAGTACAAAAAAGAAGTTGCTGAAAAAGCAAAATAAAAATATCAGAGCAAGCAGTAAAGATCAGAGAATGAGAGCTAAAAAGTAAGTAAGAATGAGACTAGGGAAAGCAAGGAAGGCAAGGAACTTCGGGACGGTTCTTTCCCCCAGCAACTAATTTTCTTTTCGGCAATTACGGGCTGAGAAGGGCTGAGAGGGGGGAGGATATGCCGAGCGAGACGCCCGAAGGGGGCGAGGTCTAGGTATATAGTTGTATTACTACGTTTCAAAACTCGCATCTGCATCTCTATCAATCCATGGATATACGTAACCCCTCTCCGGAGAAACCCACGTGGCCGAAACCGACTTCACCACATTCCATCCAAGAAACCCGTAACCCCTGTCCGGAGAAACCCACGTGGCCGAAACCGACTTCACATTCCATCCAAGAAACTCAACCAATGTACATCCGAGGGGGGGAAAAAAAGTAAGAGATGGTGACAAGTCGTTTGTAGATGCACGTATGTATGTAGAAGCGGTGAGGCACTGAACGGCAGTCTCCTGCGTACGTGTTTGTGTGTACGTACTCGTGCGCGCGCATACCCGGTGCCTGGTATGCCGGTCGTCCCGGTGGTCTAGAGGTTACCCTCGAATACTACTACTGGCGTTGGTCCTTGAGTTCGATTCCCACAGCGGTAAGATTTTGAATCTATTTGCAAAAATGCAAAAAAAGAATCAGCTGTTGAGAGCGCCTAGCAGCGTGGGTAGGCACAATAGGACGCGAGTCGACGAGGGAAGAAGATGGCGGATTCGTCTGGCGATAAAAATGAAGGCGCGTACCGTAGCAGTAGTGGACAAGGGGGAGAAGGGCCCGCTCTGTGACCCCGGATCTGAGTTACTACTGGGAGGGAGCACGAGAGCAGTGCGAAGATAATCTGATATTTGCAATATTTCCACCTATTACATCCAGCACAACCAGTGTCCGTGCTGATGCCGTAGGTTTGTAGGCGTGGGCGTAGAAGCGGCACCAAACAGCAGTTTCGTACGCACGTGTTCGTGTGTATGTCGTCGTGCGCGCACACGCGCACACCTGGTACGTGGTATGTGTGCTCGCATGAAACTGATAATATATTTGCACCCGTGCATCCACGTCCAGCAGAATCAGGGTCCGTGCCTTGTCCGTGCTGATGCTTCATAGAGAGACGACCTACACCTACACCAATTATACACCATTAAAATACATGCAATGCCAACCGCAATGAGCACGCGGGCAAAAAACTATGTATCAGGTCCGGATAATGAACCTCTTCTATAATTTGCAGGGAGTACTGCTCTGTCTCTGGTACAACATCGCATAATGATATAATTAGTTTCGACGAATTATCGACCTCCCAGCTGACGGTCTTTTCCCATAAAAAAAACGATGCACTTACACACCGGGTACCTCTCTGAACGGGAATATAAGGAATGTTGATATTTTAATATGAATTACATGACAGTCGTTATATTTTCGACCAGAGTCTGTCGGGCGGGCTTTTTCGCCACCAGGCGATTCGCCGCTGTCGGCTGGCGGCTGGCGGTACCGTTGTGGACTAAAAAAAAACAAACATCCACACACACACCCACACATTTATACCGCCTGCAGAATACGAAGTGGTGTTTCTCATGTACCTGCAACCGATTCTTGGAGTCTTCTCGTGGTTTAGCGAAGTACTTGGTGGTGGAGTCGAACATGACATCTGTCGTAATGCTGCTTGTGCTAGATGTAGATGGGCGTTGATAACAGCAGTTGTAATGTGAAGAACACGCAGTTCACATACGATTGATGGCGACCACAGAGCTCTCCAACCGGTCCCCTCGGCGGTCTATTGGTTACCCTGGAATGGTACGACTAACCTGTAACGCTCTGCTTATGAAGAGCTGGTCCTTGAGTTGGAACCTCACCTTGGGTCGAAGTTTTGACTTTCTTTGCAAACATATAATCTAAAGGAATCCATTGCTGAGAGCGCCTACCAGCGTGAGTAGGCGCTTTTAAAGGCGAGTCGACGAGGGGAGAAAGGGCTGAATTGTTCTCGCGATAAAAAAACGAAGAGGCGTGCCGTAGTGGGGAGGGGGGAGAAGAGCTTTCTTGGTTGCCCTAGATCTGAGATGCGTCTATAGAGATGGAGAAATAGAGAGAAAAAGTGCGAAGTTAGTAGATGGGATGAGCAAAAAAAGTTAAGCGAATAGACAAATGACACAGGCACGGACACGGCTGGGCGTGGTGTCGATGGGTGGCAATGGCAGTTTAATGTGCAAAACGGACACCCAACAGAGGCATTATTGGAAAATTTCCATGCTGATTCACCTCATTTTCTATACTACCAGGTATACTACCAGGTTTTAGTGCAATATGGTATGTCCTTATTCGACGTACTTGATTTTTTCCAATTTCCATGCCGACGTCACTGGCTATTTCATAGAAAAAACTGAGTTAAATCGACACACGACGCGTATGAAGATACGTCGAAGTGTCGTGAGCTAAAGCTTTATTTTTCCCCATCCGCCGGAGGATGAAAAAAAAAAAAAAAACATACCAGGTAGTATTTTTTCACTGTTGTGTTCAAAGCTCAAAATGCGAAAGTACACAAGAGCAGTATTAATAGTCGTCTACGGCGGTGTGCCGAAAGTGGTCTCTTAAGATCACGTCATCGGGGCGGCCGAGAGCATTTGAGGATGCCATGTGCCACTTTTGTCCAACCGCTTTTCGCTAGGTAGGATCCAGGATATACCTGGTTCAGGATGATATTCTTCATGTAACCTTACGGTTGCGGCATAGGCATAATTATGCATTCGTAGCTCGAATCTGGGATTCAGGATATACCTGGTTCAGGATACATCTGGTTGGGGATATGCCGTTGTAGGCAAAAAATGTCCACCGTTTCGTAAGTCATTCGTATTTTTTTTTGCCGTTTGCATAAATATTACCGTACACGTATTTACGGGTCCCGCATGTACTACTGGTTTGTTACAGGCCTTAGGCGGACGGTGGCCACCACCGTAATATACTACCTGGTGTATCATGCCCGGTATGTTTTTTAAGTCCTTATGGCCATTTCCGCGTTGCGGTGAGAAAGAAAATCGTCGTGGAATCGGCACGTAAAATGTAATGTTTCGGGGCGGCGGCTCGGCATTGGCGGAATCTTTTTAATCGCAATCTCAATCTTAACCTTATCCGGTTTTTTTTGTTTGGCCGCTTTAGCCTGGCGGTGGTCCGACGTGTCGCTCCAAAAGTCGTGGAATCGGCGCCTTAAGACATATTTTCTTAAGTCGTAAGATGTTTGTTGATCTTTAACATGTATCTGCATCTTTAACTTGTTCTTATTCTCAATGTTAACCTTGCCCTCCTAAGGTTTGGGTGGCATTGGGATGCCAAGCAGTTGGATTAAGTTTTCCAGCATGATAACATGATTGATAAATTTTAATGATTACGTATGATAGAACCGGTCGCTCCGGCGGTTTAGTGGTTACACTGGAGCGCTACTAGGTAAGGATGGTCTGGAGTTCGAGTGGTCCGACTTGAGCTTATTTGCGAAAATAAAACATTGAAGGAGGAATCAACTTCTGAGAACACCTTGCAGCGTGGGTAAGCGCAATTCGACGCGAGTCGACGAGGGGAGAAACGGCTGAAGTCTAATCGCGGTGAAAATGAAGGCGCGTACCGAAGTGGAGGGGGGGGGGGATAGAAGAGCCTGCTTTGTGACCCCGGATCTGAGTTATGTCTAGAGAGGGAGACAGAAAAAGAAAGGGTGCGAAGATACTAGATAGGATGAGCAACAAGAAACAAAAATACAAAAAATCGGATGATCGTGGATGAGATGTGACCTGATTGAAACTTACCGACAGTATTGGATGGACTACGAGTCTCGTGTAGTTATCGATACCAATATGTGTTATCAGGTATGTACCTACCGTCGTGCGGCGGTATGTCGATACAAGGTACTCGTATTGTAGGATTTTTTCTTATTTACGAGGGCAGATCCAAACTGCCCGCCAAAACTTTCCATGTACATGCTTACTCCTTTCGAAATTGCTGGACTAATATTTGTAGCGTTTTAGTTCCGTTATCCCCCCCCCCCCTTTTTTTGCGATCCCAAAATGATTCCAACATTCGATACGTACTCGCTCGTTTTAGTTCCGGTTCGCCCGACGGATAGTTTCATCCCTACGAGCCCCAAACGATTTGAAGATTCGACAATGGACCGGTTTAGTTCCATTCCCCCCCGTCCTTCTTTCTGTTTTTTTAGAATGAATCCAACATTCGGTAATGGGTGCTTTTCAGTTCCGTTTGACCCCCGTTCTTTTTGTGACCTCCCCTTGAATCCAAAATTCGATTGTGGGGCGTTCGGCGGCCCGTTCTTTTATTATTTTGGCGGCCCCCAAATGCATGAATCCAGCATTCGAGAATGGGGCAAGGCAAGCCTTTTATGCTGATGGTTGTTGTTGTTGATGTTCTCACATTAACTCGCATAATCAAGTCCGTGGTCCCTGGACAGGCTCCAGTCACTCTGGAGCTGAGGAATACCCAAGGGAAAAAACACACACAACCCAAGGTGGTACACGCATATATCACAGCTGACGCAATTCATGCCTCCACCAGAAACATATAAAAGTGAAATCGGTGTGGATGTGCGGGTGCGTGGATTTATTTTGCTGATGGAGTTTGGATGGAGGCCATTTCTTTTTGTGGAGGGGTTTGCGATCTTCGGATGTGCCTTCTTAATATTTTGGTCTTTGGAGGTACCGTCAATTTTTTACATTGTGGTGAGTTTGTGTGTGTGATCTTAGTCGCATTAACCCATTTCCAACTCCTAAAATGTTTTCCTAGCCTAACTCCAAGTGTTTTGCGCCCCATGTCGGTAGTGCGTTGCTAAAAGGCTCGAGCTGATGTTTTCACCCATCTACATCCAGCACAGCCAATGCCCGTGCCAATGCCTCCTACAGTAGAGATACGAGCTCTGTGCTGTGGTCACTGACCACGAGAGATGGGACACACGTTGCACTTTGCAAATACAGCAAGGTGTCTTGGCCATCCATTCAATGCCAACCTCGGTGAACACGAGGGCAAATTGCATGCAAGCCATCAAATCAAACCAGACTAATTTGCAACAGAAAATTCAAAGAAAATAATAAAAAGTGACCGCTGGGAGACCACATCAAAAAAGAACGATTGAAAAAATGAAAACGGTCAAGAAAAGCAGGTAGAAAAACGCGTCAACTTTTTCTCGGATCTTCGTACAGGCCCCGTGTATCGTCACGGGTCTGTTTGTTCCCCTGGTTCAGTGCAACAGATATAATATCTTATCGGACGACGTCGCCGACATCGTATCATCCCACGTACATATCGCGGCGCTCTCTTCCAGATTTAATTAATTGAACCAGCCCCCTGTATATCACGTCCTGTGACCACGGACTTGATTTTGCGAGTTGATGTGAGAACAGCAACAATATCATGTATTCCTCGAAGTACCAGGTACCAGCAAATATGTGTTTTGATTGAAAAAAATTGTGTCAGGTATGCTTTGAAGTACCAGGTATGCAAATTTGGGTTTGATTATTATTTTTTTTTTTTTCAAGTTACCCCCTAAGGTAAAACCGAAGTATGCAAAGATCGGATTTGGTTGAAATTTCGATCCCACAGCTATTTTTTTTTTTTCTGGTGTGTGCAACATGACCGGTAGGCTCCATACTGGTATTTAATAAAAATATTGGAACGACGTCAGCTGTGAGTTCGACGAGTTTAGGGTCGATACTCATCTTTGCAAGCTGCGTGCTAAATCAATCGCCCGTCTTTAGTAAGTTTTATACATCGAAACCTAACATAAGATGGCATTGTATTATGTTATACTCTCATCATGTATAACCAATTGACAAACCAATAATGATCTGAACACTTTGATGTACTGATAACTTCTCATTATTTGATGTTTTACTAGGTAGTGAAAGGGTACCGGTTAGGTCTACCTTATGAAATAGTCATAAGGTACTTGTGTGCTTCTAAAGGTGGTGAAGCAAAATCCATTACTTCGTATATCTTTTTCGTACTGTACTTTGTACTAGACTGCTACTATTACAAGCCGAGTGAATACTTACGCTTAATCCAAACAAGGTTTATGAATTACAACCATACCCCTTATGTATGCAATACAGCCCATAGACTCCGTAGATAAGAAGCCGAATTAATATCGACAAATCCTCGATACACTTGTACTATTAGTACATACAGCATGCGACACCAGTTAAGAATATCTTGTTTTCTGTACAGGCTGGAGTTCATATGTAAGAAGGGGTGAAAACTACTACTATTAATACAGCAGTAGTTTAAGTGCAAAATAGGCCATGTTCTTGTTTTCGTCTAAAACTCGAGCCTGAAATGCTTAACCCCTTTTAGAGCCCTTAAACCCCTCCCTATACTAACTTCAAGTAGATTTGTAAAAATAAAGGGTTTCGAGTTGCAAGGGCATTAACCCCTTTAGAGCCCCCAAAACCCTCCCTAAACTAACTTCAATTAAAATTGTCGAAAAAAAAGGGTTTCCAGCTGTAAAGGCGTCCAGCTGTAAAGGCGTTAACTACCAACTTCGCAACCCCTTTGGGGCTTGAGCGGGAAAAAGTGCCGAATAAAACTGACGATTGCAGCGTCGCTCACGTATACCACCAACGCGGGCTGCTGGATAGGGCGGTGATATGACGGATTTAGCGTCCGAGTCACGGTGCAAGGAGTTGCACGACTCTGGCCGCACTTGTGCGTGACCGTGACCATGCTGGACACGACGGTTGGCAAGACCACGCTTGCTGTGTTTTGCGTAATTGCTGCACCTGGACCGACTATTAATAGGGTCAAGTGCTGTCGCGTACTTGTACAGCAGTATAGGACACCAACAAACAAGAAAAATGTCATACCGTCACCCCCAGTAATATGCGCCGATACGTAAAGCTGCTATCAATTTGCCCCTGTAGAATGTGCTTCCGCGCGAAGAGGGTCTTGCTTGCTTCGGCAGAATAGCTGGGGCCCCCCAACGAAACTGTTTTACGATAGAGCCACCACCTATATCATGCAACTCGCCGAACATCTCACGGCGCCTCGTGCTTGGTGCACGAGATGTCCACCTCGTCGGTGAAAACCGGACGTTTTTGTTTGTTGTTGTTGTTGTTGTTGTTGTTGTTGTTGTTGTTGTTGTTGTTGTTGTTGCTGTACTCTTGTATCAGCATCTGGAGTCCGTGGTCACGCAAAGGTTCTGGAGCCCTAGGCAGATCCAAAAAAACATGCCAAATTAAAATTCGGCCGAGAAACATTTCGCTTTCCCACGTAAAAACGAAACGTGCTCTGTCCCGGCGTTTAGGGAGATGCGAGGGTCTATGGCCATACGACCACGTTTATGCATGCGGGTCTATGGTTATACGACCACGGTTATGCATGAAATGAGTCCCCCCCCTCCCACGCCCCCTTTAATTGTTTTTAGAGATGTAAAAACTGGTCCACACGAACTCCATGTATTCTATAATTATAATTTATATAATTATGAAACACTCCAGCTGTGAGATCGAAAGACTTCGTTGAGACTCATCTTCGCAAGCTGTGTGATACTCCCATCACGCGTATTGCTGGGTTTGTGTCCTCAGTAATGGTATATAGGTCGACGACTCCCTGTAGAACTAGCTTGTAGTGTAGCTTGTACCAGGGTCAACAGGGTGATGTTTATCAATCTGTGCACGGGAACTATAAAACCTGTTTTTGAGGGGGACACAATCTGACGGCTGTGGAAGGAATGCATTAGTTTATCATGTATATCCTGTATGGCGTACAACCGGCGAGGGGAGGGCGGGGGTTGTAAAGGAGGGGAGCGGGCGGGGGGCGGGGGCGGGGGCGGGGTTATTACATCTTGTGCACAAAAACACGTGGCCATTGTGGTAAAGGTGCTCTAAGTTGGGCGCAGTGCAAGCGTCGTGTACGAACATAGAAGGCGCCCGCTAGTGGCAAGAAGAAACGCCATTTTGGCGTCGTCGAGGCTCATTTTTTTTTTTTTTTTTTTGCCCCCTTGGAATAGGGGCGAAAAAAAACGACAAGAAGGCGTTTTGGGCTGACTTCACTTTTTTTCGGCCGTTCGGCCGGCCGCCTAGGGTAATTAATGCGCGAACACCCCCCCCCCCAAAAAAAAAAGAAATGGGTTCTACCGCAAAACTCTCCGAAGGAATTTCTTGACACACAGTCGCCTAAGGCAACGGACGCTGTTGAGGGCCCGTGTAAACGTAACCGGCTTGGCTTATGCGTCAGAGGAAGCATATGGGGTTTGGTGTGGGGTTTGGTGTGGCGCCTGACCTTGAGCGCTTGTGTAGATTTTCTTGAGTCAAACTTGTTATTTTGGGATGTAAATAGTCTCAACTCTCACGAACGAGTTGCTCGGCGGCGGGTGCCCTCTGTAAATTCCTTATTTCGGGATATAAATAGTCTCAAATTCTCACGAACGAGCTGCTCGGCGGCGGGCGCCCTCTGTATGTGCGCGTCGTGCGGCGGCGGCGTCGGGTGTGGGGAAGGCGGGGCAATCGATGTAGTGTTGGTTGACTCCGCAACCGGTTAAGTCACGTTTTTTCCGTGACGTTTCATGTTTTCGTCAGATTGTTACTTGTACTTTTCTTTTCTTTTTTTGCTTAGGTGTTAGCCTTGTGGCTGCGTGATCGCGGCCGAAAAGAACGAGAACAAGAACAAAATAGCCCTTTGGTCTATAACCCCTCGGGATGATGTCATGGAAACCCCGTCCCGAAGGGGAGGCGTTGTAGCATTGGTACGAAATAGTTACGTTGCAGGAGGTACGTAGACCACTGCTTGCTGCGCCCTCGAGTGGTGTTGCAGCGTTGCGCAGTGTACTTGGTGTAAAAACTATTTTAATTGCCTTTTACTTATTTTACTTGAAACGAAGCACTATTGATTGGGGGCGGGGGGAGGGGGGGGGGTTGTTTTTTGTGGTTTAATCGCCAGAAATCATATTTTCCTCCCGGACCGGCGCCTTATGTCCTTTCTTGCCTGCTCGCCTGTTTGCTTGTCCTCCTCTTCTAGCTGCGGCTGGTCATGTCTTCTGATCTGCCGTTGTCTGCTCTTCTCTTGGCGAAGGCCTTTATTTTCGTTTCTAGCCTTCTCCTGAATTGTCTTCGTCTGATGCTCTGCCCTCTCTCGACAGAGGCAGTTGGAAGGGAATACGGTGCCTTCTTTCATTGAGGCGGTGAGGCTAGGCTCCTTCGGATGCGGAAAGTAATGAATATCCCTCGACTTGGACATAATTTTTCATTTCTTGAACCATGTTTGGAATTAATTTTGTACCTCTCCTTGTTTTGTCTTTTGTCTGGTGCTCAAACGCAGGCATGTGGAAGGGAACACGATGCCTTCCTTCATTGAGGCTGTCAGGCTAGGCGTAGATGTGATCGAGTTCGACGTCCTGACGACATTGGACGGTGTCGTGATCTGCCATCACGACCCTCTCATCGAGGAGACAGGTAACAAAAGTTCGTTTTTTTCGATGGGAGAAAAAATATGAAATAAACGCCATACAATCGCACGGTTAGTTCCACCGCACACGCTTCCCTACTCCCTACTAAAAGATGTGACCAGGTGTTTCGTTATGTTTCATGGTTTCCTCTTTTCTGCCACTGGCACTCCAAAAGTATCGGAGCCTGTCCTGTGTGTTATCCAACCCCCCCCCGCCACGCTCACATAGTAGGAGAATGTGAAATATACAAGGAGGAACGGGATGCGTTAGAGGAGCTGAGCAAATTAGACGTATGTGACATGGAAGAGTTTGGTAGACTAGAGAGTAGCGAGAAAACGATCGCTATCCTAGGAGATAGATGGTGGCCGCAGACGGCGAAACAGGACGGGGATAGGATAATCAAACAATTTTCCATGTAGTGTATGGAAGAAGCGTAATGAGCGCCCAAATGTTGGAGGTGTCTCTATTAGGAGTAGGAACGGTGCTCCGTCTCGAAAGGGATGCGCGGTCAATGGTCAAATGACTAAGGCAAGCAACAAATGAGTACCCCCCCCCTCCCCCCTTGCTTGTTCGGTACTCCGTCTTGAAAGGAAAGTGTGGTCATTGGTCAAATGACTAAGGCAAGCAACCAATGAGTACGCTCCCACCCCCCGCCCCCCTTTCCCCCCCCCCGTTTGTGCGATTCTCCGCCTCGAAAGGGATGCGTGGTCAGTTGCCAAATGGCTAAGGCAAGCGACCCATGAGTACCCTCCCCCGTCCCCTTTTCTTCCCCCCCTCAAACCCCACCGCCACCCTCCTTTTTTTCGTCCCCTCCCCCCCCTCTGCCGTGCCCAGGCGAATGGATTGAAAACCTTACGCTCGCCCAGACCCGCGAGAGGCTGAAGCACAACGTGTCTACTTTCGAGGAAATGCTCCAGGAGAAAGCGCTGTCTGAGTCCAACGTACATCTGTACATTGACATGAAGCACACGGAGATCGTTAGGCCGGTTCTCCACGCTGTGATTCAGGCGGTAAATCGCTGGGGATGGACGGCCGACAGGCTCGTCGTTGCGACTTTCCGCCAGCTGGATCTCTTGCAGGCAAGCCTCTTATGTATATATATATTGTTTCTGGATGGGGTTGCGACTTCGCCGATGTCACCAACAGCAACAAGAAGTCGCCAACTAGTTATTCGTTGGCATAAATGAGTATTTCATCTACTGTACATAGTAACAAGAAGTCGCCCACTAGTTATTCGTTGGCATAAATAAGTATTCCATCTACTGTACACAGCAACAACAAGTCGCTAGCTAGTTATTCGTTGGCATAAATATGCATTTCATCTACTGTACATGGTAACAACAAGTCGCCAACTAGTTAATCCTAAGTCATAAGTAAGTAATTCATCTACTGCAGTAACAACTGCAAATACGACGACAACAATAACAAAGTCGCCAACCACTGTAGTAGGTGTTTGTTGGCGTAAGCATTTCAGCTACTACAATATTATAGTTGCGTACGGCAGTTTTTTTTTGGGAGTGGCTGCGTCTTGTCAACTGACTGACGCGTTGGAAGCTCTTTGTGTTGTGCTCATTGATGAATACTCTCGTACCCGTAGGTCCGTTAGTTAGCTCTTTTTATCCGCCGCCCCACTCTCCGCTACCGAGTACCAGGTACCGGGTAATTAGTCCTCGGGGGTGCAGAGCAGAATATTCTAAGAAGTTTCTGAGCTCCTTACGTGAGGAACATAGTATTTTCCCCACCCGAAAGTTGACTTCGAAGGCATTCGTTCGCGCATCCCGACCGACACTCCCATGCGCTAGTAGTAATACTTGAACAAGTACAATCGCAAAATGAACGTACCACCCGGTAGTATCGTCTGCGTCTGTAGTTTCACGCTTGAGGGACCCAACAAGCCGCCCGGAAACTTTTTGGCCGAAGAACTGCCCCTGTCATGGGATGACGCTAAAAAAACTATTAATAGTCAGAGCCATCAAGTCCAGACAACCCTGCGCGATTCTTGCTTACGGGGTCTCTTTTGTTTTCGGAATTTACGTGGGTTTTTGTTTCCTCCCGCGGCGTCTACCACCTCCACTCCCTGTCCTCACCCCCCCCCCTCCCCCCTCTTTCCCTTCCATCTCCCCTGAATACCCACCAGGTTACCGCGTTCAGGCAGTCCTCCCCACCCCCCCCCCTCCCGCTCATCCTCCTCCCCTTCTTGCCACTTTGCCTTTTTTTTTTCCCTTCCATGTTGTAAAAACCACCAGGTTAACGCGTTCAGGCAGGCTATTCCCGAGCTGGCCAAGCTCCGCACCGCGTGCATCATGGATGGGGGACCCCTCACTCTTGCCCGCGACTTCAAGGCCCTTAAGGTCGATATTCTGAGCACCGGGAAGGACCACGTTAGCCCCGACCTGGTGGCGGATTGCCAAAGGAGGGGGATTCAGGTCTGGGTGTGGACGGTGAACAGCCTGCACTTCATGGAGCGCCTGTTGGTGAGTTGTGGAGTTGGAGGGTAAAAGCGAGGGATGGGGGACGGGGGGGGGGACGGGGGGTGTATCACTGTCAGCCTGATGGTGAGTTGACCAAAAAAAGTAGGTAAGGGGAAGGATTGGTTTTGGTTGAGCGGTGGCACGGGCGGTATCAGTCTCGTGGTGGGTTGGAGTGGGGGGTAATGTGGCAGTGTGGACACCAGGTCCCCTTCACGTAGATAGTACCGCCTCGTTTCAGACAAGTTCAGGTTCACCAGAGGTCCCCCAGTCTCCGTTTCGTGCAGAATAACCCGAGATACCGACCCAACTCGGAGTGCCCTCCACGCTTCAATTACATGAAAGAGAACATGTCGGGGGTACTCACTGCCCACAGAACACGAAAGCGGTGAAGGGGGCGGGGGGGCAAGGCGGGGAAATATGGAAACGGGATGGACGCCCCTTGCTTAGTTGCAGTCAACCCCTTCAGAGCCCCCAAACCCCTCCCAATACTAGTTCCAAGTAATTTTTACCCCAAAACGGGTTTCCAGTTGTAAAAGCGTGGAGAGGTAGAACAAAGAAGACAGTGAAACTATGCGTTTCTCCCCCTTACCCGACTGACAAACCGCGGTTCCGCTCGCCACAATCCCATGCCTTTTTTTTGTCCTGTCCTGTCATGTCCTATACTGTCGCAGAAAATGGGCGTCGATGGACTCTGCACCGACTATCCGGGTCGCGTGGACGAGGCCAACAAAAAGTTCCGCCCCCAGGCCAGCCAAACCGACGCAGCCACGTTCCCCTTCCCCCAAGGCCCGGACGCCTCCTCCGGTGTAGACCTTCGCGGCCTCGCGGCGGACCGCGACACAAGTACCCCCACCGCCACCACTGTTAGCGCAAATATCCTCGACGCTGACAGTGCTAGAACGGAGTTTGGTGGTAGCCTGAAGTCGCCTCCCACGAAGAAAGCGGAGGGTTCGACGGACGCGACCGCTCTGGGTGGATGGTATAGCCGGTGTGGAACTTGCGAGCACTCGGGGGATGGGTCGGACGACCAGCAGCGGTTGATCGCGGCCCTCTACGGGGACTTAGCGGGGGTCCGCGACTTCGCGGTCGGTACCGTGGAGGATGCGAAGATTCTGGTGAAGGTTTGCGCGCGCGCGGCCGCGGTTAGGTCCTTCCTGCTCGGAGATTCCATGAAGGGAAAGTCGGCGTGTATGGAGCTGGAGGCCGCGACAAGGTTGTGCAAGGAGGCGGAGGCGGAGGCGGAGCAGACGTTGAGGCCCTTCGTGTCCTCGGCGGAGACCTTCGAGTGGTCGGTGAACCTCATTTCGACGGAAAAGGTGAGGCGGGGGAGTGTGTTAGGATTTTTGTTTTCAGGAGTTTTTCAAGATTCGAAGGCGTGAACCCTCTTTGAGTTTTACGCCTGGCCCCTTTCTTGGAATTGTTGGGCGGGGCTGGTTGTGGCAGGAAGAGAAGCGCGGGCGGTTGTGGTGGGCCCGGTCGGCCAGCTTTGGTCGTATCTGGGTGCGACTCGCTGAGGCCCTTCGTGCTCTCGGCGGAGACTTGCGAGTGGTCGGTGAAGCTCGTTTCGACGGAGAAGCGAGAGAATGCGGGATAAGTTTTGCTGTGGAGAGAGATAAATGTTACGAACGCTTTGCGTCCTTTCTTTTGGAAAATTTTAGAGCAAAGATGACAATAAGGGCGGGGGGGGGGTACTCTTTTGTTGCTTGCCTTAGAAATTTGACCATTGACCACACATCCCTTTCGAGACGGGATGGGGGGGTGGAGCAAAAACAAAAACAGAAAAAAACAGATATACTACACACGATTTGATATTTTTTAGAGGAAATGCCACGGGTGGGAGGAAGGAATGAAAAGCAAAAAACAGAACCGACCCCCCCCCCCGTAAGAAAAATATACCAGTTATAGGGCACACGTATGTGATATCCCCCTTTCGGGAAAGAAAAACTGGCAAGAATCAACGGGGTGGGGGGAAAAGAAACTACACACAAAATAAAGAAAAAAAGGAAACAAGAAAAAAAGTGATTTAGAACACGCACGTATTCGATAAAGATGGCTCTTATTAATGCCCTATATCTTCCGTCGCTTTGTTGTCGCGTTTTTCGCTCTGTTATGCTCTCAGGGACGCGTGTTCATGGCCAAGCTAACGCTAAGCATGCAGCAGAAAAAAGTGCTGCCCATGCTCCCCTTCGAGCGGGCATTTGTCAGCGATCTCTTGGGCATGGTGGCGAATTGATTTGATCGGGCCCGTTATCCTTCGCCAGTTATCTCTCTCGTGGGCGGGGTGGCGAACTAATTGATTGATCGGGCCGTTTAGCGTTCGTCGGCGAAACTTCGGGCATGTTGGCAACGTATAATGAGGCGTTTAGTGACGGGAGTGGGAGAGGTAGTGGAATACTCATTTGTTGCTTGCCTTATGATAAGTCATTTGACGGTTGACGACGCATCCCTTTCGAGACGGAGCACCGAGGGGGGGTATTATTTACTCGCAAAAGCTTTTGCGTTCGTACCCGGTTTTCATCGGTATGCGGCGTTTGGTAGCCGGGGACGGACGGGTTGTTTATTTTCCACTCGCAAGTTTCAGCGTTCGTACTTCAGCGTTATGAATGTGAGGCGTGTTTTCTCGTGCACCGTCGATCTTGACCGCCTGCATAACAGAGCACGGTAGAGAGTGACCCGCTGGGACGGTGTACGTTAAGGCATGCTCATCGGTGGTGGGCGAGGCGCCATGTATTTTTTTTGTGTGTGTTCCGCTGCTTGGCGGGGGTCTCGCGAGAAAAAAAAACGCGGTGGTGATGTCCAGTCATGCTCGGTTCTTTTTCTTGTTCTTTTTTCGTGAATTTTTTGTACGGAGCGGGAATCGTGAGCACCGACGGAAACCCCGCCGCGACGCTTGCCATGCTGTCCTTCTCTGGAAGGCGTTTGTTTTTTCTTGGGGTTGTCGCTTTGTCGCTTTTATTGACGCGGGGGTGGATGGGTGGGTAGCTTTGCGTTGTAACTTACCACAGTGGGTGGAAATATAAGTATCGTTTGGATATTCATATGTATGCCCTAACGTTCCTTGCATTTATGCCCAGAATGATATATGGGGAGGTCGATTTATCGGTAGGGACGGAGTATAATAGCAGCAGCGGTGCCGAGCAAGGCCGCGGTGGCGTGCACGATAGATGATGACACTGAACCCGTCTGTAGTCAGATGTGACGCTTTATTTTACAGGTTATCTGCGTCTGTTGAAGCTCATTGGTTCAAGTTGCACCGCATTTTTGGGTCAGTTTGCACCGCGTTTGGCCCACCGCATGTAGCTCCAGTGGCACCGCATTTGGCTGAGGTTGCACCGGGTTTGGCTTGGGCTGCACCTTGGCTGAGATTGCACCGCATTTAGCTGGGGTTGCACCGCCTTTGGCTCGGGTTGCACCGCATTTGGCTGAGGTTGCACCGCATTTATTTTGTGTCACAACAGCTCGCGCTGCCGTTGCTCCACGACGAAACACCGTTGTGTTCTACAACCGAGTTAAAAATTCACACGACATAGATGTGGCAGCGTTTTTTTGGTGACGTTAATCCTTGTCACTGCTCCGATAAAGTATTCCACGCTTGATTCCAAGTAGTTTTGTGCACCCGCCCAAAAAAACGTGGATGCAGCAGTGCTGAAAGTGTGATGTATTATTTTTTAATCCCTCTCCCGGAGGACAACGGGGAAAAAACAAGGGTAGAGGGGGGGGGGACACTTGCTGTGCACTAAAAAGAGACGCACGCGTTGGCGTGGAGTGGGCTGTGGTCAGCTATGGCTCAGTCGGTTGTCGCGCCAAAAGGATGGCTGTTCTCGGGAGGGGGGTGCGGGGTGAATTTGGTGGGGGACACGGAACGTTATTTCTCTCTTTTGGTCAGCTACCGTAGCTAGTCTAGCTCAGCGAGAGCGATTTGGCAGAAAGATGATGGTTATTTGGAAGGGGGGTGGTTCGGGCTGTGGCCAGCTAGCTCAGAGTGATTTTGGCACAAACTTGATGGTTATTCGGAAGGGGGTGGATGGGTGGTACATTTTGATGGGGCTGAAGGGGAAATGAGTGGGTTATTCGGTGAGGGCGGGAGTGGTGCAATTAGGCTACATGACAATCAGAGCTATTTCGGAGGGAAACAATGGTTATTCAGGGGAAGGGGGGGTTGTGGTGCTTGCTGGTTGTGTGTTTTGGTTTGTTTTGTGTTCGTTTAAGTATCTTGGCCTGGCGGGTGGTGTGTTTTGTTTTTGTTTTGTTTTTGTTTTGTTTTTGTTTTGTGTTCGTACAAGTAAGAAGTATCGATCGTCGTTTTGGTACGTGTAAAATGTATTTTGTCGTGTTGGTTGAACACCGCCGGCGGCTTATTCCTTGTATGGTGCTCTTGTCGAAAATCGTAACTTCGTTTTTTGGCTGAAGATCATGAGCGACCCATGTGCGTTGCTGGAAAAACTGTATCGTCGTTTTTGGTTGAAACATCGTCAGCGACCCATGAGTGGTGCTCTCGAGTGGAGTTTTTAGAGAGAGCTTTCCTTGTGCGAAAAGCTGCAGTTGGTTTTTCTTTTTTCGGGGTGTTGGGGGGGGGGGGGGGGGGGGGTTATGGGGGGGGTACTCTCGTGGTTCTGGGATGGCGAGCGCGGGCAGAGCTCGGAAAAGACGTACCATGGACGAAGTATTTATATCTGTTTAAGCAGCAGGCATTGTACCATGGCGGATGGATGGCGGTATGTATTTGTTGGGGTTAGGAACCTCTCACACGTTAGGCAGATGACGATCTGGACGATCTGGATCCTACGTCTGTTTTTGTGATGTGTTGTGGGCAGGTTCTGTGTCGTGTGGCACACAGATCCAACCCAGTAAACTGCGCTAGATCGTGCAGATCATGCGCCCCTCCCTTGAAAACATGATCTATATAGCACACAGATCCAACCCAGTAAACTGTGCTAGATTGTGCAGATCATGCGCCCCTCCCTTGAGAACATGATCTATATAGCACACAGATCCAACCCAGTAAACTGTGCTAGATTGTGCAGATCATGCGCCCCTCCCTTGAGAACATGATCTATAGGCCGTACAGATAAAAAACCCGGGGATCTGTCTGCCCTTCAAGGCGTATATATCGTTTACAGGGATCTGATCTGTCCATCGTGTGGAACCTTTCAAGGGTAAACCTGGTAGGGTATTTTTCTCATCTCATCATTTCCCCCGGGTATTTATTTCCCCGGCTGGTACAACTCGATCTAAACAAGGTTCTGTATCCGGGGAAAAACAGAGTATATATTACCAGGTGTGCCTTAATCTAACATACCCTTGTGTCCTTTTTGCTGCCGTGTGTAACCTCGTTTGTATGTCCTTGTCGACGTTTTGCGAGAAGATGTGTACGAACACGAACACGGGCTCCTGTTTTTTGCTTTTACGGCATACACGCGCTCGGTAGCCCTGAAGCCGCAACAGGAGTTTTAACGCTTTTACAGCTGGAAAACCGTTTTGGGGGACAAATTACTTGAAATTAGTATAGGGGTTTGGGGTTCTAACAACCCATTTCCAACCTGTAAAACTTTCGTAGTTTCTAGCTCCAAGTGTTTTGTTGCCATGTCGGGACTGCGGTGCTAAATTAAGTTTTCGACGTACTGAAAGTTAATTTTCTTACCATGTTAAGTTACGTCTGAAATATGACGTTGATTGGAGTTTCTCATGTCTGAAAGGCGTTTACTGGCGTGGAGGGAGTGTGACCGACCGAACGCCCCCGAAGACTTGTTTGTTGACGTGCAATGATTGGCGGCAGTATGGAACGCGGCGCGGAGGGTTGCTGTTGATATGGTCGAAGTACCACACGCATCCTGCAAAATACTCCAGTATGAGTTTTTCGACGAAATTCTCTCATCTAGCATTTCAGCTGAAATGTCCGTTTTCATTTTTTTGCCCAAGATTATAGATCGCCGGAAAGCCGGGGGTCATGAAAAAGACCCGCCTAGTGGTAAGAGTCGACTCTATCATGAGCACGAGAGAGCGTATGGTCCGAGGTACACTTCCTCCTAGTTGTGAGCTTTTGGCCTCCAAGTACCCTTGAACTTCTGTGATGTTGCTGTATGAGACCCCTGTGACCTTCCTGCGCGGGGCAGACTCGAACGAAACCAATCGTGCTTTACGGGGAAGAGTTGTCGAGAGAAGAACAAGACGCGTTTTCTTCGTTGAGCCGTTTGCTCAGCCCTCCTTGAAAAATACACTTTCGAGCACTTCGGGCTCGGAGTTGTCTTTACATGGCCGGCTTTTTTTTCTTTGGTGTCCCGTCAACGACTGATTCTACGATGATTTAGCCAGCCCCCCCCCCCCCCCCCCCCCCTCCCCCGCCAAACCAGCGATTTTCTTTAGCGAAACGTTTCATGGCTGATTCTACAATATAGCCCCCTCCCAAAAAAAACAGCGATTTTCTTTAGCGAAACGTTTCATGGCTGCTCGACACGAGCAGGATGCCATGAGCAAAACATCTTGCTATATTTTTCTTGTTTTTTGCAAAGGACGATCGAATGATGTCGTCGGGGTGGCAAAGGGGCACCGTGTTTTGGGAGATACAGCCGGGGTCGGAGCTGGTTTCGAAACCAGCGAATTCCGCCAAAGAAAGGTTGGGGGGTCGGCGGGTCGGGTGTAATATTCGTTTTTTTTTAACCAATTTCCGTCGGTAGGACGTCAGAAAACTCTAATTCACCCGTCGGACAGACAGATGATTTATTCCAACTTGACGATCTAGGTATTTCAGGGAAGATCTGTACGATCTGTATGGTCTAGCTCATGTTACCGGGTGGGAGCCGTGCGATCTGTACGATCTAGCACATATGCTTCCAGGGTTGGACCTGTATTCCCTATCTATGTTTAGATCCTGCACAACAGCTCATAGCGGAAGACACAGGATCTACTGTAGATGATATATATTTTCTGTATATCTGTATGATCTGTTGATCTGTATGAACTGTATGGTCTATATGATCTGTATGATCAACATGATCTAGATGATATGTATGATCTATATGGTCTATGTGATCTAGATGATCTGTCATGAGCTGTGGATATATTTTTACCAGGTGCCTGGTACCCCAGGGGATGTCGGCTGGGTTTCACGGGCGCCTTGGTAGCAAGGATCGTGTCATTTTCCTGGCGGTGCGCGGCCAGGTAAATATTTCAAGCCGAGAAGAAAAAAAAAATGTGTCATTTTTGTGTCATTTTTGTGTTTTCTTATGCTCGTGATTTCTTGATTTCTTGTTTTCTTACTTTCTTGCCCGTCAAGGTCGGCGGGTCAGGATGTTAAGCATGTACTTCTTGGCCAATTTGGTCTGTAGAACGTGGCCAAATTTTTTACGAGGTAGCTGAGATGCCAGCTATTTTCGAGGGGAAGGGTGTCGGGTCGCTTCATGGCGCATCTTGTGGTAGTGACAAGAATCGTGTCATGCTTTTCCCCGATGAAGGCCTACCAGGTTATACGGTAAATGGAGCCGAAAAGGTGTCTAGTTTCGGGTCATTTTATTTGTTTTTTATTGCTCTCGTAATAATTTCTTGCTTTTCTTTCTCACTTTTTTATATTTTCGTTATTTCGTTACTTTCGTTGCTTTCTGGCTTTCTTAGGAGTCTCTTGTTTCCCTGTGCATTTTCGTGTTTTCCCGGGTGTGCTTGGATGAAAAGAAACAAACGGGGGGACATCAGGCACGATTCCCCAGCGAATTTCAACTGGGGTCTCCAAAATCAAAATTAATAATAAAGCATATCATTTAAAACGTTAAGGCCATCATGTTTCATTGCGGATATATATAGTCTAATGTTTTTTATTGATATGCAAAGTAAATCATACCTGGTACCTGGTATCATTAAAAACGTTAAGGCCATCATCATGTTTCGTTGCAGGTTTAATGCTCAAATATTGATTAGGTTTGACTACCACCGAAGCTGTTGTAGTCTATATATTTAACATTCATCACCATTAGCAAAATATGACGAATCATGACAACTTACGAACTAAAAACGGGTGGACGGTGTAGAACGCAGCTTGCAAAGACGAGCATGGACCCTAACTTGTCGAACTCACAGCGCTGACTGACGTTGTTCGAAGAATAATTTTGTAAAACAAGCAAAAACGCATGCTACGGCGGTACGAAGAGGTGCACCATTTTTTTTTTTCTCGAGGTTCCTCAATTTGGGAGCTTAAGACACATCCTTCTTCACCCAACAAATATTTTGCAGAAAGGGAAAAAAAAAATCGCTTGCAAGTACTACACTACCGGATGAAAAACAGCATGGCCTCTCAAGGTGCACAACGATAATCACTCAAAAAAAGAAAGAGACAAAGGCTACGGTAGGGGGGGTACTCCCATTTTCACTGGTGTGTTTGAGCCACTCGCACGAGTAGCTCTGTCCCCTACGGATGACGATGGTTTAGGCACTTGGTTTGGCGCAGCTTAAATCACCTTTGCATTGCGGATTGATTTCGTCAATGTAAAACATAAAGAACGCGTAAGATTGCATAGGAACAAAGGGGTTACTCGCGCGAGTGACCCCTATCCACTGAAATAAAAGGCCCAAAAGGGGGCCCCCCTACCGTAGCCTTGGTCAAGATTACCTTCTTTTTTTTTCCGACGAATTAGGGTTAAGGAATCCAGTCATTCAGCCTCCTCGCGGAATTGAACGCTATTCAGTTCGTCCGTGAACAAACATTTTTTAATAAAATACAAGAGCTTATCTATCTACTGTAGTACAAGTGAGTGACCAGCGTGGAACCTGCCTAGTAGAGAATCCTGCAAAGGGTGGCCTGTGCCTATAACAGCCCCTTAATCTTATTATAGAAGCCATATTTCAGACGAAAAAAGTGCTACCTTTACTTGTATGTCAGCACGCGTCATAACAGGACGCAAGCTACGTAGAGATGAACATTGTTTTTTTAGAGGATCTTCACTTTCTTGAGGATCAATTCGTATGGCTCTCGCAACGAGTGATTTGGGGAATATTACAAGGTCAAGTGCTATCATACATGCATATAAAATAAGATTAAGGGGCTGTTACAGGCACAGGCCACCCTTTCTTTGCAGGTCTCTCTACTGGGCGGGTTCCACGTTCGTCACTCGCTTGTACTAGATAAGCTCTTATATTAGTTCCGCACCCGTCACGGGCGAACTGAAAAGCGTTGCTAATCCGCGACGCGAAAGCATCATCCCCTTTTTCCTATACGCATAGGCCTTCAAAGGCATGTGAAACTCCTTTATATAATATCCGTATCTAGATCTCACGCCTTCTTAGGCTTCCAGGGCCATATACCATAACACTAACCCACCCTGATGAGCCGTATATGCAGAAATATGGATGATTCGGGGAAGCACCGGTTCCACGGTCTATAGCATGACTCGAAGATGCGGCTCTTCAAAACCTACTCCCGTACCTCTACCCTGCGAGGCTGCGACGCCTCAGGAAAACTGATGAAGCAGAAAAATATAGACTAAAACAAAATGCGAAAGCGCTGGAGGGTCGGAGGCGGAAGAGTCAAAGACCCTCGCGAGCAAAACCCCAAGCGGTCGCAAAAAAAACGTACCAGAACGCCCTACGTACGAAACCCAACTCGCGCGCGCGGAATGGACATCGTGCCTCACCCTGCGGGGGCGAGATCAAAACCGGGCGGAAAAGTGCCAGGAAAATACTCCCAGGAAAATTGAATAAAAAGCCCAGAACAAAAACGAATGTATCCTCCGAAAGTTCGAGGTGGCCGAGCCCTCGGAGGGTATGGTTGAGGCGCGCAGCGCAGCCCGGCGGGGGCACTGGGTCGCTGACGCAGACCGCGGGGCCGGTCTGACGGTCACCGGCGGTGGGGCGTTATCGCGCGTAGGCGAAACGTCGCCAGAAGTGGCTCTCTCTGCGCTCCTCGATTGGGGTTCAACGGGGGAACAGGGCTCGGAGCCAATCCTGCCAACGACGCCATGCATATTGATATTTGGGGGCTGTTACAGGCACAGGCCACCCTTTGCAGGTCTCTCTACTAGGCAGGTTCCACGTTGGTCACTCACTTGTACTACAGTAGATAGATAAGCTCTTGTATTAGTTCCACACGCGCCACGGACGAACTGAAAGCGTTGCTAATCCGCAACGCGAAAGCATCATCCGTTTTTCCTACATGCACATGCCTTTCCAAGGCATGTGAAACCCCTTTGTATCATTTCCGTGTCTAGATCTCACGCCTTCTTAGGATTCCAGGGCAGTACCGTAACACAATACATACCCGATGAATCATGCCCCCCGTGGTATACATAACATACACACAAAGAAAAATATTGCAAAAAAACTACAAGAAATATGAAGAAATCCGATAAGTTTTGGCTAAGGTTAAGGATGGAGCCCCCCCGTCGTCGCTCAAAAAACGCTTTTTTTTTAGCGAAAAATGGTGCTACGATTCGTCTATAAATCTATCGTTTACGACGCGTGCTACGATGGAAGTAGCAGTTTTCGTCTGAGATGGTTTCTGAATGACGGGAATTGAATCGTCGGCAATACGACGGCCATTTTTTTTTTTGCGTGATATATTTCTCGTTGAACATACCTAGACCATGGTGGGATCTGTTCATCCGGTACGAGCACTTTTTTTGGTGTTTCTCCAAAACAGTTTTTTGGGAGGTGGTCTTAAGCTCCCAAATTGAGGGGAAGTATTTAAAAAAAAACTGGGTGGCGGTACGGTGGGGGGGGGGGTCGCTTTCGGTGCCTCTTTCGTCTGTGGTAGCTCAGAGTCGCGAATGGATACCCTACCTAGTTCTCTTACAGAGTGTAGCAGTCTTGAGTGTATATACCTGGTATATTTTCCGGTACGCTTCTTTCAGTTTCGTGAGATCAGACGTAGCACACATATAATGTGCACATGTGGCCATGAGAAACTGTTTTGTTTCGCTGCGCCAAGAGAAACGAAATCGTTCAACTTAAAACCCCCTTCGGGGGAGGGGTTAAAGGGAACAAAAAAAGCGACGAAAATAAAAAAATAAACATGGCGTGTGTTATCCTATCTATTTTGGACGCATGACGAAATATTGACAGTAAAAATGACGTTTGTATATCGTATCTCTTTCGAATTTTCTTTTATGTAAAATATTACTCCGTATTATTCTATGATCCGGACGGAGAGCTCATTGGGAGTGGACAAACAGGTAATCCCCCCGCGGTCTGACGCGTAGATGTATACCCCAACCTTACCACCAGTACTTACTACTTTCGAGTTTCCCTTCGCAAACGGATTTCCGGAGCCCAAACATATCCAGCCTCGGACGTGGCCGAGACTTCCAACGGTACCCTACCTACCATTATTATCGACCTACCCCATTTACGGGGTTATTTGCAGACTGCTATATGTTTGGCTCCACGCCGCCCCCTGCCCAGGCTGTCTTTGAATGGCCTTGCCTGCCTGTGCTAGCTTCTTCAAAACACTACGGAAGTCCAAAGTGTTTCCTTGTTGAGTGTATGTCTTGAGAAGGTGTTGGAATTCCTGGCCCAACGACCTTCTCCTCTGGATTACTCGTTCTGGCACATCTCCCCCGCCGCCGCCAACTCGGTGGCCGCCCCGATCCGCAGGGAACGGGGGGGGCGAGAAATCGCTGTTAGAACAGGATCGACCCCGGACTGCACGATGACCTGGCGAAATGCTCGCAGGGCTTGTCTATACCGCCATACTCTCTCAATACTGACTGCAACACATAACCGTATATGTTCTTATGACAATGACAACGGCACGCTTTCAGGTTACGTGATGCCCAACGCCGTCGAATCCTCCACCATTAACGACACTGCGCCGCCGCCTGCGCCCACGCCAGAACGCGTACCGGCGAGCTCTTCCGTGTACGTATGGCCCGTCCGATCCAATGTGTTGCCTCTACTGGCGATACACCCTTTTTTTTTCGCGCAATTTTGAGGGTTGACAGGTGAAACAGAGTTGGGATGAACCGGGAGACTTGAATGAAAATTGGACGTCCCATTGTTTATTCGTTTTTTTGAAACCGAAGTTACCCTCGAAACGGCACGTCTAATTGCACCGAAACGGCATATGGTTGACCCGAAGTGGCCTGCTAGCCCCCGTACACGTTTATTACTCCCAACAAGCCTTTCTTCCGTGCAGCGAATACTACATGTGTAGACTAGAGTATATATATATATGTCTGTGTCTCGTGAGACTGCGCTTTCTGCCCCAAGGCTTGATATAGTCTATAATAGCATATTCAGCATATTTTCTTGCCGCGACTGACACCAAACAGCTAGGATTCAGTGTGGAACACTCGGCCCTACACCCTTGGCCGCGTGCGTTTCTCATTGCTTGCTGACACATGTTTCCTGACATTCTCACTGACATCATTATTCCCTTGCTACGCAACATTATAATATGACATACATACGAACAGCTGTTGTTGTTGTGCTTGGTTATCTCTCAACTCTCGATATCGGTAAAGATTAATGTGCGGCGTAATCGCAACAACTTTAGCCATACATAGCGCTCGTAGCCATACAGTAAATCAAAAGAGCTCATCTGTGAACTCACAATAACCTAATCTAGCCATACACCGCCCTCCCATAGGACTGCTTGTCCCCCACCCTATGGGTTATGCATCATAGGACGACATGTATGTGCTCCGCACACTATCTAGCCCGCGGTCCTCCTCGGGGAGGAGGGTCAGGACCTTCTGGCGGTGCCTCAAAATGCGGCGGAATAGATTGGCCATAGACTATACCCGCGAGCGGCAACAAGATACCAGTTACGACAATCATTGGTTGCAAGATACCAGGAGGCACAAGATACGGTTGGTTACAAGATACCAGGGGGTACAAGATACGGTTGACTTTGTCGGTTGACGGTTCCCCCGCGACGGACCACTAACTAACTGTCAATAACAGACGTCAAGGATATCCGCCAAAGATACGTACCTGGTACACACTAACAACACTGGAGTGGTAATTCTGGAGAGGCCTTGACGGGTCAAAATCAGACCGTCAACCAATATGTTTGCGTGTACAGCTGCTTAGCAGCAGCAGTACGTGTCTGACCTGGTACTACCGTTTGGACGTAGGCATTGAGACCGTCGTTTTTTTATATTAATGATCAAAATGTCCTTATAATTCCGCCCATGATGGTGTGATATCATGCCGCGATCAGTACGAGTCCATGGTCTCGCCGGACCGGAACATGCGGTCGAATCCCACAGCAATCGATCCCTTTGCTGCCTGCTTCTTGTCCCTCATATCCATATAGACCCCGTACTACGTGGATGCATGTGTGCTACGCACACTGGCCATGTCCCCTGATTGTCGTGCTTAACATTGCACACGGGGTGGGGTGGGGTGGGGTGCACAGTGTATGATTTGTATGATCTGTATGATGCGTGCTGATTTCGATCGCTTGCCGGTTTCGTTGTCTCGATTTCCCTTTGTTTTTTTCATGAACGGAGTGTAGATGTTGTGTTCCGGCTGCCCAAGAACGCACGTGCGAGCTTCCGTCAGCACTACAGTAGTAGCAGTAGCAGTGAGTTTCGGCAGTGGCTTAGGCTGACATCGCGCGATGTTAGAAAGTGCTACCTTTATTCGTCATCCGCCGCGTTCACCAGATGAGGAGATAGCTGCTGCTGCTCCCACTGCTGCTGCAGCAATTGGACCATGGGCTGCTACTACTACGACCACTTCTGACACCGCTTTTGGACCATGGACTACTGCCGACACTGCTGATGCAACAATTGGACCATGGAGTGCCGCTACCGCTGCTACTACCACTGCTGCCGACCCATGGACTGCTGCTACCGCCGCTACTCCGACGAATGAATCATGCACTGCTGCTACCACTGTTGCTGCGGCAATTGGGTCATGGACTACTGGTACCACTGCTGTCGCAGTGATGGGAACAAGGACAGCTGTTACAGCGATGGGACCAACAATAATTGCTGCTACCAGTGTTGCTGACCCAGGGACTACCTCCACCACTGCTGCTGCAACAATCGGACCATGGACTGATGCTTCTGCTGCTGCCGCAACGATTAGATCATGTTCTGCTGCCACCACTACTACTGTTGATGCTGAGGCAGCGAGTGGACCAAGGGCAGGCCGCGATCAGGGCGCAATTTTCGACCCCACCAACAAGTACCACTCCTCCTGTGGTCCTGGTACTGGTGGGAGGTGGGCAACAACACGACATCGTCATGGCGATGGCGATCGCGACAGCGGGGCTTTCTCTGTCGGCAGCACCGACCATATCGGGTCGTTCAGCTCGTTTGAAAGCACCAGAACTTCTGTCAGACGTCTCCAGTCATCGAAACAGGTGCAGCGAAGAACAATACCTGTATTACACTTTGTACTCTACAACTACAATATGTGTCTAAACCGGAGTTATATCGGTGTTGGTGCTCGTCGTGTCGTTGCTGGTACTGATGTCGGTGCCGTTGTCGACGTTGAATTTTTGTTGTTCACGTTGCTGTTTCTGTTGGCGGTATTTGAGCATCTGTAATTTAGCGCATGCAGGGGAGTCGCCAACCTCTATAACCCTTCGCACGTAATTTTCCATGCAGGTTGTCCCGTACTGCCCACCACCTCCTCGGCGTAAGGGGGTACAGGATTTCGTCAGGGAGAAGGAGATCGCGACCATGATCGCCGGTCTAGGACAAAGTGCGTATTGCACGAAAAAAGCAATACAAGAGAGTACGAATACTTAACTCATGATCAGCTGGTTTTTGAGATGATGAAATATGCGTTGGTGTTAGGTCCCAAATAAATTAAGAATTCGAAATATAGTGGTGATAATGTGTTCAAGTCAACATATTGTTTTGTCAGCTTGCGCGTTACGCGCCGTGGAAAGGCACCGTGTAAAAGGCAGTATGGCGGCCTCGAAAACTTGAGGTTCCCTGTCCACCTCAGCTCGGCTTTCTCGGCATTCGTTTTCTTGGTAAATACCCTGTGGCCCGCTTCGATTATACTATTCGACTCATTCAGAAGCGATCGACACGCGCGCATGATAATCTCATCCCACTCATTTAACACTTACGCGCGTGTGAAACAGTCATCTGACTCATTCAATTCTGATCGACGTGCGTGCATGGTTGCACGATATACAGGAGAGGTAGATCTAAGCACTACCCTGCGAGTGGGGTCAACTCCTATTCTAGAGCGGCCACACAAGAACGCCTCCTACAGTGCAAGACCAAGCAAAGCACCTGGAAGAAAACGCCCGCGAAGTTCCACGAAACCGCCACTTTTTCGCCAGAGGCGTGGGGTTCAAACGAAGCCAGGTGAAACAACAGCGGAAGCGGGGGCGGAGGCAGAGGTCTATCTGCAGGAGCGAGATGGACTAGACCCCCACGCGCGGATGATCCACAAAAAGGAAATAACGAGGCGAGAGCTAGATCTACGCCAGAACGCACGAATATTTCAACACGAGAAAAACCTGAAGAAAGAGCGAGATCTAGGCCCCCACATGCGGATACTTCACTACGAAAAAAGAGTGGGGGAAGATTCGAGCCCAACATCTGCTCTTCTTGGTGCATCCTCCTCCTCAGATCGAGTACACCTCGCAGCAAGTACCGAAGCCGACTGCAATTGGTCGGACGAGCCGGGGGGGCGATGGTGCGGTTGGACAGAATCGCACGACGATCGTGGCCAGTTGCGTAACGGTAATGATGTCGCCGAACACGATCATGGTCGATTATGTAAAAGTAAAGGTCTCGCCGCGCGCAACCACGATCTGTTCTGCAACGGTAGCGCTCGCCATGTTGCCTCGGAGAGAGCTTTACGGCCGCGACCGGCCAGCGCGAGCGCGAGCGCGAGCACGGAGCACCCGCGACAGAGAGGCAACGCGACCTTCCAAGGAACTATTTCGACTGAGGAAACTCAAGCCTCCGCAAGCTGCGCCGCAAGGAGCACCACAAGCATCGCGGGGAGAGCACGCCATTTGGATGTTGAAATTCCTCGTGGTGTCGCGGCCGGGATGCCTCGGGAAGTGCTGACGATGCGATCGATTGACTTCGCTGCCTTCAAGTGAGTCTTCTTCCACCAAAGTGGTGATTTTGCGTTACTATAATAGTCTATACCAGGTACGTAATTAGTGAGACCGAAAAATATGGCGCACGCGGAGCAACTCCTACTCGAAGCGTTGTAGTGGAGTTATCGGGAACACGGTTAGGGGCTGAATTTTCCGGCTGTTTGCCCAGGCCAAATGAGGAACTACCGGTTAGTCCGATGGTGTGACGCGTGCTACGATAGAGGTACTTGTAGCGCTTTTGGTCTGAAAACGGTATCTGAATGACGGGGCTCCTCAGCCCAAAATCGTCGGAAAACTCAGATAGTTTTTTTTTTGCCTTACAGGAATTCTTGTCGTGTACCTAGGCCCCATGGAATTATTAATCCGGTGCGGCAGTTAGTTTTGTTTTTTCTGACCCTTTAACAAAACAGGTTTTTTTTTTGGGAGAGGGTCTTAAGCTCCTACATCGAGGTCAACCTAAGGACAAAAAAAACTGGTGTAAATGCGCCTCTGCTATCGTAACACACCTCCTGTTACGAGTATATTTGGCTGTTACGAGTATATTTGTTGTAGCACTAAGTACACACCAGTAGAAAGCACTGGTCGGGTTGTGCGAGCGAACGCCTTCGAAGTCATATTTCGGACCGTGAGATATCGAGCTAGCTCCTCATCATGTTAGGAGCTCTCAGAAAATTCTTGAACTCTGCTGCTGCGCCCCAACCTAGCCTGTGGGATGACTCAGTAGTGCGCACGTAGCAACACCTGCTGTTGGGATGAGGTCTGCCCTACACCAAAATATCAATGTCCCCGACAGCAGAAGGTTGGGCGTAAGACAAACCGAATAACGAAGAGGAAACTACCGATTTCGCAGTCTCGCCGCATATTGCGTTCTTCTGCGGAATGGCCAAGCTACGATACTCGTACTCGCGCATAGAGGGCGCGCATCAACTACACATATGCACGAACTTCAGGTACATCTACGTCTCGGCGCACCTCCACTAGTGCTGTGGGTTGGCTAGAGTACAAGCCTCGGACTAGTTACTAATTGGCCAGGGACGCATGCTGCGATATAGGCAGCACTTTATTGCCGAAACGGTTCGGAATGACGGAGCTGACTTAACCAAAATTCGTCGTTTTTTTTTTTTGGAACAGTTTTTCGTGGAGTACCTACGAGATCATGGGACTGTTCATGGGGTAGCACTTTTGTTTTTTTTCCCCCAAATCAGTTTAGGGGAGAGGTTAATATCTAGAGCCCCCGAATCCCCCCCTATACTAAATGCAAGTAAATTTGTCCCCAAAAAGTTTTTCCGATTGTAAAGGCGTTAAAAGCCTCGGGAACAAAAAGGCGCACCGCTGCCGTAGGATGCGTTTAGACAACAAGGTTATTAATAGTATCTAGCGAGCGGGAAAATGCGGAGTTCTGCGCTCTGACTGTGTGTGACTCTTTGCCCGTGGTAGTCGTTTTTCGGCTCGCGGTATCGAAAAAAATCTCAATGTAGTGGGTTTTGGCTGACACGGGCTGCGGTAAATATGTACCATCTTGTTTTCGTGAGGCTATTCACTTGAGAAGCTCCATACTCCGTGCCTTCTAAGGCAACACTTATTTCGAGTAAACCCAAGGTTCAACCCGACAACCGAATAAACCCATGGCGTAGCTATGTAAAACAGTCATACAGCAAAAACAAGAAACTAGATTCCGACGATTTTTGGGGGGTTAAGCCCCCGCCCCCGCCCCCCCCCGCCACACTCAGAAGCAAAACTTGCCCCAACGTGCTACCTCTACCGTATCACGCGTAGGCTTACTTCGCCACCCAAAGAATAGCTAGCCGTCAAGTCCAGCCAACTTACTTCCAAGCAATGCCTGCCTGGTTGGTGAAAACCCGATGTGCTCCGTCCCGGGATAGTAGCGATGCGAGGGTTTATGGGCATACGGCTACGGTCATGCACAAACTGAGTACCCCCCCCCCCCCCCCCCCCCCCCCCCTCGCCACTCAGAAACAAACTTGTCCTCAAAACGCTACCTCCATCGTATCACGCGTCGGCTTACTTTGCCACCACCCAAAGAGTAGCTAGCCGTAAAAATTCAGCCAACTCACTTGCAGCCCCAACCACCGCCGTTCGGACACGCCTACGCCACGGTTTCGTAGGAAACATCTGCTTCTCGAGAACGCCTCACTATCCCACCGAACACCCGGCACCGCTCGCCGCAAGAGACCGACGTCGGCCGGCCTGCTGTATTTCCGGGAGCATTTACTCCGCAACAGGGCCGGACTATGGCCACCGCCACTACATCTAGTCGGACGAGAAATCAACGCTTGCGCGGGTTACAGAAGGGCTACTGGTAGGGGACACCCACGTCCGCGCTCGGCTGGGCCGAGAGCTGGGCCAAGGGAGACACCTCAGGAGTTAACTCGCGCGAAAAGAGATAACGAAAAGGAGACGCAGGGCACCGCGTCCTACTCATACTCAGGGACAGGGGAAGGGGAAAGGGGCCGGGTTATAAGACAGGGTTTCGGGTATCTGCACGCACGGGGAAGGGGAGGGGGCCAGGCGGCTGCCCTTCCGCGAAGGTCTGATACTACAGCTGCTGCTGCTGCCTCTCTTACACGGCCGCGCTCGGCTGGGCCGAATGCCGGGTTGAGGGAGGCACCGAAGAAGTTTTCTTACGCTAAAAGGGAGTATGAGAAGGAGGTGTGGGGCATCGCGTCTTGCTCATACCTAGGCGTAAGGGAAGAATCAATTAATCCTCTGCATGCGCGGAAATTGGATGGGACGGGGGCTGTCCCGCCACGACGGCCTGCCTCTGCTTCTGCTTCTGCTTCTGCTGCTCCGGTTGGCATCGTTGTACCATCGGCAGTCCCGACCGCAGCCGATCGGGGGGGTGGCCGCACGGCTACTCAGGCGATAAAATCTATCCCGCAATGCCACCATCGGGCGGCAGGCGGCTTCGCAAGGGCAAAGGAGCAAATACCGCCCCCGCAATGTCAACATCCGGAAGAGGTGGACAGTGTTCGACCGGTGCGAGTCAACATGGCAGCGAAAGGGGTGGTGGTTGATGGCGATGATGGCACGACTGAGTTGAACCCATGTACAGCTGTGCCCACGCTTTTGGAGACAAAATTATCGCGTGGTGAGTTGTGCAATTGCAAAGAGGTTGAGCGGCAGCTGTCAGGTTCCCGGGCGGTGCGAGCTGCAAACGACGCCGCTGCGGATGGAAGCGAGAAGTCGCGGTTTCCGTTACCGTCCCGCTGCGACGGCGGGGCGTCGCCTTTTTTTCCTGGCGGAGAGGATAAATCTCTGCCGGAATTATCACCGATGTCGGGGCTTTCTGAAGGACTCGGAGGGCACAAGAGATCTGAAGAATCCGACAGATCTAAAGGATCCGAAAGATCTGAAAAATCCGAAAGGCCCGAAGAAGTCGAAGGAGTCGAAGGAGTTGAAGGAGCTGAAGGAGCCGAGAAAGGCGAAGGTTGTGAGGGAGCTAGAAGAGCCGATGAGGGCAAAAGAGCTGAAGGGGCTGAAAGATCGGAAGGATCTGCAGGATCTGAAAGAGCGGAAGGACCCAAAGGAACCCAAGGAACACAAAGAGCCAAAGCAGCTGAAGGAGGCATTACAGCTATAGGAGCTGAAGGAGACCAAGGCGCCCAAGGAGCCGAATTCACCGCAGGATCTGAAGGATCGGAAACAGGCGCACGGGTCGAAGGATCCGAGAGACCCGAAGAACCCAAAGGACTCGAAGGACCCGAGAGACCCGAAGGACTCGAAGGAACCGAAGGGCCAGGAGGACCCGAAGAACCCGAACGACCCGAACGACCCGAACGACCCGGACAACCCGAACAATCCGAAGGAGCCGACATATTTGAAGGAGATGAACGAGTCGAATGGGACGAAAGGACCGAAAGAGCCAAAGAATCCGAAGGACCCGAAGGCCCTGAACGATAGGAAGGAGACGAACGGGGCGGAGGAGCTGAAGGAGCCCAAGGAGTCCAAGAACCCGCGGGAATTGAAGAAATCGAAAGAGCTGAACGAGCTGCAAGACCTGCAAGACCCACAGGATCGGAAGGAACCGCACAATCCGAAAAAGCCGAAGTAGCTATAGGAGCTGCAAGAATGGAAGGGCCCGAACGGCCAGAAAGAGCTGACGGAGCTGAACGAGTGGAAGGAAGCGACGGAGCCGAAGAAGTGGAATGACCCAAAGGAACCGGTGGAGCCGAAAGAGCCACAGGGTGTAGATCAGCCGAAGGAGCCGAAAGGGTAGAAGTGGGCGAAGGATCCGAAGGACCTGAAAGACCCGAAGGACTCAAAGGATTTGAAGGAGCTGAAGGAGCCGAAGGAGCTGAAGCAGCCGAACGGGCCGAACAAGTAGGACGAGCCAAGTGTGCCGAGGAAGCCGCAGGAACCGAAGGAGCGGGAAGAGTCGGAAGAGTCGGAGGAGCCGAAAAGGAGGACGCACCCCAAGGACCCCAAGGACCCCAAGGACCCCAAGGACCCCGAGGATCCCGAGGAGCTGCAGGAGCCAGAAGAGCCGAAATATCTCTACCTAATACAGAACGGCAGACGCTTTTTTCTTGGGTAGGGCTTTCTGCGGTCGTCGCGGCGCAATCATCACCATCCACTCCGGGGTGCTTTACCGACATCGGAATTCCACTTCTAACCGTTGCTTGCCAAGCCCCGCGATACCCCCTTTCCCTTCGAGCGACACCCTCTAACACCGGCCGCGCTTCGACTAGCGGTCGACAACTACACAGCGCACGAAGCGCCAAGACCGAACGCGGCGACGCGCCCGACAACCCGGACCGGGATGGTGTCACGACCTTGCATCGAGTCTACACTTGTCCCCGACCACCTCGGTCCTCTCGTGTAGTTCCTTACCGTTGCGTTTCGGAGGAGGAAGTTCGGTCCGGGTTGGGCGACAGAATTTTCGACAAAATCGAGCCCGACTCGCGCGAGGAGCAGGACATTGACGGCGTGAGTTCTGGTTCTTGCTCCTGCGTCAATCGGAAGGGAAGCGATGCCCGCGGTGGCGGTGGCGGTGGCGATGTTGGTAGCGACTGCGGCGGAGTTTGTAACCGAGAAACGGCCACACACAATTCGAAAGAAGTGTAGTGGTGTGGTTAGGGTGAGTTCGAACGGCTGCGCCTCGCACGGGCTGGGTTTTACCTGTACCCGAGAGAATCGTTGGGGGAAGCTGTTGCCGATCGGGTTTCCTGTATCGTGTCAGGCGGGCTGTTAATAGGGGGTGAAGGGTGCTTGCCAGCCGATCACGAGGACGAAGTTGGAAGAACACCGTTCTCCAGGTGAGCTATGCATTGTTTTCTTCGTGCGTAACAGGCGGTTGCTTCTCCGCCAAATATGAGAGTAAGCGCCCAAACAGACTTATCTGGAAAACAGATATTCTCGGTAAAATTTGACAAACAGGTTTGTTCGACAAACAAACATTTCGGTAAAACGTAAGCATCATGCGTCCGTATACAACGGCAGCTTGCGCTGCCGGGGCAGTAACGAGGACCGCCGATAGGATCCGAAGAACACGCCAGCTAGCGCTGGATTGCGAAGGCAATTGAATTAAATCGACACACGACGCGTGTGAAAATACGTGGAAGTGTGGTGAGCTTAAGCTTTATTTTTCCCCACCCCATCCGCCGGATGATTGAAAAAAAAAAAAAAAAAAAAGCATCCGACCGACTAATAATTTAGTTAACAAACAGAAAATTAGTCAAACAAAAAAAAATATCAGATAATCAGAAATACCCAACAAATTAAAGCCTCCTACTAGATGGAATTTTCCGACAAACGCAAGCAACCAACAGAAAGAATCATTCGACCCTAGACAAAGTCGACGGTGTTTGCGCGTTCTACTCTACTCACGGCGAAAAAGTCCACGTGTTTCCTGTCGCGCCCGATGGGAGAGGCAGGGAAGCGCACCTTGATCGATAACTTACCGAAAAAACTCTTGGACTTTAGGTCGTTTTCGGATCAAATACAAGGAACAGACGGTAAATGCGCGTTATACGACGAAAAAAAGTGCCAGTGGGTGCGGTGAAGCTCGCATTCCTCCAAGAACCATTTCGCGTTTCGTATGTGCAGTACTTAAGATTCCATGTACGGTACAGGGCGCCTTCCGAGAAGCAGAGAGGCCGACCCAGCCTCGCTTCCTAACTTGAGAAAGGACGCGTTCTGCATCTACGCAAACAATCAAGATGACCTCGCTTCTTGCCTTGAAAAAAGATGCGCGTTCTACATCTACGCAAACATCAAGATGACCGCGTCGTGTATCCTAAATATCCAGAAGAAAACTAATCCTGGCTTTCTCTTCGTGCTTTTTTTTTGCACTTGTAGGCGTCCGTCGTGTTGCTTTGTGCTATTACGGGGGACCATAGTAAATAGGACCTACGGTACACACAAAAACCAATATATTTCCCTATGTTGACTAAAAATATTTGGTCCTATTTACTATGGTCCCCCGTAATAGATCGTGGTTTTTTAACGATAAAAAAAAGGGGGAAAATGCACCTCTGTTGGAAGATCGAGGATTTCGCCACAACTCATTTCTTTACAAGCTGAGTTTGATACACTGGATCGCGGTTTTTACATTCAAACTGCACTGGACCATGTTTTTTCAAGCTGTGCTGGACCGCGTTTTGATTTTGCCTCCTCCCGTCCGGCCAGATACCTTTTGAGGAACAATTACAGTTCAAACCGTGACAGTCGAAACGGACGAGCGAGTCCCGAAGCCGGTCCTCCCGGGCCCAAGAAACATGCAGCGCTTGCGCCGCCGGTGCCGCGACAGTGCCGAGGGACGCGAATACAGCACCCGATGCCACGTCAGCATGCAGTACGAAACACACAGGTCAGACGATAATGATGAGGGAGTCCTCCCACACTAGTGGTGCAGCAAAAGATTTTAAGAATTTCCCGGGCTCCTGACGTGAGGAGCAGCCGAATATCTCACCCGACACTACATGACTTCGAAGGCATTCGTTCGCGCAACCCGGCCCAGCATTTCTTTGCGCTAGTCCTACACTAAACCTGAGGTACTCGTAGCGTTATCAGATTACATCGTTATTTCCTCACTTGAGAGGAGCTCAAACCGGCAATGTATACCGTTTTTTGGCGCTGAAACGTACAACCCATCACCGTGGGATGACTCTAGGATTGCTGATTATTGTGACGTCCACACGCTTGCTCGTATTCCCTGATATCTTCCCTGACTGGGTTCGCCTTTTGTAGCGCGACCTCCGATAGAAAAAGTTTTTTTAACGTCAACTACACTGTATAGTTTGGCGTGCCTTTCCCACCGCAAGAAAAGGGAGTTTTCAGTGGTAAGGCGCTCCAACGTTAATTTGTTCCCACAGAAATCGAAAAATATTGTTTCGCTCTTAAGGTTTCCCCCCCGACTGGAATCGCACGGTATTTTTTTTTGGCCAACACGCCACGGCAATGAAATGTCCGTCGGGGTTTGAATATGCACGCTAAAAACGAGCCGTACATATTCGTTCAGAGTGGAAGTGCATACGGTATCATTTGTAGCTGCACGTAATCTGTAGAGGTTGTACTGCGAATGCGCTGTGCGTCGCCGGCTGGTAAACGGAACAAACACCAACACGCGTGGGACATAATACGTCACCCAACACGTTGAGACGAACAGTACCGGGAATACAACAACATCGCACGGTTGTTGTTTTTTTTTAGCTGTTGAGCTGCAAGACGCGAATGCGTGCTTCACCGCAGGAGACACTCGGGTGTTGTCCCCCCTCCTGGGCTAGTGCCTTTCGCTGACTCGTCGGATCCCCGACCCTCCGCCCCTTCGACGTTTTGAATTTTAAACAAACGTGTCTCCGCTTTCACGCAGGCGTTTTTGCTGGCAGTTATAGCAGGTGTGTCCCAGAAGCGGTTACAGGGCCACCAAGGTGTGGCGAAGTCAGGATCTGGGGTACGGTTGTCAAAACCGAAAGTCGTCGCGAGTGGTCCTCATGCCTTTTCGCCTGCTGCTTGACGCCACCACCATAAAAAAAGTTTCAAGATCCCCGCGGACCATTTTTATAAACACCAGTATGAAAATACCCTTCAGCGGTGAGATGGAGGATTTCGTCGCTTCGTGATGTTTTCCAACGTTCTCCCACCCCCACCGCGCCCGCACCCATACAACTTGCTCACCATCCCCCACACGATAGCATCGCGTCAGCCCTGCTCTCAGCTCCTGGCGTGCGCTATGGCGTTTGTCTGTGTAGTCGTGCGTACCATCAACGCCCCATCGATTTCGCCATTTCAAAGTCGATCGATGCGTGACATGAAGGGTCTGGCTATTTTCCACTGCTTGGTTTGTATTATGCCAAGCAGCGACGGCGGCAACAAACACACACAACCTCAGCGCGGACAGAGGCCTAGCTGAGACCGTACCCTATGCCCGTCTCCTCTGATGAATCGTATTATACATCCTATGCAGGCAGTATATGCCACTTCGTATGAGCACAGGAGGACAGATACAAACACAGCACGACCGCATGACGAGGCGACGCCACTCTTGTCCCACTCTGGAATATACCGTTTTTTATTCGACGAAAGAAAAGGCACTCTCTCCTAGGAAAACCGCTACGACGGCAAAAAAAAATCAGGACAGAAGGCAACGAAAAAGCGAAACATATGGCGAGGAAGTCCGTAGCCTTTTTTTTCGAACGAATGCGCATCGAACAGCAATGACGATAGATTACCTTTCTGGGATATCATTTCATGGTTCACACTGCTACGTCGACCCCGTCGATACTTGGCGTATATATCGGTGCGAGGGTTTCACAGCTGCCCCGGTAGGCGTGACTTTGTGTATAGCACCTCGAACTCACCGCCGGTCGGCTCGATTGTCGGGGCGAGTTTGCTCCATGCTGTGGCTGGTCTCCCTATATAGTGCCGGTTGAATAGTGCCTGTTGCCAATATAGAGCCGGTGAAACCGATTTGCACGACTGAAACTCGCATATATAGCAAACACCAGTATAGGTACTGTCCCCCAATAGTGCCGGGGCCAGGGATACTGTATATCTGTTGTTGGTTGGCACATGCCGGCATTATGGGGAGGCCACCACTGCTCTATCGACGAAAAAAAGCTCTTAGGAAACAGTACACGGTCTCTATCGCTCCGCGTAGAGTCTTGCCAGGCATCACACACCAAGCACCTGGAATAAAATTACCATACCGTATTTGGCGGTTTGATTGGAGCGATGAGTAAGAGACACGTTATTTTCGACCACACCCCTTCCCCCCCCCCCCCCCCCCTCCCCCTGGCACCTTATCTTCGGGGTTTCTTCCGCAGTTTTCGTCGTCGCGCATGACCTCTAAAGTGCACGTTTTTAGTGACGGCGAACACGATTTCCTAATTTGAACGGCGCCAAGACAAAAGACTCCCTTTCGAGATCGCTGAAACCGGATTACACGTTCGCCCTCCGCCGACAGAAACACGCACATAAGTTGACTACAGCTACAAAATATCACCTTGCGCGAGTTCTTACAGACAGCTATGCTATCCTAAGAGTGTCGAGTTCTGTAGCTCTCCACTTGTGAGTCTACCCTTTGTCACATCAGGAAATAGCTGGGGTTATCACGGAGCGGATCACTTCTGGCGATTATAATGCCTCCTGACCCGACTTGACCCGACCCGCGATGCTTCGAACACCTCCTGACCCCACCCGACCCTACACGACACGACCCAACCCGACCCGACCCGACCCGACCCGACCCGACCCGACCCGACCCGACCCGACCCGACCCGACCCGACCCGACCCGACCCGACCCGATCCGACCCGACCCAACCGAACCCGACCCGACCCTACTCGATCCGAACCGATCCGAACCGATCCGAACCGATCTGGCCCGACAAGACCCGACCCGACCCGACCTGACCCGACTCGACCCGACTCGACCCGATCCGACCCGACCCGACCCGACCCTACCCGACCCGACCCGACCCGACCCGACCCGACCCGAACTTCCGAACCGATCCGAACCGATCCGAATCGATCTGGCCCGACATGACCCGACCCGACTCGACTCGACCCGACCCGACCCGACTCGACCCGACCCGACCCGACCCGACCCGACCCGACCCGACCCGACCCGACCCGACCCGACCCGACCCCACCCGACCCGACCCGACCCGATCCGACCCGACCCAACCCAACCCGACCCGACCCTACTCGATCCGAACCGATCCGAACCGATCCGAACCGATCTGGCCCGACATGACCCAACCCGACCCGTGAAAGCTTAAATACACCCTGGCCCCACCCACGGGTCGGGCCATGACCTGTCAACAGCTTCGAAAAAAATCAGGCCGAATTCCCCCCTCACGATAGCATCGCGCGAATATCATCCCCCCTAGCCACGTCAATGGGTCGTCGACCACTGTCATTGGCGGCAAAACGGTCGGCCCCGAGCCTTAGCAGGGCGCTCACGGCCCACTTTCGGCAGTGGTAGGCCGCCATATGAAGCGGTCCGTCTCCGCTAGAAGTCGCGGCCTATGATTAATCCAGAAAAAGAAGGTTGGGGATCGGTTTGTGAGTGATGGGCGTTGAAAGTCATGCTGCACATTGTCTGATGGCAAGCATACAGTAGGGTGCTCTCTGCAGTGTCGGTACGTGCCAGCCGGAAACACCGGCACTGCAACAGCAAGCGGCGCTGCAGAACGACCATTACTGTAATAGTATTCATGAAAAAAAAAATACTGCTGGTAGTTGCTATGAGTAATCGGAGTTGCCAAATATAAAGACATTTCATGCCCGCAGTTTTCTGATTGGTCAATCCCAAAACCCTGAAGCATCCGAACCAGAATATAGAGCACTAAGGGAAACATCGGCTGGCATTGACTGGTGCGTTCCAGCGAGCACAGCAAGAAAAACTCTAACGATGTCACACCCGTATTTAAATATGAGCAGAGGTAGCCGCTTCGCTACTGCAAGAACGATCCAACCTTGTACTCTGAGTTCAAGTGAAATACTTGATCAAGTAGAGGATAGCAAAAATGTCCTGGTTGGCTCGGTCATATGCGGCTTGACGAGGCTTATAACCTCATAGCGGAGATCCCGCAATGAATACTACAGTAGTTTGAAGTATTAGTGTTGAGTAAATAATAAAGGTGGCCAAAAACAAAACGCACAAGCCAAGCCCCCAAGCAGATTAACCGGCTAGTACAGACTACACTCAATGCACCAGACAATATCGGTTGACGTTCACTGGTGCGTTCCGGCGAACACCTTGACTGCTGCAACAGTGGTCCAACATTGTACTGTGAGTCCTAGTAAAAGTGTGGTGAGCTAAAGCTTTATTTTTCCCCATCCGCCGGAGGATAAAAAAGAAAAAGAAAAAAAAAGTAAAATACTATAAATGCTGTGCATGTAAACAAGGAACAATCGTCAAGTACGACGCGCACAGGCCAACCCTCGAAGCTGACAAACCGGCACCCGTAACATAGACCACAGAACGCGCGCTCACGACCTCAATATCGGTCAGCACTGACTGGCGCTTTCCGGCGAGCACAGCGAAGAACACTTCTTCTCGGTTGTTCGCAATGGAAGAGTGCAGACACGTCCACCCTTCGTTGTCCTGGGCGTTCACGTCCGCCCCGGCTTCGAGGAGCGCCTCCACAACCTTTCAATAAAGAGAGGTAGTCAGGTGTTGAAAGTTGATTTCGTTCTTGTTGTTCGCTTGTTTTCTTTTCGTCCTGCCGACGACGCCATTGACAAGGCTATTGGAGGGTAATCGTTGAGTTTGCCTACTGGTAATAGGTAAACAGATCACCTATGCACCTGAACTACCGCTGTTAGCCTTGTGACAGAGTTTAGGATATGTGAGTGTGTCACAATGCAGAAAAGTAATCCAGCCCGTCATGTTCAGGGCACCGCACGACTCGCAGGTGCAAATGTGATGGAGTAGTACTACCTTTGGGGCCTCAGAGGGAAAAACTGCCAAAAACTGCCTAAAAAATACGACGACATTGCACGCATCAGTGACACGAAACAGCTTGCGTTGCTGGGGTAGGAGATGTGCCTCGATCGCACTGTGAGGAGGCGTACAGTACTACACGACACGCGCGCAGCATGGCGATGCTCGTACTGCGGCACGCTCACTTTTGCAACTGGAGAGCCATTTTTGAGGGCGTTTCAGGGCCCAGATTAACGAGGAACTTGCCAAATCGAAAAAGGATTTTGTTTTTAGAATTGAAGTTAATTTGCATCTGATTGGTCAAAAAATGAATCACCGAGCAGGCATTCTCAGAATTATTACGACAAACAAAATTAAACAAAGAAGTAAAAAATATTTACTTGATCGAACTTAGTCGAGATCGAAATTCAATTTGGGGAGTTTGTGCACCTAGGCATGGCATGTTTCACGTAACCGAAGCCGGCCACGCGAATTGGTGCCACGTCGTCGGTTGATTGAGAGTCGAGAAGCCACCACTGCGAGAGGTAGGACCACCGTAGCAGCCGCAGCGCGGCCTCCGAAGGCCCTGCACCTCGAAAGTTGCACGACCAACTATTAATACCACATCACGGCTTCGCTCACAAGTTCGACCGCTATATTCCCGTCGCTGCTGCCCTTGTGGGGCGGCGGAGCGGCGCCAGCCCATCCAAGAGGCGCCTAGAGACAAAGCCTCCTAGCCGCTGCCGGCAAAAACAATCTGCCGCTAACCGCGGGGCTCTGGAGAGGACGCGAGCCATTGCTCGGCTCGGTCGTTGCCCACGGGTGTTCGTTGACCCTTTTGCGTTTTTTTTTTTTGTTTCTAGAACGCTGACGCCTTTCCTTGACAAGAAACAGAGTCGATTTTTTCGTGTATTTTTAATGAAATCCAAAAAATAAAATCGACTTACGATTTTACGAGCTCTTCGTTAATCTGGGCCCTCACTTGGAATTGGTATTGGGAGGGTTTTTGGGGCTCTGAAGGGGGGTTAATAGACACTTTTGAGAAGATCGCGCTCGTCGTGTTTTAGGCCGCTATACAAGGATCCCAAAACATAAACGACACATATATTTGTACATATGCACTAAAAAGCCCGCTCGGCCTCCGTTTTTTCAGCTATCTGGCGAAAGGGCGAGCTGCGAGCTCCACCCTTCTTCTATCAGTCACGTGAAGGGTTTGGCACAACGGCGGCGGGTGTGCAACAATATTGATACTACCCGGTGTCCTTCTCAGACCACAATGCAAAAACTACTTTTTCCCGCACTAATTCCAAGTACGTTTCCTCCCCCAAAAGTGGGGCCATATCCAAAGGGCTTGCACTAGGGCACCTGAAGCTGCCCGTATCGCGCGGCTTTGAGGAGGCCTGAGTCGCCCAGCAGATCCTTCGCCTGGATGTCCGTAGCTGGATTCTGGAGCAACGCACGCACAACTTTAATATCGCCGCTCATGGCCGCCATGTGCAGGCTGATCTTCGAAGCTTGAGGGTCCACCGGCATTTTTTCTTGTGCACCGTGCGATGCGGGACTTGATCAGCTGGTGCACGCTGGCTTGGTGTGGTTCTGAAACCAGGTCACTGCACGGCTAAGGGGGTACCGGGTCGTAGGGAAGAATGGGTAACGGTCGCTTTTTCGCAAGATCAAGATCGAAGATACGACGATACAACAGAGGAAAACAGGAAAAAAATACGTCACAGGAGAGCTACACAACTGCACAACCGACCATTAAAGTCCATAAAGGTGTGCCTTCTCTGGCACCTTGACAGTATTTACTCCTAGCACCCAGCACCCTTCACGATCGAGGCGTGGGCTGTGGGATGATACACCTGGCGAGATGCTCATCTGGCAAAGTTGTCACCGCTTGTCAAAGTTTTTTATCCCTGACTCCCTAACCAAAAACGTCATTCCAGGCCTATAGAACTCCTCAGAAACGTTTGATGGCCCACGCCAGACAGACGGGATGGCTCCCCCGTTGGCAGCGGATGGCGATGGTCAAAAAAACTCTCGCAAAATCAAGCGCTTGAGGGATGTCTCCTGCATGAGGAAGCGGGAGACGAAGCAGGTAATGCCTCTCTAAGAGCCACGCAATGCGAGCACCTCTCCGTTACGTTGTGTGCCTGCTGATGGATGTGCCTGTCTTGCTGTGTAGGTATACTAGGATAGACTGAAATGTAAGCAGCGTATTGTTTTTAATAGTACCATCAAAACGGTCCTTATATTTTCATATATAATGGTACGTTAATGATGTTTATGGTCGAGTTCACTCGTGATTAGACTGATTGCTGTGTGCTGTGAGCAGTTTGTGCATTTTTCGAACTTTCGCATTCGGAGCTGAGCCTCCACCACACGTGCGAGCAGCTTCAATAACAGCCCACCTAGCCTGCTGCTGGCCTGTGGTTTAGTCTTGGCACGGTAAACTTGTGCAATGGCTGTTGTACCGGGTCTTTCCCATGCTGGCTCGGCGTCGAAGGACGTCGTCGCTGCGAACAGCAGCAGCTGTTGCAACGGAGCATGTGACAATCATATTGCACACAGAGTTCGAGTCGTACTTGTACCCAAGAAAAAGCATTGACCCGAACGTCAAAATGAGAAAAGAGCTAGATTCAACGTTCAGTCAGCAGCAGTATCTCCTGCACGTATGTATCATACACGTGCACAGCAGTCGTGTACCAGATGCCTGATACCTGGTACAGAACACACCCCGGACAATAGCTTATTGAACATGCCTATTGAATATGCCTATTGAATGCCAATATGTTGGGGTATTGCATATCGATACCTATTGACACATTCGATAGGTATGCGAATTTGTCGATCGATACCCATAGTTTGGACCAATAGGTCCAGAGAAATTGGTACAATAGGCTATCGTTCTTAAGATAGGTGTGTGAATTTTTCTATTGATACCTATTTCTTCGGCCTATTGGTTATGATAGATCGGCACAATAGGCTATTGTTATTGCAATAGTTATGTCACACTGTCGATCGATACCTATTGCTGTGACCAGTAGGTACGTGAAAGTGTCGATCGATACCTATTGTTAGACCAATAGGTATGTGAAATGGTCGATCGATATCGAGTGCTATGAACAGTAGGTATAAAGCCCTGCACAGCAGTTGTCTACCACGTATCGAGTACGCCTGTTGGTCTGTCCACAAGTTGGTGTATCGAATATCGATTAGTTGAATATCGATACGTGATATTATTATTGTTCCCCTCCGACAAAATACGAGGTAGCGTAGATGCCGTTCCGATGTAAATCGAACAACCTTCCATAAAGCAGTAGTATCTATGAAGTCGAATAATCCCTCCATAAAGCTGTGGTATCTTCTGCCAACCATTCCCCAATTTCCTTTCCCAACATATTTAATCTACTGCTTCCTTTCCTTACATATCGATAGAAATCCTCACAAGCTTATCGATTAATTATAACTTATTTTTACACCGGGTATTATCGTAAAGCTGCTGTTTTGAAAGAAAAGACCACAAGTAGGTCAAGGTGCATATTATTGTCATCATCCAAGGTATTCATTCAAACAATAGCCTGGGGTATACGGCACGTATAGGTATATGTTCTACCTTGTAAGCAGTACGAGGGTATACAGTTACAAGCAGTAGGTAGCGATCGAAACCCTTGCGAATATATCTATTAAATTGTCAGTAGGTATCGATCGATACTCTTGAGAACGTATTAAATTGGGCAGTAGGCATCGATCGATACCCTTGCAAACCTATTACATTGAGCAATAGGTATCGATCGATATCATCGCACACCTATCGCTTTAACCAATAGGTATTGACTGGTGGCGATAAAAAAGTATTGATCGAACGATAGCCTGTTGGGATTCATTTCAAAATCATGTTGGTGCCCAAGATACCTATCGATATACACCTTCGCAAGCATATCGGTCGCACAATAGGCTATTGTGGCCACTGCCCTTACCCTATTGTTGCTTGCAATACCTATCGATAGACCCCGAAGCCGAGCTATCGTGCCCCACGAAAGGTATCGGTCTTCATAGTTGCCGACCTATTATTGGCCCAATAGCCTAGTCGAAAGGGTACTATCCAGGGTATAAGAACGAACTCGACGGCTCACAAACAGGTCGCTGTGAAGCACTGCAGGCTTGAGCTTCGCATCGAACACACATAAATAGTAATCACCACCTTACTGTTGAGACCATCCACCTTGAGCTTCTTGGGGCACAACACGGACAGACAGCGCCGTTTTGGGGGATTCTCCGCTGGGCTGGAGGGGCGTGCGGCGTGGATGATGAATGGCGAAGTAGAGTTGATTGTATCTGGACGGGCTGTCTTCGAGCGCCTTTGCTCTCCAACATCGAAACAATAAAATGGCGAAAGGTCTACGTACCGATACCTATCACCCGAAACAATAGAATGGTGAAAGGTCTGTCAATACCTATCGTCCTAAACAATATAATTGTGAAGGTCTATCGATACCTATTTTCCAAATCAAAAGGTTTTGTGAAAGGTATATCGATACCTATCGGACAAACCTATCGTAGGTTCCGCCTCTCAGCGCCAATATCCTATCGCCCAAACAATACCGTCCTGAACATGTATATCGATACCTACTTGTTGTATCAATATGTTCAGATAAATAGGTACAATAGGCTATTGGCCAAACAGTAGATCGTTGAAGATGCCAATGTCGGCCCCAATAGGCTACGAAAAGTACCCATCGATACCTATCGCGGGCAAGAAAAGGTCTCTTATTGGAATATGATCCTATCGATTGCCTGTTGACCTGGAACCTATTGTCCAGGGTGTGGTATAGAAGGCACCTAATAAGAAACACAAGTACTGACCCAGACCGGGTTTTTTATTCGGGGGGGTGTCTTCTACACTAAATCCAGTATAACGGCTCCCCGATTTCTTATTTTCAGCCTGCTTCCCTTATTTCATATTCAGCCGCAGCCGCGTCGTAGTCCCTCTTGGTTGCTGGCACCTGGTATGTGCCAGCCGGAAAAACCGTCTTTATTTTTCTTCTTTACTTTATTAATTTTTTTATTCTCCTCGGATTTGTACATCAATTTGGTTTCCTGGGTGGCAGGCGGTATAGTCTGTCGGTTTCAGTTGCGAGTCTTGAAACGTATGTACCAGCAAATATGTCGGGAGACGGCACATCCAGCCCCGTTGACAGACGACGCTTTTCCCAAAATGTACCCTGACTGACGCCAAACTACTAAGTTTTATTCTGGAAGGCTTGGTTTTTCACCCTTGACCGCTGGACGTTTCCCATTGACTGACCGTGTCCTGACATATTTGTGTACCAGTGCAGTGTGGGCCTGTTACGTACGTACGCTGACGTCCGATTTCACTTTTGTATTATTTCGCGGATGCACGTCTTGCTTCAGCTACAGCAGTATGGTATGCCTAGTATACGTGGTGCCGCTTTTGGTGTGTTTTTATTTTCCTCTTTCCTCTGGGGTATTTTGAAAGAATATTGTCTAAACATGTCAGCTGTGAGTTTTTTCCACTCCAGAGTGACTGGAGCCTGCCTCGTGACCACGGACTTGACTACTCATATGCGAGTTAATGTGAGGACAACAACAACCGGCACTACAGCAGCGACCAGCACTACTCCGCATTCTCCCACTACCCACTACTGGTTGTTCCCATACCGAGGGTACCCCGATTTAAGAGCGCCCCGCGACAAGCCGAAGCAAGCGCTCTTAGCTAAACATTGCTCTTATCTGTAGTGGGAGATATACCGGGTATAGCATTTTCGTGTAAGCGGGACACGCCGATTTGACCGCTCTTCAATCCAGAACGCTCTTATCCTGGGCGCTCTTCAGTGTATATGCCAAGCGATTCCACAGGTACTATAGCGGGCAACCTGCACTACTCAACCGGCAATGTAGAGGAACCTCTAGTGCTTCTTGTTGGGTGTCCTGTACTTGAACGGCGTACGCCGAAACCGACAAGTATTTGCAGTCTTAGGCCATTGTTTATGGTACCCCAATCCAGGTCACAGATTTTCCTGGCATTCGTTTCGCCGCCTAAGCCTAGAGATGAGGATGCCGACGTAAGATTTCGAAACAGTGTGTGTTGTGAAAAGGAGTCTAGATGCAGAAGCTAACATCAATGTTCAATATATTCCTTGGCATTTTTCAGAGGGGTTGGTGTACGATTTCGAAAAGCCGAAACACACAAACGCGCCGCAGCGCCACAACGCGCCACAGACCATGGCGATCGAGGTGCAAGAAGGTCAAGCGGCAGCTGCTCGGCAAATGGCCCTGGGGGCTGCCGCATCTTCTCGAATTTCTGCTGTTCTGTGTGTGTGCGCGCGGAGGAAAATTTGCGGCCTAACCTCGAGACAGTATCTGGAGAAGAAATGCCTTGTCCCGATCTTAGCCTGAGATCGGGACGAAACTTTCTTGTTCGGTGGATTTTCCGATCTTAAAAATTGTCAGAACCAACGTTCATCTCCACATGCAGGGTGCACAGATCTTACGTTAGGCGAATCTTGTATAGATCAAGATCTATGGCCTACATCGGGGTACCATAAACAGTGGCCTTATCCCCTGTCTATCATACCCACTGGCTGTATTAAAATGAGCTCTTCAGCACCGATATGTCAGTGTTTCAACGGTTCGGCCTTGAAGAGACGGAACGTCAAGTCGACAGGGTTCACTTGATATGACGGTCCAAAAGCCTCTCCCGATTATTTTTCTTGTTCGTCGTCATTCCCTTTTTTCTTCCAGCTTTTGGGCCAATGTTTCCCCTTTTTGTTCGAGCTTTTGGGCCAATATTTCCATTTTTTTTCCGTGTTTTTTGTGTGTAGGCTGGGATTTGTGACCGTAGACCGTACGACACAATGAAGAAAGTGCACCCAGTGGGTCGGCAGCTCGACAGCTGTTCACGTCTTCTTCCCCAGCTTTTACTGGGGTTGTCACCAGCGGAAACTCCAAAATGATCGGATCAAGATGGGAATGTGTCCGTCCGTCCGATCAGTTGCTGAAACTAACACTCCAAAACCTTTCACACATCGGGCAGATCACTGATCCCCACGTGATGTTCTAGATCCTTCAGGGAATATCTGTATGGTCTATTGATATATCATATCATGTTATGTTATCGGGTGGGAGCCGTACGATCTGTATGATCCACGCAAATATTTGCAGGGTTGGATCTGTACTGACCAGTTACTGAAACTACTGTAGCGCTGCCAAGCCTTCAAACTTCGGGCAGATACATCACTTGTCCCCACTTGATGGTCTAGATCTTTGAGAGGAGATCTGTATGATCTTTTAAGGGCCGTTACCGGGTGGGAGCTATACGATCTGCGTGACCCAGCAAATACTTCCGGGGTTGGAGCTGTACTCTATATACTGATCCCTCACGACATATCAAAACGGCACATACACCATCTACTGTAGATGATCTAGATCATGATCTAGATCGTGATCTGTCCGACCTGCGAAAAAATATAATCAAATTGACTCAGGACTTGTAAACCTCCCCTCCCTCCCAGGACCGATGGGGCCGGCAGCGCGGCGGACGGAAAGCTAGGTGGGACAAACTCGATAGACACCCCGCCACCCTCAAGGGGAGGCTCCATTCCGCTAACTCTTCCGGCCTCGCGGGTGTTAACCTTGACCCCGAGGAGGCGTTTGCTTTCGCTTTTATCGATGGCCGAGGGGGGATCATCCCCGCTACCCTGGTTGGAGGCGATGGTGAATCGGCGTTATCTTCCGCTGTCCCCGGGAGTGATGCGGATGAGTCTTGTCTTGGGATTTCTGGGGACCTTGAGGCTATTAGGATTATCCCTGGCGGCGGTAACGGCAATGACGATGGTGGTGGTGGTGGTGGTGGTGGTGGTGGTGGTGGTGGTGGTGGTGGAGGTGATGATGGCGATGGTGGTGACGGCAGCAGTGACGGCGGTGGTGGTGCTGTCGGTGTGCGGACCCCGTCGCCCTACAAGGCGAGGCGGAAGTCTGGGGGGGAAGCAGGGGGTGGTGAAGGGAACGCCGACGAATCCCATGACGATGCCGCTGCCGCTGCTGCTGCCGCTGCCGCCGCCACTGTTGGCGATACGTCGACGGCGCTTCCTTCCTCCTCCTCCTTCCCCTCCTTGTCCTCCTCCCTTTCCTCACCCGCCTCCTTGTCGTTATCTTCTCCTGGGGGTGAACGGCAAAAATCTAGCCCCGTTAACACCAGGACCACGACCCCCAGCAGCGGCAGAGGGCCGGGCGCCAGTCTCACCACCCCACGCAGCGGCGGAGGCGGCAACAGCGGTAGCAACAACAGCGGGAACTTGCGCGGCCGACGGTCCTCCCTAAGGTCTCCCGGCCTATCCCGCGCGGGGTCTGGTGGTAGCGGAGGTGGTAGCGGAAGCGGCGGTGGCAGTGGGGGTGGCAGCGGGGGCGGGCTGGGCAGTTACCGCGGCAGCCCCCCACCGCTTCACCGAAGACTAAGCTCGCCAGCCTCGGGGGGGACCGGCGGCGGCGGATCTCACGATCGACGCAATAAGGCGGGACAGAGGGGGCCCGGTTTAAGAGGGTTGCAAGGGGCGAGACAGGCGTCGTGGACTGCTGCGGGTGGGGGTGGAGGCGGTACCGGGGCGGGGTCGGGGGCTGGGGGCGGGGGTGGTGCCGGGGCTGGCGGTAGGGTGGGGGAGGAAGAAGAGGAGGTTGATAGAGCGACCCCCCCTCCCCCCCCGAGCCTGTTCGAGAGCGTGTTTAAGGACAAGCTGCCGAGCCTCACGCCCAGAAAGGCCCCACCAGGAACTCCAAGGTACGTGCTTGTGGGGGGGGTGGAAGGGGGGGCTTGGGGAGCATGCGTTGTGATGGGTTCGCCTTCAGAAAGTTAACATTACCCGCCGACGTACAGTCAGTCAACTACTAGTACTCGTAATTGTTACGTATTGCCGTGCCTCCCCGTCCCTCCACCCTGCCCCCCTTGTCCCAACGTGCTACCCCCCCCCCTCGCTCCGCCTCCCAGCTTTGTACCCCCCGCCCCCCCCCCCCTCAGCTTTGTACCCCCTTCCTTCCCCACACCATCTTTGAATTCCCCCCCCCCCTCCCAACTTCGCCCCCCCCCCCCCGCCACTGTCTCAACTTTGTGTCGTCCCCCTCCCCCTCCCAGCTTCATACCCCCCCCATCTTCCCAATTGTACCCTCTCCCCCCAATAGGTTCAGCAGGGATTCCGTAGTGCGCGCAATTTTCCAATCCAGTTTGGTGCTGCTGACCCGCACCACCCTCCCCTACTCACCCGCTCTTCCCCCCGCCCGCCCGCCCCCCGCCCTCGCCCCCTCCCCTAACCCCTCCCCTCCTACCTGTTCCCCTCCCCCTCCCCCCGATAGGCTGAGCAGGGATTCCATTGTCCACGCTATCTTCCAGTCTCTGTTTGGCAAGCGCAAGGTTAGGAGCGGCCCCCGAGAAAGATACGGGGGCGACTGGGATGACATAGATGAGGAGGAGGAGGCGGCGGGGGAGGGGGAGGAGGAGGAGGTGGATGAGAGTTGGATTAAGACGGGCATCAGCCTGACGCTCTTCAGCTCGAAGGCGGTGGATTTCGCATGCAGGTGCGAGGCAAGAGATTATTCCCATAATTTTCACACCTGGAAGTTTTTTTTTTCCTAGGTTCGCAAGAGAACCATTCCAAACTAGTCCTTTAACAACGTCAAGAGTATCGGAAACCTTAACGTTTAAGTTTTTCCTATGTTTTTCGTATTTTTCCACGGCATTTATTAGTGAATCCAACAACGAGAGCAACACCTGTCAAATTATGGAAGCTGTGACATCGATGATGTTGAGTCTATTATGCATCAAGGTTAACAATTACCTATCCACTGTATGCGCTGTATGCGCTGTATGCGCAGGAGCACGGCTGGGGCTGACCTCCTGCACCAGTACGTGGACAGCAATGCTGTCTTCCGGCTGGTTACGGACCTGCGCTTCGAAGACCCAAGGGTGCCCAGCCCACGCCTGATGATCATTAAGGTGATACATTGGTCAAGAGGAAGAAGGGGAGGGGGGGGGGGGGGGAGAGGGGGCAGTGTAATCGTATCATGCTTGGCCGTAGTCGTGTAGGACCATAGGCCGTCGCATCCCTATATGGTTGGGCGGAGCACATCGAGTTGTAACCGAACAGGCGGGGGAGTTTGGGTGTGTGTGGAGGGGGTAGGGGAAAAGGGGAAATACAACACTGAAGCAGTTTTTTTGTGAGTTTTATGGTGGTGTTTCAAGAACAGAAAATTGGCTTCAACAGCGTCTCCCGACCCCAAAAGCCTAGGAGTACCAGCCGCCAACAGGTTACACAATAACGGTACAAGAATGATGTAACCCCCCCCCCCCGCCCATCCATCCACTCATGCTCCCCTCCCCCCACACCCTCCCCGCACCCCACGGCGGCGATACCCCTTTTTCGCGTTCCATGAAATTCATGACTGAACTTCACTATTTGATTATATCGGGGTCAGGCCGTCTACGAGAACTGCGCCCACCTACGGCTTCCCACCCTTCGCGCGCTAGCACATGCGACCCACGACCATCTCATGCGGGCCCGCGAGCTAGAAGGCTGGGCTGCTAAGGCTGGGGTGGACATAGCGGAGGCTGCAGCGGCTGCAGTAGCAGATGGGACCAAGGTTTCTAGACGAAGCGCTGGCGGGAGGGGGGGGGGGGGGCAGGGGGCGCGGGGGGGGGAGAGGCGGGATGGGGGGGGGCGGAGGGAGCGTTCGAGTGACCGGAAGGGACCAGTCGCAGACGTTGGGGGAGCTGTTGTTGTTTGTTCTGGAGACGTTTCCGAGATTTTTCTTGGGGATGGTTCCGTTTGACGCTCCGAGGCTGGAGGAGGAGGAGGGGGGGGGGGGTCGTCGGGGCGGGGGTTACGGTGGCTGCCACTGCTGGTACTGCTACCGGCTATATCGGAAACTATAATGATACCAGCTGCAGCTATAACGGCACCAGCAACAGCTATACCAGCGGCAACAGCAACAACAACAGCAACAGCTATAGCAGCGGCAACAGCATCGACAGCAACAACAGCTTTGTCAGCGGCAATAGCAATGACATCAACAGCATCAACACTGCCAACTACACTAGTGGCAACAACGCGCTCGAGGGCGGCCAAAGCAGCGTTGACAGCGTGGATAGTGCCGCTATCAATAGCGTCGCCAGCGGTGGCGGCGCTACCGGCAGCCGCGACAACGGCCACCTTGAAAGCGGCAGCCTCGGTTCGGACAGTGCCCAACCCATCCCAGTCTTCTCACACCAACAGCGGGAGGTGGACTGGGACGAGGACGAGGAGAAAGCTATCGGAGGCGAACCGCCGCAAATCTCACTCCCCGATTTCGCCTTGGGTGTGGGCGATCAGCGCCCTTTGTCACTACCGCCACCGCCACCACAAGGGGAGAAACCTTCATCAACAGCAGCAACAACACCACCACCACCATCACCGCCACCACCACCCCCACCGCCACTACCACCACAGTCCCTTCCGGTGGCGGGGGGGGAAGCTCCAGAATCGGAAGCGGTGATGGACACAGCGAGGGCGGGGGTAGGGGGGGTGGCGGTGGCGACGGTGGCGACAGAGTCAGCAGTGGCAGAGCCGTTGTCACCAACCCCCGCCCTCCCCCTGGCCTCGGCCACGGCCTCCGAAAGTGGAAACCTCATTGGAACGCCGGAAAATGTATCGGTCAGCGATCAGAAAAAAGGCTTTTTCACAGATGAGGGCGAGTGTGGGGATAGCTGTAGCGGGGTCGGCGATGGAGGCGTGGATGGAGGTGGGGGTGGGATTGGAAGCGGGGATGGGCCTCCCTCTAACCGAACTGGTGAGGTCAAGAGCTTGCGGGGGAAGGGTTCCGTAGGGCCCCCTGTGCCAGGGGGGGGGGAATTAGGGTCCCCGGGGCAAGGGAGGGGCGGCGTAGGGTCCGCTGGGCCGCGAGAGGCCGGGGGGGCCGGCGGGAGCTCGCGTCGAGGCGGGGTCATAGGGTCCCCTGGGTCACAGGGGGGCGGGGCGGGGGAGGGTGGTGGTGCTATCAGCAGCAGCGGCAGCAGCCCAAAATCTCTGGGCGGAGAGCCCGAATTATTGGTCGAACGGTGCGCGCCGGCACGGCCTAGCCTTGTTAGTAGTTTGCCGACGCCAGCGACGCCAACAACTCCAACACCTCCAACACCTTCCTCCGAATTGTCGAGGAAGGATGGGAATGGTAATGAGGGTGAGAGAGAGATTCCATGGTCACCAGCTTGGGCGACCACGCGACTAAGGAGCCTCGAAGAGCCCGCTGAGGGGGAGGTCGAACCTGGCGGGGTCGGTGGTGGTGGCAAAGGCGGAGGGAGTGGGGGTGGTGGGAGTGGAGACGGCGGCAGTGTATGGGGACGAGGGATGGCGAGTAAGGATCTATTATGGGAACCGGCGTCAGCGTCGTCCCCGTCGTCGGCGTTATCGTTGGCGCTATCGACGCGGGGAGGGGGGGGCGTCCCGGTGGCAGCGGTGGGACCCGCTCGTGCTTTGCGTTTCACGCTGCAGGGGGACGAAGAAGGAGAAGGCCTTGCCTCCTCCAGTTCGCGAGAGCTTTCCGCTGCTTCTACTAGTGGCCGTGCGGGAGGGGGTGGGGGTGCAGCTGGCGTAGGAGCTGTTGGTGGTGGTGGTGGTGGTGGCAGTGCTGCTGCTGCCGCGGCGGTGGATGCTGCAACGGAGAGCGCTCTAACTGCGGTGGCAGCGGGCGGGCCTGAAGCAGAGGCGGCCTTAAGCGACTGGGCAGCCCGAGCGGAGTCCGGCACGCTCGAAGGCTCCGCGTTCGCACTCGGAGAAGGATCGGATTCCACTTCGACGTTTTCTGGACCTAGGTCGACAACGAACATGACCACGGCTGCGCCCGGGGGAGAGGCGGGCGGGGGCACATCTAACACTCCCGCTGCTGTTGCCGCCGCCGCAGCAGCCGCGCCGGCGGAGGCAGAAATGCCGGCGTTAGCCTTGAAAGAAGCAGCGCGATCGCTGTGCAACCTTTACGCTAGCCACGGCGCGCCGGCGGCGGGGGGAGAGGCCGCGGCTACAGCGGACGCTCCGGAGCGGTTGCAGCCGCTTGCGACGGCGGGATCGACCCTGTGCCATCTCTGGCCGCCCGCGTCGGCGCTGCTGCTGCGGAGGCTGCTGGGGACTTGGCCGGCAGGGAGTTCGAGGCGGGAGGTGGCGTATTTGAGGCTGATAGCGGGGGTTGCTTGCGCCGCGCCCCCCCTGGAGGTGGTCTGCCCCGGGTCCCGCATTCCTCTTATGCTGTTTCGACGGGTGGCCAAATGCATCAACAGTTCTAACACGAAGGTGAGTTTTTTTTAGAAAAGGAGGGCTGGGGGAGAGGACGGGGGTGGAGGGAGCGAGGAGGGGAGGGGTGAGGCGGGGGGGGGAGTTGCGCCCGACGGCACGTTTGACAGCAAGGTAGACATCTTTTTTTTGTTCACGCCGCCCCTTGACGTGTTGGAAATAAATTGTGGGGCTTTTGGTGCGAACGGTTCCAGCTGCTTTTGTCTCGAGTCGTGTTTTGGGGGAAAGGGGGGAGTGAGAGCGGGTACAACCGACCGAGCCTTGCGGTGGTCGATGTAAGCATGCTGCAGTGTATTCACGCACCGTACGGTGCTGACGGTGCGGCGACTTTTTGGATATTTCCGCCGTTCGCTGAAACGTGTTTTTTGGGGGGGGGGCTGGTCTTGTTGCTGATGGTGATGTTGGTGTTGTCGACTTTTTTGTTTATTTTTTTTACATCTTCTGCAGGATGGGGGGAAATAAAGCTTAAGCTCACCACAATTCCACGTATTTCCATACATGTCGTGTGTCGAGTTAATACTCAACTGTATTCGCAATCCAATGCTATAGCTGGCGTATCCTTCAGTTCCCGTGGTGTGTTGGCGTTAGTAGCGTTGGTGGCTTTGGTGGTGATGGTCGTTGTCGTTCGCGGTGTTGAAGGTGATGATGTTCCTGTTTGTCGTCGTTGTTGTTGTGAATGGTCGTCGTTATTCTCTCTTGTCACTGCTGCTGCTGCTGTTGGGTGTGGTTGCTGTTGTTTGTTGCTGTTGTTGTTGTTGTTGTTGTTGTTGTTGTCGTTGTCGTTGTTGTCGTAGTCGTTGTCGTTGTCGTTGTCGTCGTGGTTGTTGTTGTTGTTGTTGTTGTTGTTGTTGTTGTTGTTGCTGTTGCTGTTGCTGTTGTTGTTGTCGTTGTTGTTGTTGGGGCTGTTGCTGCTGCTGTTGCTGTTGTTGTTGTTGTTGTTGTTGTTGTTGCTGCTGCTGCTGCTGTTGGTGCTGCTGTTTATCAAGGTATTGGTTCTCATGCTGTCGTTTGTCATGGTATTATTGCTGTTGGTGCTGTTGACGTCGCCGTTTCGTCGTCAATATTGCCGAGTTTGCTGCCGCCAAAGACACGCTTACACGCACACCTTCACCCCGTTGTGCAAACTCCTTCCTTCATTGCGTTTGGTATTGCATAGCTAACAAAAGGTACTGCCGTGTTCGCGATGTGTATCTTTGCCTTGTAGTTGGTTACACCAGAGAGTTGTCTCCCTAGGAGAAGGCATCGGCATGGGCATTGGTTGTGCTGGGTGTAGATAAGTGGACGTATCAGTTTAATGCGAAGAGCACAAACTAACCCCTCCGCTTTTTCGACGCGCGCTGTTTGTTTTGGATAATCAGGTGGCGCAGGAAGCGGCTTACCTGGTCCAAGCGGAGTTCATGCTCGTCGTCTATCTGGCTCCCGACAGACGCCTCATGAATCTGGTTACCAACGCGCTTTGCGCTAACCGCAGCCACTGGAGTGCGGACGTACGCAACGCGTCCGACCAAGCTTTCGACCTCATGCTGGACTTCCTCTGACGAACGTACGTAGCGCGTCCGATCGACCTTCCACACGTTGGCGCACGAGGGACAGATCACCGACAGATCACTTGATGATTTAGATTGTTCGGGGATGATCTGTATGCTCTAGCTCATTTTATCGGGTGGGAGCCGTACGATCTGCGTGATCTATGGATCTGTACTCTATTTATACAGATCTTGCTCAACATGTGGGGTCTAATGTAGACGATTTAGATCGTGATCTGTTCGATGTTGCGAAACCTTGGAGCTCATGCTGGACCTCCCTATGACGGCGTGGTGATGGTTGTGACTCCCTCTAACGAATACCGGTTATAATACACGCATCTGCGTGCTGGTGAATCATCAGAGGGGGAGGTGTGTGGGGGGAGCAACCATGTCATGGCCTTGCCCTTGGGACCATAGACGCTCACCTCCCTGCAATGCCGGGGTGGGGCACATCAGGGGCGGGGTTGAGGTGGATTAACCTTTAGGGTTGCGCCCACCCACGCTTTCGCGTTTCTTGGGGACAAGTTGCGTGGAGCTTGTGTGGGGTAGTTATTGCCGAATTAAAAAAAGGGATGAGGTGATTTGAGTGTTTCGGCTGCGTCGTTCGCTCCGTAAAGCCCCCTGTCTTCGGCGTTGTAGACGATAAGCGAGGGGGAGAAGAAGAATGTCGTGGCTGTTTGTGTGATTGTCGTGCCGCAGAATCCGTCTTCTTTTTCTTGGAAAGTGGATGGACGGGCGGGCGGGCGGGTGGGTGGGTGGATGGGTAGGCGAGTGGGTGGGTGGATGGGTAGGCGAGTGGGTGCGTGGACGGGTTGTAGTCTTGATTTTTTTTTCGTTGTATTGCATGGTTTTGGGGCGTGCGCCGACCGGGGCAATGTACAGGAGCTTTTCCATCCGATACCCCCCTCTTCGCTTCGTAAGCGCGAGATGCCGTGCGCCCCCCCCGCTTCTCCACCGTGCATACTTCGAACGGTAACGGTAGCGGAACCCCCCCCGCCCCCGCCCCGCTAACGCTTTTCCCAGTGCAGAACTCTTTCGACTATTATTCCAAGTAGTGTGTCCACGAAAGTATGGTGCACCTCTTACGAAGTAAAGCCTGTTTGGCACCAATAATCCGGCGTTTTTACACGCAGTATATTGACACGACATCTTTTTTATAGTCTATTTTACAGAGTTTTTTTTTACACGGAGTATTTCTATACGGGGTGTTTGTTTATACGTTGTACTATGAGGCCTTTCTTGCTAGGCATCTGGCGGTAGACCCGCGTCATCCTGAGGTCGCTCGGGCTAATTTGGTCGCTTGGCGATTTAACTTTGACCGGTCCAGGCCTCTGTTGACTCTATATACTAGTTTTAGTGTGGGGAGGCCCTTGACGGCTGTCCGTTGACGGGCTAGTTTTGGCCCGTGGGAATGACAGACTGACCTGACGGAACGACGGACGAACTGACGGAACGGCAGATGGACGGACGGAAAGACAATTGGACTGACAGGACAACACGCGGACCGACCGGACCGACCGAACGACGAACGTACTGACCGGACGACCAACGGACCGACGGAACGGCAGACGAAAGACGGACCGATAGAACGGAAACCAGAGTATTGGACGGACCGACGAAATGACAGACGAAACGAAAGACGGACTAACGGACGATCGGAACGGCAGTCGAACTGGTGGAACGACCGACGGGCCGATGGAACGATAACCGGACCGACAGACGGAGCGACGGACGGAGCGACGGAACGATAAACGAACTGGCCGACGGACGAACTGCCGGAAGGACGGGTGGCAGATGGACCGAGCGACCGATCGACTGACCGACGGAGCAGCTGACAGAACGAAAGAGGGACCGACGGGCGGAACGGCAGGGACGGACCTACTGGAAGACTAACCGTGAACAAGAGCGTTTTGCCTGGGGGCGGGCGGCAGAGTGGAGCGAATTAACACGGGCCGGTGGATGAACCGATGGGTGGCTGCACCGACAGACGGGATATACAGGAAGACGGTGAACAATGGCGTTTTGGCTGGGAGCCGTCGGTACACAAGGAGGATCGAATCACGAAACACGCAAGAGCGTTTTTTTTCTGTGGTGGGGCGTTTGGCGGTCTTGGCGATTTTTCTGTGCAGGGTCAGCTGGCGTGTTCGGTTAGACGAGGAGTGAACCTCCAACGCAATTGTACATAAGTCATAGAGAGAAGAAAAGGAGAATAGGCTGGAAAACGAGGAGAGACGGGAGGAAAAGAACAGAGCGGGGAAAGAGAACAGAGAGGAAAATATAACAAGAGGATAGGAGAAGAAAGGGAAAGAAAACGGCGGTGGTCAATATCAGGGGGATGGGGAACGGCCGAAACGCATCCGTCAGAAGTTGATATCTGTTAGAACATCGTTCAGCAGTGAGCGTGGCGCTACCCGCCCTTCCAGACCCCCCCCCCTCCCCTTGCGGCCTAGACGCTTGTATCGGCGAACAAGTTCCTAGAGAAATAGCGGTGGGAGTGGTGGCGGCGGCAAGCGGCAGTGACGCGAATAATATGTGTCAGGAACGCACTTGTAGTGTAATTATCTATTCTATGTACCAGGTACACTTTTGACCCTCTCCCCCCCTTTTTTTTTTAGCGGTGCTGTCTTTTGTGTAGCGGTGCCTTTTTATTTAGCGACGGCGGGAGGGCACGTGAGGTAGGAAGGTGATGTCATTGGGCAAACGGGGTAGCATTGCCGATCGCTAGTGAATGTTGGTGTTTCGGTTGCTGTCAGAGTTGTAGGTTATGAGTGGGGCGTATCAATTGGCGACGGTATTGTTGCGAAGTGGGGCTCCGTGGATGACGTGCTGCTGGGTCGCCTGGCAGTGAAGGACTACATCATAGGAGGAGGAGGCGGTTTTGGGGGGAGGGGGGAATGACGTTGTTGTGCCCGTAGGGTGTGATGAAAATAAGAGCCTGCATATATTTTTGTGTGTTTTTATTGAAACAGCACAATGATGGTGATTATGATGATAATACTGCTGGTGCGTTTTCGCCGGGGCAGGCCTGCTTCGCGCCTTTTCGCTAACTGGATGTGTTTGCGAGAATGTTAGTTAGGTATTAATAGTAGCAGGAGGGCTCAGATCCGGGGGTCGGATCAAGTTGGGGTGGGATCAGGGACCAGGGCGCCAAGCGGAAAATTGGCGAGCGGCAACAACGTGAAAGTTGCTTGCTTTTGCGCTACTTGCTCACTGCTTGCTGTGTATACTGTTTTTTCCCATTTTTTACAGCACTGTGGGTGGCAGTCTCGTGTTCGCGATGTTTGCTTACCTTCGAACCGGGGACTATGATAATTAGTACATATTGTTTGTGGTGTTCGTCGCACAGTAGTAGTTATTGTTGTGGCGGTGGTGCTGACAGTGGGGTTATACTAGTCGTGGTTATTGTAATCTTGCCCTTGCCCGTTTTGTCCCCTGTCTTGTGATTCTCGTTGTGTCTTCGACGATTATGGCTGATTTGACAGCTGGAAGGAGCAATAATAAAACAACTCTCGCAATATCTATTATTTTACGTTTCAATTTTCGGGACTGATCTGATACCTGGTGTGCATTTGTAGTTTTTACGGGTTGTACCTATCGCCGTCTAGATTATTGGCCCGTTCTTCGTATCCCCCACCCGCACCGCCGACATACACCTCAACACGATAACGCCTGGCAGGTGCACGTAATGAGGGGATACAACAACATAATTATAACGCCGCTGGAGGGGATACCACGACACGAATACCGTACGTAGTACAAGGTTCCCCTTCGGGAGGTGGACACGTGCCTCCCGGGGGCGACGCAAGTCGAATGACTACAACTGATGATGAAGTATTTATGCAGAAGGTGTATATCGGAGGGATGCGTAGTGGAAAGAATGTGGATAGTATAAGATATCACAGACAGTTAGAGGAGGAGGGTTGGGATATTGCTGAGGCTCGGTGTGATAAGTTATTCGAAAGTTCACTCCGTATAACTGCGTGGCAGCAATTAATTCTACGTTTGTAGCATATGCGTAAGGCTGTGACATGAAGTGGAGATACTCTTCAACACTCGAATATGTAGTAGGTTGAGATCCAGCGACTTCCACAAGTTCTTGATTTGCTCCAGCTAAGATGCTGTCGTGGAAAGTGTTGAAACCTGATCCTGGGATAACGGTGTACAAATTGGTTGTGAAGTGGGCAATAATATGTGCACGGACGATGTGATGTAAAGCTGGGTTGTTGTGCACACGACGCGAGATACATCTTAATAAACATGCACCATCACCAATCTCGGGAATAATGGACCATTGACCAGAATTGTTATTGTTGCCGCTGTTGTTGTCTTGATCATTTTCGCTGTCTGATGGGTTTGTACTGCTGTCGCTGCTGTTAGAGGAATCATTGGTGTCAATTTGTTGTGTGTTTTCTGTGCCCAGTATTTTTCCCCGCGCGCAGTTTATACCGATGTTTGTTGCCGATATGGTCTGTTGTGTGCACATCGTTACTTTTGCTTGAGTTGTGTTGCTACTTTATATCTCTTTATACAGGTTTCGCTACTGCTGTATGGTAACCACCGTGTCAATTGTGAGGGAGAACTCACAGTAATGACATAGTTCCCGTCGTTGCTCATATGACAATAAACTCTTAGAGTCTATGGACTACGTGCTGCTTGCTGGTGGTGCTCTATTGTAAAACCGCTGTGTATGTTCTTTTGATGAAAGTAAAGGTCTTGTGTATTTATTCTCCTCGGCCCATCCAGAAAAAAATCCCGTTCTCAATAAAATTTGATTTTTTATGATCTATATATTATTGCCGCTCTCTGCGGTTGCTTGCTGCTGCTGTGATCGTAGACAGTTTATACCGATGTTTGTTGCCGATATGGTCTGTTGTGTGCACATCGTTACTTTTGCTTGGGTTGTGTTGCTACTTTATATCTCTTTATACAGGTTTCGCTACTGCTGTATGGTAACCACCGTGTCAATTGTGAGGGAGAACTCACAGTAATGACATAGTTCACGTCGTTGCAGCGGGTACATATACACCGCGCCCGCGTCTAGCAGTGCGGGAAAATTCTCTCGCAAATACATTTTGATGCCACCCCGATGTACGTGCGAGGACTAAAGTTCCACCGTGTGTGTAGTAGACGTATTTAAGCCTGACGACATGCCTATATTTTTGGCTCTAAACCAAATTAAGCCCTATCGTGTTTTAAATGTCTACAAAATATGTCTATTTTATCGACCTAACGACCACGGCAGACCACGGTGAGGTGTGGATTTTCCCAAAATATGCACTTGGGCACATTTTGGTCCAAGTGCATATTTGAAGCAATTTTCCGAGTATTTTCCAGCAAACAACAGCATTTCAGACGACAAAAGCTCGAGGAAACATCAGACACTCTGCAGCAGCAGCACAGCACAACACCCACGCAGTAATTGCAACGCTCAACCTAGCAAGCCGCTTGGTGTATCCCCAACCCGGGTTAATCAACCTGCGTGTACAACACCATCAGAAACGTTGGCGGTGGTCAGAGGCGACCCACTCTCGTGGAGCGGCATGCCTCTACGTACTATTACTTGAAAAGGAGTCCTTGTTCATTCACGAGGATCGAGCGCACACACAACACAACACACCACAAAACAAAACAACACAGCACAACACACAGACAACCAGCACCCCAACAGCCAACCCAACTACAGCACAACTAGCCGGTGGAAAACGCCCGCGAGACTCCTCCTACCCTGGTGTTCTCTGCGGTCAGAGAACTGGGACTCTGACATAGTTCGTCGCACGCTCGTGCTCCTGCTCTCTCGTCCTGAGAGGCTGTAATTTTTCGATGACACATTTTTTTTGTTTGGTTTTTGTGCCCGACGTAGCGCATGGCCGGAGCTGCTGCTGCAGTTTACAACCCTGTTGCCTCTTTCCCGCGGATGCCTACATTTCGAGGGTGGAAATTGAACCGGGTTGAGGGCCAGTCCTGCTGTGCTGCTGTACTGACTGCCACACTGAGGCACACCGAAGGCGGCAGACGCCTGCGAGGTATCCTACATATGAAGCGAGTATGGAGTACGAAGCACTCAATGTTTTTGCCAGGCACCAGTTATTTGTTTTGGCCGTTTGTTCAAGCTCGCACAGCATGGGCAGGGGAGGGTCTTTCTCGAAGTTTCCACCCACTCATGTGCTGACTCATGACATAAATCCTCGTCTTGCCATCCGCGTCTGGAGTAGTGCAGAAATATCATAGTCTATTTTCAAGTAGTTTGATCTTTCCTCGGCTTTTCTTTTTATGCGTACTGAAAGAGACCACTATTTCGAGTTTTAGACATATGGTGTTTTTTTTATGCGTTTAAGGTCGAAATATCGAATGGCCTAGCTCTTCCAGTTGGAAGTACTTAAGACCTAACCTCGAGGCTTAAATACGTCTAGTGTGTGGTTGCCCGGGGACAGAAGTGTCTCATACCCCGCAAAATAGAGCCAGTCTCGGCGGCTTTCCGCGGCCATAGCTCGCGCCACGGACGTCCCATGAGCCCGGCACACGGCTGATAATATACCGACGGGTAGTCTGATCGCATTGCAGAAGAAAGCACACAAAAAAACTCTGCGCCGGCGGAGAAAAAGGGACGGACTAGGCAAAAAAAGCAAAATGGTACATATGCATATACGCAGGATAAATCGCCCGCCCGGGCTAATTTTCAAGCTGACTTTCTCGGCAACGGGGACAGGGCACACAGAGCGATGTATGTCTATGGCGAGACCTCGACGATAACTTTCCAAAGATGCCGTTGCCGCCGTGTGTCACTTTTTATGTAGGAGTGATCGGCTCGAAATATCTTCGGGGGGGCTCTATTTTGTTGTTCGGGCAAGCAAAAGGGCGGGCAAACAATGGAGTGCCTCACGTGGCTCAAAGCCTTTCGCTTGGGTACAAGCAAGAAGGCACCTTTTAGTACAGGGTACGTTCACGACTTCCCTCCCTTCCTGTAAGTCCACGTCATCAACTGGAAACCCTGCCTTAGTACATTGTACGGGATAACGACACCGTCGTAACATCCCCCCCGGCTGGGTGGCCAGGCACCCACGAGGCAGCTACATCTTATTCGAAGTAGAATAGCCATTGCTGTCTCTGGAAGCGGTCACACCGGTAAGGACTTGGTTGTTTCGTCGCTCTCGTTCCTATGTAAGGCAGTAGTACGCAGAAGGTGCCGAAGTCCGATTCATATGCGGTTCTTGGTAAGATGGAACCCATCCTTCGTTCAGGCGACTTGCCGGACACCTCACGGCGCCCGCTTGGTGCAAATAGTGTGTGCATAGTCGGTAGAAAGAACGCACAAGGTGCCGGATTCCGCCTCACAAGTGGTTCTTAGTACGGTGCAGCTCACTCTTCATTCGGCTCGCCGAACACTTCACGGTGCTTCGCGCTTGGTGCACGCGATGTCTGCATGGTCGGCTAATACCCGACATGCTCCGTCCCGGCATTGTAGGGACGTGAGGGTCTATCGTCTTTTAATATTACGGACATGCATGGAATGAGTACCCCCCCCCCCCCCCCCATCTGCCTCGAAATGGATGAATGTGTGGTCAATGGTCAAGTGGCTAAGAAGACAAGCAGCAAGTTTTGACTACCGGGCGGCGATGAGACGCCTGGACGCGGTCTAGTTTATGAACTTGGGCATAGCCGAAGGAGGAGATAGGAGAAAGGTGGAGAAAGGGTGTGGATCGGGTTGTGTATTCTAAGCCGGAAGTAGGCATCGAATGGAGCCACTGCGTGGCCTCCTTGTCCGATGGCTCCCCCCGTTTGGCTCCCCTGCGTTATTTTATTGTTTCTGTGGCCGTTTGTGAGTGGTCGATATCAAAGCTTATTGTGCTGATCAGCACTATTTATAGTACATCACCACAGGACACATATTCTACACTAATTAAGTACTATTAATAGAAGCAGCTGGAGCAGTAGAGTAGTAGTAGTGGAAGTAGTAGTATTTTAGCGGTAGTAGCAGAACTACGAAAACATATGTTGTACAACGACTCCCTCTTGGAAGAAAAACACAAGGGTTCAAAGTCTACGGGGTGTTTTACTGAGCTTGAAAGAAGATTTAATACCTCTTGAAACTGTCGACATAGTTTGGTCCAGCTGATCACCCTAGGAAACGGGATAACGTAGAGCGAGTAGGAATGTGTGGACACAGGATGTGCTGTCGGAACCTTACAAGTCGTGGCCCACTCAGGGAGATGAATGTTTAGCCTCAGAGTGATGGATAAAATTGTCGTCGTCAGGGGACATACATGCGTACAACCCCAGGTTTCGGAGGTGGATGTGGATCATGTACCCGGGGTGTCGTCTGACGATCACAAAACACCCTATGTCACCCGTCGTTACCGTTTGCTATAACCCCCTTCCAGCTCAGACTCGGCTGCAGCCCGCGTGTATACCTTCCCCGGCGATTTGGTTCCGCAGGTGGATGACGTGGAGGCCATCAATGGTCTCGATAAGACCGTCGAAAACTACAGGCAAAATGTCACTCGGTCGAGGAAGTTGTGGGAGGTCAACCAGGTGATGGAAAGGGTCTGCGGGAACGACCGGGAAAAATGGCGGCAACGCCACGAACGCGGAGATACGGCGGCCGTCTATCGGCACCCGCTTCGCGGCGTGTGGTCTCACCTTGGCGTGGGAGAAAAGGAGCCGCCTCCACCGACATGGGGCGGGACCTAAGATGGCTGCGGCGTCGAGGGGCATCCCCTTAGATGTCTCCACAGGTTTGTCGCCATGTAGTGTCACTTGGTATCTTTCTATCTGTTCCTTTGATCGAAGTCCTCCTATCTATGAGAAGCAGACCGGCTCGTGGAAGGTAGTAGAGCTCCTGTTCAACGAAATAAACACCGTCATCGAGATGGAAGGCCGGGAAACGCGTTCGAAGACCGTGTCTACGGCATCACTGGAACCGTTCTACACGAGGCGGTAGGATCTGTACCATCCAATGGAATACCTATTTGCACAGGGTATATTGATTGATGCCTGCAGCAAGATACAGACGCAGTACATTCGAGACTTTTATGAGAAATGACACGTCTAGTAGCTGGGCATCGTGATGCATGATGAACGCTGTGCTCCTGAGCGCATCGCAAGTTTCTACCGCATTCGGAGCATGGCGACGCGCTACTCCATTCTTGCATATGGATTACAGCTTGCAACCTTTTTGTTTTGTTTTCTGGTGTGACCACTTCCAAACACAGCAATGGGGATACTGTGCATCTGCCTCGTGGTTGCCTTACCGTATATATGCACACCACGTGATGGAATCCCCCTTGCACGGAGTTAAAGTTCCCCACTCCGCACAGTATAACCCTGTAGCTCTACCGTAGTACCATCATATCTGTTGCCATCTCGGTTACCGCTGGGGGGGGCTCACGCCCCCCCCCCCCCTCTTGACGTTTCTCACACCCACACCCCGTTTCCGGCTACCATGTTCCTTCTTTGGTTTTGTGAGCTTGCGCGTCATCATCTACCGAAAAAGAGCAACGCGAGTGTATTCGTTCTATTCGCTCTACTACGTGGAAGTGTGGTGAGCTAAAGCTTTATTTTTCCCCATCCGCCGGAGGATAAAAAAATAAATAAAAATAAATCGCTCTACTGTAGTACCATAATCTCTGTTACAATCTCGGATACCACTGGTGGGGGGGTGAGCCAAAGGTGAGCCCCCCCCGCCACCCCCTGCCAATCACTACGTGAGCTATAGACAACCAGGGTACCGTTCGTTTGTTTGTTTTTGTTTTTGTTTTGTTTTTAGCGGTCACCATGGTGGTTATCGAGGTAGATCATATTGTGCGGGGTGGAGAACCCTAACCTCGCACAAGGGGGATGATCGCATCACGTAGTGTGAACAAGGTAAGGCACCCACGAGGCAGTTACACAGTAATGCTCATGGCTGTCTCTGGAGTGGCCACCCCATAAATAAAAGTAAGTAATTGGCCGCTGTCATCCACAAGCAAGAAAATAGGCACAAGGTTCGTCTTACGAGCGGTTCTTGGGTGGAAGCAGTTCACCCTTCATGCGACTTGCCCAACACCTCACGGCGCTTCGCGCTTGGTGCAAGCAATGTCTGTCTGGTTGGAGAAAACCCGATGTGCTCCGTTCAGGCATAGAAGGGATGCGGGCGTCTATGCTCATGCGACTACGTACGGCCATGCACAAACTGAGTACCCCCTCCGCCCCCTTTTTTTTTACGTTCCCCACGCCTACACCCCCGTCTCTGGCTACATGTTCTTTGGTTTTGTCAGCTTGCGCGTCACCTTCTACCGGGAAGGAGCAACAGCTGAAAAAATAAATGGGGTATATATTATTAATGCACTGTACGATGTACATGTGCTAAGGTACGGCCTTCGAGCTTCTTGCCTGGATATGTGGGGCGGTTCTTACCATTTGATTAAGTCCTGCCGACCCCCCCGCTCAGTGTTGGGCCAGGGTCTGTAGCAACGACGCCGCTGTCTGAGGCACAGGACCACCGGTTTCTCGTGTTCGTTCAAATTCGCCCTGCCGACGCCCTCTTCAGCCCAGAGCCGGGGGGCGACCAGGGTACCCTGTTCGCGCATAACGTGGTACAGGGCTATACGGGACTGTTCGCTATTTTTTTTTTTGTGTGTTGTATTTTTTCTTTTTTTTCGGCAAAACGCTTCTTCTCTCCCTCGCGGGGCTGTAGGTGATGTCACCTTCCATTCCGGGTATGTTTCGTTTGTTCATCTTCCCCCCACTATGACAGTGGTCCGCGGGAGGTTTTGGCATGACTTCTCCCTTGTGTTAGCGCCTGTGTTTCCTTTCATTCCGATGAGGGTTTGCCTTGCCATAGTGTTATAAGGCTTCGTTTGGGTAAGCTATTGGTTAACCTTTCGCAAGTGGTCAAACGGACTAATACCCCACTAATACCCTAGCGAATGTACTCTCCGAGGACCTGCTCAATTGGCAGACCTGCAGGGGACACTCTGTGTCCCCGCCCAATACCCTAACAAATGGCGTCGTCGACTGAACATGGGTTTTTTGGGTCGTGGGTTCGAGTCCCACATCCACCATAATAAACTTTTTCAGACTTTGCCCATGTATGTCGAGCTTGAAAAATATTCTCCTTCGTGTCCCCAGGTAATGAAACCGCTTGAATATATTGACAGGTCCGCCCGTATATCCGGCCGACCTGCTATCCCGCCGTTAAGGTATTAGTAGGGTATTAGTCTGTTTGACCACTTGCAAAAGGGTAACCAATAGCTTACCCAAACTAAGCCTTATAACACTTTCCCCCTCTGAAACGGCGGGATACCAGGTCGGCCGGATATACGGGCGGACCTGTCAATACCCAAGCGGTTTCATTCTCTGGGGATACCGTGGAGAGTATTTTTCAAGTTCGACATGGGGAAAGTCTGAAAAAAAAATGTGGATGGTGGGGCTTGAACCAACGACCCAAAAACCCATGGTCTGTCGACGACGCCATTCGTTAACCCCTTTGGAGCCCCTAAACCCCTCCCTATACTAATTCCAAGTAACTTTGTCCCCAAAAAGAGGTTCCAGCTGTCAAGGGGTTAAGGAATTAGTGAGGTATACCATATTAGTCCGTTTGACCACTTGCAAAAGGTTAGCCAACAGCTTTTACCTAAACTAAGCGTTACAACACCGCCGTTTCAAGGGGAGAGAGTGTTGTAAGGCTTAGTTTGGGTAATCTATTGGTCAACCTTTCGCAAGTAAGTGATCAAACGGACAAATACCCCACTAATACCCCAACTAACAATATTGCCTTTTCTGTCGTTTGTTTGCCGTATAACCTTTTCTGCCCCCCCCCGCCACGCCGGCGGTAAGCGGCATGTTTTTGATGGGTGGTCTGCCTTGTTGTCGGGTCTTCGTTTCCTTCACCTGCTTTTGTTCGCGTTTTCCTGACTCCGTAGCCAGGCCGTTAGAGGTGTGGGAGTGGGTTTTGAGGAGCAGCATCTTCGGCTAATTTATGGTCTAGTTCGAAGAACCGGAGTTTCCCCGAATCTCCAATATTTCTGCATTTGCGGCTCATCAGTCAGGGTGGGCTAGTGTTAAGGTACGCTTTGAACGGCCTGGAATGATCTGATTTGATAGATAATTGGCCGTTGTCGTATGACAGGTTGGCGTTTTCTATTCGAGACTGTCAGGAAATATAACCGAGGCACGCGCCTCGCGTTGTCAGATGCTATCCGGGGCTCTGTGGAAAAAATAAAAAGCTGCTTCTCTACTACTCCACGGTACGGCTAAGATAGTGAGTACTCACCGAGGACCTGCTCGATGGGCAGACCTGCAGGGGACACTCTGTATCCCCACCTAATACCTCAACACATGATAAATGATAATATTACGGAGGACGATAGTAAGTAGGACCAAATATTGTTAGTACAAATAGATGAATGTATAGGTTTTTGTGTCCACCGTAGGTCCTATTTACTAGGGTCCCCCGTAATAGGAAGACGAAGAAAATACTAACAACATGCGTGTTCAAAGCGTGTGTATTATGTGCACCAGGCACCGCCCAGATGAATGCTACTACTACTACTATAATAATACCTGGTATGTTGTATTCACTACTCGAACCGTACGGCGATATGATATGCGGGCAGGGGCAGTAATACAACAACAAACAGTTCAGTACCATGTAGTAAGTGATACCGTCTAATTAGCAGCAGGTACTTTTTATATTTTGAAAAAAAAATGCACTCCAGCTGTGAGATCGAACATGAAAGCTGAAGGCGGAGTTGAACGCGCGATGGCAGGATAGGGAAGACGCGAGGAAACGGGTCCGTTCTGCTCCAAACGATCGTGGTCTACGGCGAGCCTTGAAGGCGACCACCGCTCAGCTGAAACGCACGCGGGCGGAAGCTGTACAGAGGTTCTTCGAAGATTACGTTAGCCAACTCGAAGGGCGTATCCGAGAAGGTGATCAATTTGGCTTCTACAAACACCTCAAGGGGATAGATGTGGAAGGGAAGAGGACGTTTACCTCGCAGTACATCAAAGACGAGGAAGGTCGATTACTGCGGGATAATGCCCTTATCCGCGAGCGGTGGGTGAGGTGGTTTCACAAACTGCTTAACACCAAGTCGCCGACCCTTGAGCCGAGTATTGTGGACGAGCTTAAGCAGTGACCCCTGTGCAGACCACTGGACGATGTCCAGTCTAGGTACGAAGTAGAGGAGGCGATCCGTGCGTTGGCGAACCGAAAGCGGTAGGGCCCGATGGTCTCCCGGCCGAGCTCTTGAAGATTTTGGCCGACGAAGGAGAACTGAACACCCTCGGAAAGTTCCACGATATCATCGTCGTCGGGTGGAGGGGAGGTGGCGTGCCGCAACAATGGAAAGATGCAACAACTAAGGTGCTTCACAAGAAGAACGATTGGACTGAGTGTAGCAATTATCGTGGCATCTCCCTCGAGGCTCACGCCAGCAAAGTACTCCTCAAAGTCATCGCGGGTCGCCTGAGTGACTATTGTGAACGCGAAAACATTCTGCCGGAGAAATAGTGTGGGTTCAGACCCCAACGCTCGACGGTTGGCCTTATGTTCGTAGTACGACGACTGCAGGAACTGGCGCGGAAGAAGTACACTCCCTTGTACTTGTGCTTTATCGACCTCACCAAAGCATATGGCTCCGTCGACTGAACCCTTCTGTGGGGTGTCCTTGCTCGTTTTGGTGTGCCACCGAGAATGCTCGCCGTCATCCACCAATTCCACGACGGCATGCAAGCATGCGTGCGGTTGGGTGATGGAGAGTGCTCGGATAACGTGGGGCAAGATCTCAGGCAAGCATGCGTGCTCGCGCCACTGCTGTTCAACATGTTTTTCACGGCGGTACTGTGTGTGGCCAAGCAACGCTCACTCGCTGATGCAGCCATCACGACAACATGGTGCAGCTCCAACGAAATGAGAAAGGCGAAAAGAGGGGCACTTCACGCACAGGAAAAGTCGACGGGCGGAGGGGAGAGGAGGGGGATGAGGTGCAGAGATTGTGGGGTATGCTGTACGCGGACGATGCGGGCATCGTATCGCAATCATTGGAAGGACTGGAGAGGATGATGGCGGTGTTCGTGACTGCGTGCTCGTCCTTCGGGCTTACGGTCTCCGAGGCGAAAACAGGTATCATGTGCCTGGAAACCAAAGGCGGGGGGAAGGTATCGTTCACAATCAATGCAGCCGGCCAGGTATACAAACAAACAATCGAGTTTGTGTACTTAGGCGGGGCTATCACGGCAGACAGAGACCTTAGCATTGAAATAACGCGGCGCTTTCAGAGAGCCTGGGCGTGCTTTCAGCGGTACAAGATGGAAATCTATGATCGCCCGGGTGTGCGCTTACGGTTGAAGGTGCGTTTGCTGAAAGCTAAGGTGGTCGAGACACGTTTTTACAGTTGCATGCCGTGGAGCCCGAACAAGCCTGACTATGACAGGCTACGACGGGTTCACCACTCCATGCTCCTCCGATGCCTCGGATGGCGGAAACGGAAGCGCGGCGACCATAACCTATCGTACGCCGACGCGCTTGCCAAGACAGCCTCCGAGAGCATAGAGGCGATAGTGTGCAAACGGAGGATTTTGTTAGCGGGATTCCTAGCACGTATGCGGGAGGAGCGTCTGCCACAGAGGGTGATGTTTGAGAAGCTTGTTGGGGGTAAGGGCTACTCAGGAGGGCAAGAGAAGGACTGGATGGCTCATCTGAAGGAGGATATGTCGGTCTTTACAATGAAATTCGAAGGGTGGCGGAAATCTGCTCAGAAGGCCGGCAGATGGTTTCGACGGGTAGAGGAGGGAGCCGAGTTGTTCATGCGGGATTGGCATGAGACGGAGAGACGCAATGCTGCGAAGCGACGCGCCAAGACTGCGGCAGCGCCATCCAGCGTCGGCATCTCTAAGCGGCCGGAGGAAAGGGGGAGAGGGGGAGGGGGAAGGGGGGGCGTCATGCTCAAGAGACTGAATTTTGGGTCTGGCCATCATCGTCTTGAAAGTTGTGGGCCTTCCAATGGCCGTCATAAGATAGCGCAAGACCGCCCTGAATTCTTCGCCATGTTGCGTTCTCTCCCCAGTGCCATTGATGATGCACCTGATACCCTCTATGAGCCCAATGCCATCCTTAGCCAGTTCCTAGGGTTCACTAGTATGACGTTTTTTCTCTTTTCTTTTCCTTGCTTCCTCTTCTTGTCTTCTTGTCTTCTCTTGCTTTTCTTGTGTTTTCTCTTCTTTTCTTTCCGTTTTCGTTTTTTTTCGCTTCCTTGTCTTTTCTTTCCTTTACTTTATCTTCTTTTCTTTTCTTTGTTTCTTTTTTTCCAATTGATTTGCGTCTGTCATTCGTATGCGTAGTGATAGGTACTACGTGCAATATATACGTGGTAGTCTTTCTTGGGTGGCAAAGTCGGTTTTTCCAGGGGCGAGTAGTGAGACGTATGCACCAGTATGGACCTGGCACATCGTAGGCTGACTCCCGATTTCACTTTTATATGTTTCTGGTGGAGGCATGAATTACGTTAGCTGTGATGTATGCGTGTAACACCTTTGGTTTGTTTGTGTTTTTTCCCTGGGGTATGCCTTAGCTCCAGAGTGACCGGAACTTGTCCTGTGACCACGGACTTGATTATGCGAGTTAATGTGAGAACAACAACAACAATAACAACAACAGCAACAACAACAACAACAAAACAACAACAACAACAACAACAACAACAACAACAACAACAACAACAACAACAACAACAACAACAACAACAACAACAACAACAACAACAACAACAACAACAACAACAACTACTACTACTACTACTACTACTACTACGGGATACTATTTCAAAATTCTGCGTTTTCCGACTAAATAATATGCCAATGTGTCGAAAAGTTGCTACATCATGTTGGGTCGTGAAACTATGAGATACATGCTTTACATTCGAAATCCAAGATCAAGGGTTCGTCAAAGATTCGAAAAACAATCTGTTAAACAAAACAACAACATATGGAATTGCTTTTTTTCAAACCATCTATCTATGCCTGGTACGTACGGCGGAATACCCCCTTCTTGCGTGTCACGGCCGGCCTTATTTTTCTCATGTCCTCTCTGCCTCTCGTGTCCTTCCTCCTTCGTGGTGATAGTCATGACATGCAACACACTCTTCCTTAGCCTCCACGCCAGCACGTGAACAGGAGGACATCCACGAGAGAGAGAGGGACACATGCTACGCTAGACGTGCACCGTATGCTTCCCGCAGGACGCGTGCTATGGCGATAGAGGTGTCGCACCACGTTTTTTTTCTTAATACTACCCCTCAATTCTGGAGCTCAAGACCTCTCCCGAGAAAACTGATTTGGATCAAAAACGAAACTGCCAGAGTGACACCGGATGAACAACCCCACGGCCTCGGTACACAACACGATAATCACGCAAAAAAGAAGACAGAGAAAAAAAAAAAACGAAGTTCCGACGATTTTGGATGAAGCAGCCCCGTCATTCGGAGAAAAAAAAAAAATCAGGCGAAAAATGTTACCTCTCTATCGTAGCACGCCTCTTGATTTCTCACCCAGTCCTATGCTGAACGCCATATGTTTACCTATTCTATCCGAAAAACTGAGTTTGAGGGGGGGGGAAACGAAAAGGTGCTACTCGATGAACATTCCCCCCACGGACTACAGTAGTATTAGTAGTAGTGGTGGTGGGTATACGACACAATTTGACGCAACCTCCCCTCCCCCCCCCCTCCCCCCCCCGCCGCCCCTCGAACTTCCGACGATTGCATGAATAGTTTAACGCCTTCACTACTGGAAATCCTTTTTACAAAGTCACTTGGAGTTAGTATAGGGAGGGATTTTGGGGCTCCAAAGGGGTTAAGGAGCTCCGTCATTCAGAAACGCGTGTTTTCCAAAAAGCGCTACCTCTCTCTGTTGTCGAGGGTTCGTTTGCTTCGTCTTGTGTCCTTGCGTTTTCCACGGCAGGGCATTGTTCGTCGGACTTAAGTCCCAATCAGTCCAGGAGTCTCCATCTTCTGTTGGGGCTTTCGTTCTACTTTTTCTTGTTTTTTGGCTTGGTTTTTTACGTGTTTGACACCCCAGATACCGGTACGCTTGACATTTCGTTTGCTGTCCTGTGTTGTTTGCGGTGGTATTACTTGTTCTTGGGTGTTTCTCTGTTCACAGTCTCGTGACCACATTAATTTTAATCTCTCTTGGATGAAAATCAGGGTGAACGCTGACAGGGTGTTGTAATCAATATGACGTTGGGTAGCAAGAACCGACAACACACAACACGAACACATCCGGCACGGCAGTGCTGCACAGCTGATGATACTGCCAGACGGTGCTTACGTATGTATACTCGTACCTACACATACATGCGCGTGTACATGCTCACGCATCGTACAAAACGCTCGAGCTCGGGACTTTGGGATGCATCTATAATCCTGCAACTGCTTGTAGGTGAAGCTTGCCTCTGAAAGAGTTGTCGGGAAAAAATAATGATCCAATTTTCACTATTTTGCCATGTTTTACTCGTTCCACCTCTCCATACGTCAAGATCCATAGAATAGCCCCCGAGCGCCGCCCAAAATACATTTTTTTAGCCAATTCTCGATTGCCTTCCTCAGCCTCCATACGCGTTCCCGGCCAGGAGCGGAACGGATAAGGCAGGGCGAAGGGCGTTGGAGACGCTCCTCGAAGACGGCGCTCGAACGAAGCGATTTGAACGAGAAATTAGAGGTCGAGAATCCCATGCTGAGGCCGAGACGAAAAAAAAATTCCTTGCCAATCTCTGTCCTCTAAAAAATATACCAGGTACATCATTTTATATATATATATATTTGTATGTGGAAAGAATGTACCGAGCACCCCAATGTTGGAGGTGTCTCTGTTAGGAGCGGGAACGGTGCTCCGTCTCGAAAGGGTTGCATGGTCAACGGTCAAGTGACTAACGCAAGCAACAAAGTGAGTACGCCCCCCATTACCCCCCCCCCTCCCTCTCCTCCCCCCCTCTAAACCAGGTTCACGCCTCTGCACCGCCTCGCTGCCCGTCGAGGTGCCTCCGAAGCCGCATCCACCCTGCTCGAGGCAGGGGCTGCGGTGGACAGCCAGACAGAAGACGGGAGCACCCACCTCCACCTCGCCTGCATCCTATTGAAACCCCTTTCCGTATAGCTCCCCCTTAGGCATGGAGCGGATGATATGTCCCTCAACGCGGCCCAGCAGAGCCCCACCAGATTTACGGCGACGCTTTACCCTCTCCCGAAGGGGGAAGGGGTGGGGGGGCTCCCGGGGGGAGGGGGTGGAAGGAGGAGGAGAAGGAGGGGGGGGAGGGGGCTCCCCGGAGGGATGGGTGGGAGGGCGAGAAGAAGGTCAAGCTCAAGGGGAGAGGGAAGAGGAGGAATGTCGAAATGAGGGCCTCGGCGCCAGCATCCGGGCCAGCCTCGCCAAAGCCCCTGCCGACAGAGCTTGGAGACGCCGCGGCTGGCTGATGATGGTCAAGTCCCGCCTCGGCAGTTGTAGAGGCGCTTTTTTCTCCGGGGAGCGAGGACGGAAGCTGGCGGAGGGTAATAATGACGGTGTGTTTTGCTCGGGGGAGAGGGACTGGCTGCTGGCGGGGGAAGGGGGGGGGTGTATTCATTTCATACATGGCCGTAGCCGTATGACGATGAGCCCTAGAGTCCCTACAATGTCGGCACGGAGCATATTGGATTTCCACCAAAGAGGCAGGGAAGAGGAGAGGGAAAGGGTTGGTAAAACAACGAGCAACGTCTTATTGACGAGAGCTTGAACGGGGTTGGGGACCGGTGGAGGGAAACGACGTGCGGCTGTCGTGGGAGACTCTGGCTGGGGAGAAGGGTTGCGCGTTTCTCGCCCTCCGCCCCCCCCTCCCCCTACTGTCCATCGACCTCTCAGGTAGCTTCACGATGCACGGTAAGCAAGGGGTGCCTGACGATGGGCAAGGTGGTGGCTACGGCGATGAGGCTCCAAGAGGAAGGCATAGTCCAAAACATTATCTCGTTCTTATGAATAGTAAGAAATGGAAATCCCAATAGACCCGACGGGCGGGGGGGGGAGGGAGAGGGCGGCGGGGGAGGGATGCGGGGTGGGGGAAACATAGGTATATTGTGAGAAGTAAGGAATGGAAACCCCATAGAGGCCCGGCGGAGCCGGGGCGGCGGGGAGCGGGGGGGGTGGGCAGGGTGGAGATAAGGAGGGTTTCATTGTCGAGGGTATTGAATGGAAACCTCGTTAGGCCCCGGGTGGGACGGGGAAGGGGGGGAGAGGGGGGGCGGAGGGGGAGGGGGGGAGGTATACATGTGCATCACATAATAACATGGGCGGAAATAACTCGAGGCTGTTCTGCAAGGTGTGGAAAACAAAAAAGTGCCAGGCATATATATATATACTTTGGTCATAGTGTGATGTTACGTTGAGCAGGAAGTAAGGGTTTTGCACAATATGAGGAAAGACGCGGCAGAAGAGTTCGAAATAGACCAGTGGACTCGAGGTTGTGGTGAAGGCGGCGCAGATTCAGGGACAATGCAGAGAGTAGTTCGTGGATAGTTGTTGCATGTTTGAGGGGTTATCCGCTCGTGTGGCGTTAGATGACGATATAGACGTATGGAAACACCGCTGGGGGGCAGGGGGGAGGTGAGCGCGGCAGGCAGGCAACGCAGCAGCCAACCTTACACAGCATAAAAAAAACAACGGCAGTCGGAAAGACGAGGTCGAACACAAAAAATCAACATCCAAATCAAGATACCAAAAACCGAAACGAAAACTGAAGATCGTTTTTTTTCGTCACCTGATCAAAAATCAAAACCAAAATCAAGATCCAAAATCAAAACAACCCAAAACACGGACGATCGTTTTGGCCAGTTGATCACGGCACCTCCAGGAGCTGCTCGTAGTTAGAACCCGATTAGCCTTACAGCAGTAGACACCCCCGTTTGTCATCGCATGGATCGAGGACGAACCGGATGCCTTGACAGTCAGTCCGCAGTCGAAATGAATTATCGAGTCGAGGAGGGGGGTGGCTAGTGAGTCAACAAGGGGATGGGCCTGGCGTGGCGTTTTTTTTTTTCTCGCACAACTCGCCAGCTGGATCAAAAGGGGGGGGGGGGGGGGGGGGGGAGGCACCCATTTATTTCTTGCCTTAGCAATCTGGCCATGGACCGGGCATTCCTTCCGAGAGGGGGGGTAGGGGGGGGATGGCGTGGGATCAGAAAATCAAAGCAAAATAGAGCAGTGTTGTTGTTTTTGGACAAAATGCTAGCCTTTTTTTTCAAGGCTGCTAGGGTTGGCGAGTCCAGGGTGGGATGTGGGCATTACGTAGCGTGTTTTATTTCCCGTGCTACAGCTCGACAGCTGGGTTTAACAGTATCAAATAGGGGTGGGGGGCGGAAAGTAAGTTAAGGAAAAATAGAGGAGTTTCTTTTTCAAGATAAGGCTCTTTTAACTTTTTCGATGATACCGAGGTTGGATAATCCACGGGAGGTGGGCCTGGCGTATTGTTGTTTGCCGCGAAACCTGCCACGTAACTGGGTTTGAAATATCACCGTGGAGGGGGGGGGAGGGGCGGATTCACAAATCACAGCAAGGTAGAGAAAACATAAAATCAACGATGTTTTTTTTAATGAGGTTGGCGAACGGAGGAAAGGCCGGCCTGGCCTAGCGCGGTTCACTTTTCACGCAGCTCGACAGCTGCGTGAGAAATGTCAAATGGGGGGGAGGGAGGGGATCATAGATCACAGGAAAAGAGAGCACCGGCATGGGTTGTACAGAGCAGATAATGCCGGGGTTGGCACCCGTGCACACCAGGTTTTACAAGCGGATGACCTACCCACCAAGCCATAGTCACAAGTGACTAAAAAGTCACTTGTTTTTGAGCGAGATGGTGCTAATTCATTTTTCGGTGATGCAAGGGTGCGACAGAAATCACCGATAAGCACAGGACAAAGATAGGCCTCAGCGGAGAATGGAGGGGGGGTAGAGCAGGGGTGGGGGGGGGGGGGGACACAGAGAGAGTTCGGCACGCGTAACAGCTCGCCGCAGACAAATTCTTACCGATGGGAGTAGTATAGCTACAGCACAGTAGTGCGGGTGCGTCAGAATGCGCACAAAAGTAGTAGAAAGCGGGTTTGCAAGAGAGTACCCAGGGCGTTTTTTTTGTGCGTACAGGCGTAGGAGGGGGTTTGCAAAAGAGTACCCATGTCACCCCCCCCTCCCCCCCCCTTTCCGTGGAATGTTTCAACATTCGAAAGCAAGTAGACGGGAGTACCGTAGACAGTAAACACAGCACAGGGAGGCGGGGGCGCGGGGGGGGGAGAGTACAATATCCCCATTTGAGCCGATTACACATTTATTTCAAAATGTCAGCGGCGCTGACGAGAAGAACCCAAGCGTTCTACTCCTCTTCCGCGCAGTATTTCAACATCTGAAAAGGTAGCAGGCAATACCGTAGGCAGCATATTAGCACAGGGGGGTAGGGATTGGGGGGAGAGGGAGAGGGTGAAATGAAATTTCCCCGCTTGTAGCCGATTGCTTTTTTAAAGTTAATCGGGTTTGCACGAGAGACGCCGAGGCGTGATTTCCCCCTTCCGTGAAGAATTTAACTATTTGAATAGGGGAAGGCAGTGCCGTCAGCAGGACATAGCACCGGGGGTGGTGGGGGGGGGGGAGAAGAGAGGAGAGGGGGGGCAATGGGATGTTCCAGCTTGTAAACGATCACATTTGTTTAAAGCTCAACAAATATACCTTAGCGCCACCTCATAAGCTAGTGTATAGTATGCTACCTGGCATTTGGTACGGCATAAACACTTCTTTATAAACCACAACCGTATGGAGGAAGCAGTCACATAAAAACGCGAAAGTAGCAGTGTCGAGAAACCCACGAATTCTAGAGTTCGCGCGGGGGGGGACGAGCGGGGGCAGAGTGATGGGGGGGGGGAAAGGGAGGGGAGGGGGGAGGGGTGGGGAGGAGTGAAGGGCGAGGGGAAGGGATGGGGGGGGGGGGGGGAGGGAGGAGGAAGGGGGAGGGGAGGGGGGAGGGAGGGCGGGGGGCGGGGGTCCTCATACATATGAGCGCGTTAGGTTTTTTTTTCATAGCACGGCACCGTGATACACAAGGACGTTGTCCCACGCTTCTCTGTACACTTGTGATGATTCGTGTGTGCTAGCATTGAAAGGATGGCATATTTTATGCTTTGCTGCTGTTGTTACGGAGTGCTCTCCGTAGATGGATAGTTTATAGATTCGGCGTGAAACCATGTAATGTTTTTGGGCGAAACCAGGTGATAGTAGAAGTCACGGTCACATCAAGGTCATCATAGATGGGCGATAGTGTAAATAACGATGACGGTCCAGACAGGACATCCCACATCGGGCACTGCTCAGCCCTCCCTGCCTGTCCTATACCAGTCCTTTAGAGTAATGCCAGCCTGGTGTCTAGGCAGCGAGCCAAAGGAGAGATGAATAAGGACACCAGAACCCCTGAGGCGAACGCTTCCCAACACCGACAACCCTGCATCCCCTCGGGAAACAATTGACACTTCACCTCGCTCCAACCACGACTAGCTCGAAGCGTCTGGTTTGGCTCAATCGCCAGCCATTTAGTCGATGAGTGCGCGGGCATTCGCGGTGCGTTTGTTTACCTTACATCAAGGTGGTACCGGTGTTCGGTATACTGCACTTTCCCCCATTTCTGTATCTGATTCTGTTTTTTCTCGTGGGTGACATGCTTTTCTGTTGTTCCACGCCAGCTCCGATCACTGCTGGGTGGGAGGCGGATACGCGCAGGGCTCTTACTGTCAATGATACTACGCCTGTGATGCGTATGGCCACATTGTCATGAACTGTCCACATAACAACTCGGCCGCCTTCCACCTTGGACGGGCGGCGCTGTTTTCGTATATGGCTCACCCAGCGGTGGAAGATTGTTTCCCAGTGCGCGCACAAGCAGAGGCCTGCGTTTTGTTGCCGGAGTATGCACGTACCTGGTGAAGCACCGTTTTCTAGTTTACTTTTGCCATTTTTTCATGAAGAACCGGCCCTCTGATGTTAACAAAGCCGAGACATCGGCGTGGGCTAGATTTCGTATTTATTCGCGGACGAGTGTGTTCCCCCTCCAACCTCGAATTTCGCTTTTCTGTTTAAATAGGTCTCAGGACGCATCCTACGATATAGTTTTAAAGCAGATCTCAGGACGCACCCTACGACATAGGGGGTCGAACTTTGTGGCTAAAACTGTATTTTTCTTCCGAGTGGTAGTGTTAAAAGGCTTAGTTTGGGTAAGCTATTGGTGAACCTTTTGCAAGTGGTGAAACGGACTAATACCCCACTAACTTTTGAACAAATGGTGTAGTCGACGGACCATGGGTTTTTGGGTAGTGAGTTCGAATCCCACCATCCACAATAATAAACTTTACTTTTTCAGTCTTTCCCCACGTTGAACTTGAAAATGTTCTCGCCGGTATACCCAGGAAATGTTACCGCTTGGATATTGACGCGTCCGCCCGTATATCCGGCCGACCTGCTATCCCGCCTTTTCAGGGGGGGAAAGTGTTGTAAGGCTCAGTTTGGGTAAGCTATTGGATAACTTTTGCAAGGGCTAAAACGGACTAATACCCCACTAATTCCTTAAACCAAAGGGCTAAGCCTTAACCCCGAAATTGTCTGGAAATTACTCATGTTTCATTTTTTTTTTTTCCAAAATGCCAAAAAAATGGACGGTTTTGGTATGCCTATAGGCCATGTGGGATTGATTGTTCATCGGGTCGTTGCACTTTCGGTGTAACTCAAAATCAGCTTTTGCCTCAGAAGTCATAGCACTTTGCTCCTCAATAGGTTATGAGCCTCAGCCAAAAAGTGTTGGAAATTACTCATGTTTCATTAAAAAAAAAATCCCAAAATGCCAAAAAAATGGACGGTTTTGGTATGCCTATAGGCCATGTGGGATTAATTGTTCATCGGGTCGTTGCACTTTCGGTGTAACTCAAAATCAGCTTTTGCCTCAGAAGGCATAGCACTTTGCTCCTCAATAGGTTATGAGCCTCAGCCAAAAAGTGTTGACTCAAGACGCGTGCTACGATAGAGGTGCACCACTTTTTTTCTGAGGTTCTCCTCAATTTGGGACCTTGCTAAGACTTCTCTCAAAAATTGGCTTGTGTGTCCAGAGAAAAGTAACACTGCTAACGGATGTGTTTAGAATATGAACCTTGGGTTCATATCTAAGTTAATGCGCAGTCTATTCGAGCAGTCAATTCGCACGAATAAGATAAGCTGTTGAAACTTACGTTGAATCTTACGTTGAATCTTTCGGTGGAACTTAGATGTAAACGCAGACTTGAGCCATGTTAAGGTTGTCCCGTTCTCCCGGTGTTCTATCTAACTACGGGTACCGTTCCGTGATGATCAAGTGGCGATCCAGCCCACCATGATCACTCTCCCTTCCCCCTCCCTTCTCTCTCCTCTTTCCTTTCTTTCCTTTTCCTCTCTCTTTGGCCTCAAGCGCCCTTTCCAAACTATTAATACCCATTTCCTTTCTTGTCACAAGTGATCTTAAGATACACTCCGGTGCCACCTCTGCATCTCTTCGCATAGAAGACAGAGCCTCCACACACCCATTTGTTTTCCAAGGATGCGAAATTCCATTGCCGAGGTACATGACGAGAATCGTGCAAAAAAAAAGACGTTTTTTTCCCGACGATTTTGAGTCTCGTCATTCAGAAACCATTTTCGCCAAAAAACGGTATACCCTAGTATCTCTATCGTAGCACCCGTCTCTCTACCGTGGCTTGCGTCTCAGGCTGATTTTCTTGTGAGGCTCTTCGGCGTGAGAGGGGCCGCGGCAGCGTGTACGTTAAGTAGCTACCTGGCGGGCGGCACGCTTTTCTATAATCACACCCCGCCTGCCCTGGTTCCGAGGACAGCTATTATTCATATTCCAAAGCGCTCGGTGGGACTCTCATGCAATATTATCATCAGTCTTCCACCGCGTACACGAGCACGGCGCATTTTACAGTATCACACGCACACGAGATATCCTGTTCTTATGGAGTGATCTGCGTAGATGTATATACGCTATAGATAAGACGCTTGGCACGAGATCAGTTTTGCCATGAACTGCAGGGTGTATCATCTCATAGCTCTGCCTGTGTAATGGTCGGCCCAGATAATAATGGCGATGCTTCAGGAAAACATAGCACATTATCCGGTCAGTGCGTCTTTCTGTTAGAGTGTATTTTACAGGTTATGTTTGGTCCTTTCTGTGCGATGTTGAGACGTGAACAATAGGGCAACGGCATGAGATGCCATGGGCCATGGAGGACGGTGACCAAGAAGCAACGACACCCTGCGTCCAGATGGGACACCTTCACATTTTCGCGTTTTGTGCACTACATCCCTCCTTTCCGTGTTTTTGGTTAATATTCCTTTTTGGTTTTGTTTTTAATACCGGCGGCATATAGTCTAGACTAGACTATATATTTAGTTTCTGTTTTTCTTCCCCGCTCAGCTCCGAGTACGTGTACCTCCCTCGAATACCTCCCCCTAGTACCTCAAGCGAGTGCCTCACGCGAGTACCTCCTACGAGTGTTTGGGAGCGTTTATTGGGGTCCACGGTTCTCACGCGCGTCCAATTATTTCGATGTTTGCTCGCATACGCCCATGTGTACTATTAATATGTATGTGCGGTGCGTTTCTGTTACCCTACCTACACAAGGTATCACGTTGGACAAAAATACAGGGACTGTCCAGGGTATTAACATGAATAAGCATCGTTGGAGGGACGGACGCATCGTCCCTAGCGCGGAAACGCGTTTGCAAGGAGCGACTATTCCAAATCATTTCTTCTGTGACCACTCAGGTCGCGATTTCGCGCAGAGTTCATCGATACAGACTATCTCTGAGGGATCGTCAGGCCGCGAGGGGAAGGGAGGAAGAATCGGGAGGACTAAGGCCACTGGCCTGGGGTGGCAATGTTGATGAGGATTAAGGTAGACTCTCAGCTATAACATACCAGGTATACATAGGGAAAGGGAATGGTAGATAAAAAGAGAAGATGTGGGGAAAGGAAATGGGCAAATGGTTGGCGGAAGATACCACTGCATTATGGTGCGATCATTCGACTCCATATTAGGTACTACTGCTGCTTTATGGAAGCATATTCGATCTATATTGGAAGGATATTCGATCTATATCGGAAAGGCATTTACGCTACATTGTCGGAGGGCAAAAATAATAATAATAATAATAATAATAATAATAATAATAATAATAATAATAATAATAATAATATGAAATGGTCTCTTAAATTCCCGTCTACAACAACAACAGCAGCTAGCAGCAGTACAGTGGTGTTTTATAAATTTATTCTAACGACGTCAGCTAGCTGTGAGTTCGACGAATTTAGAGTAGATATACCCATCTTTGCAAGCTGCGTTGTTGGTGCTTGTAGTGTAGACTATACTGTGTGGGTGAGTATTTTCACTTAATGGGAGGGGTCCTGTTATTTTGTTTTTTACTTTTTGGACATGTAGCATTTAATACATTTTGTTTTCTCCGCTATAATGGCTGGTGTTGTTGGCATTTTTGCTCTATTAAATTGGTACTCGTGGGTAGCGAATTTTGAGCTAAATCCAACATGATATCTATTACTAGTCTGTATAAATTTGTTACTTCTACTGTAGTTTAGTTTTTATTATGTCTATCGTTCGGCGTGCTTCGTTTTGTTAGCAACGTTTTCAATGCGTTCATCTCTAGAGTTGCGTCAATTAAACGGTCGACACTCATCTTTCTTTGCATGCAGGCTGCGTGATACACACCGGTCTCCGGTGGCGTTCATCTTATTAAACTGTGCTGTTTTTTTTTGTTCTGGCTTGCTCTTGTAGTTAGTATTGGTGGTATTTGGGCAATATGAACCGGGGGACCGACTGCTGCTATGCAGGGGTGCCTCTAGCTCTGTACTGGTCACTCACACACGAGGGTTGCTTGGATGTTACATTTATCTCTGGTATTAGTTGCTTGCTGTCCGCCGGGGACCTTCTGACAGAGGGGGAGGCGGAGTCGTTTGTTCCGGCAAGCGATAACGCCTGTCATCTATAAAGGGGACAGCTTCTATAAATCGTATCGCCGCAACGGGGTAGAGGGGGTACCACAACACTAGCCCACCCTGAAGGGTCGTATATATATGCAGATTCATAGATATATCAGGTGGAACTAAATCGGGGGTGGACAATTCAGAGAAGGGATCGAAGTTGGGGCGATTCACAACCCACGCCGACACCTCTAACTTGCGAAGCAGAAGCCAATTGGAAGGGTGCAAAGCAGAGCAGGCGCCAAGCCTCCCATATGCCAGCACGTGAAAGCCAATAGAACGCGCATACTGCAAAGCAGAATCGAAAATCCGAACGTATATCGGTACGTGAAAGTAACTGGAACGTGTGTAATGCGAAGCAGACGTGACAAATCCGAACATACCGGTAAATGAAAGCCAGCAAGACATGTAGAAGGCGAATCAAACAAAAAAAATCGGAACATACCGGCACGCGAAAGCCAATGCAACGTGTACAAGGCGAATCAGACACCAAAAGTCTGACCATACTGGTACGTGAAAGGCAAAAAAGCAAGCTAGAATCACCGGAAAGCTGAACACAAATAGCCGTAGTTGGGAGAGCTGTGTCGCTAGTATAACTAGCAACAGCATGAGCTATGACTAGACTAGTCAGGCGAAAACCTGTTCTGCTACTGAAGATCCAGATACGTATACCACAAAAACCTGCCACCCGACCAACGGCGCGGGCGCGGAGCACTTCAAACCGGGGCAGTCCAAGGCGAAAGAGCCAAGCATATGGAGCCAGGGCAACCAATTACAGGTCTGCTACTGAAAATCTAGATGTACAACACAAAGCTCTTCTACCCAGCCGACGGCGAAGGCGCGAAGCACTTCTAGCCGGGGCAACCGACGGCAAAGGCATGAAGCACGTCGAGCCAGGACAACAAAACGGGGAAGATTGTTGAATACGTACTTACGCGGCGCAGCTTACCCTAATACTGAGGATTGAAGATGATAAACTCAAGGCGAATAAACGGCAAAGTATTTGGTCGCGCGATCATGACGCAGCTGACGTACGCGGACTTCGGCCTTCTCTGAACGCGCAAAAAGGTAATACAAAGAAATACAAAAAACGCCGAAAATAGCAGACGTCATCACGATCTACGCCATAGCGCGCGGGAAGGCGGGGCGTAAGAACAACGATCAGCTTAGCCGACGCTGAATCGGCAAGCGGTCTTTGAGGGACGAAGTCTACAACCTCGGGCCTAGATAAGAAATATAACAAGGCGGAGGGGGGACGCAAGAACGATGCCGCGAAGATACAGACATCAGCCCTTTCACTTTCCGGTTCGAAAGGTCGTCACCCCCAACACGTGTTATTATCCATTCTACCCCCCGGGTACTTCATTTTTGCCGCGCATATCATAGAAGAGTTCGTTCAGCATTCCCACTCCTTGTCGATTTTCATCGATTTTTTTGCAACTCGCGATATCGCTTTGTCGGCGATCAATTACGACAAAAAACAAAAAATCCTCTCTCAAAAAGAATGCCAGCCGAGATTCGAAACCCCAGCACGACCGTCAGCAGGTTGACCGAAACGCATACGTTAGGCCACAACCATTTCGTCACATTGAGACTAATTACGCCGCAAATATAAGACAAAATGCCTTCACACACTCTCAATCGTGTTGGGGCCCGGATACAACAACACATGCACACCTGAGACAGATCACCGATCCCTACTGGATGATCTAGATATTTAAGTGCATATCTGTATGATCTATTAATAAATCATGATTTATTGATTTATTACTAGATCATATGTTACCCGGTGGGAGCCGTACGATCTGCACGATCTAGCACATGCTTCCTGGGTTGGATCCGTACTCTATAGACACAGATCCAGCACAACATATATCGTGACGGCAGATACGGGATGTACTGTAGATGATGTAGATGATCTAGAAAAAATCATGACCTGTCAGAGGTGCAAAAACATGGCAAAAAGCGGTCTTATCAACATCAAAGGAGAGCGAGCAGCAGTACGATAATCACCGTACCCCGCGCGTGACGTACATCTGTGTCCCTATGCTGCAACTCGGACACAACTCTTACCCCGTAGCCCGCACGTCTGGTGGCGGATACTCTACACTTTCTCTCTCTCAGGCACCAACACGGTTACACAGGAAATACCTGGCAAAAAATAATGAAATAGGATAATGAAACAATGACATCAAGGTGTCACGAAAAATGCATAGATACAAGAACAAAATGCACAAACAAACAGCTAACACTATACAACACGAGATACAATACCAGCAAAGTCTATACGTACGTTGTTTCCGTTACGCGAGACCGGTGGCGACCACATTTTCCATGCCGCGCCCGAAATCGGTTTAGCTTTCCCTCCCGGCGGCTTCACCTTTCCTCCCTCCGACGGTTTCACCCTTGTACCGGTAGTTATTACGCCGACCTCATCATCAACAGCAACACAGCAACCGTCTTGTGATCGGGCGAAATCGACGAAGGAAATTAAACGAAAACATAAACTACAAACACAAAAGGCTGCCCAAAACTAAGCAATACCAGGTATATACCAGCATCGTAGACAGTTTCCGTTACGTGAGATCAGCAACGACCATATTTTCCTTATCCAACCAGAACTCCCCGCCAGCCTTTCCCTCCGACCGTTTCGCTTTCCCCCGCGACGGTTTCGTCTTTCTAGTTATTCCACCGCCATCAGCAGGAACAGTGTTGGGACCGGGTGAAATAGACAGCAACTCAAGGTCGTCGGCGATGGTGATGGCGGAATCATCGACGCTCGCTTCCTTTTCCGAAGACGGGCCACCATGCCCCCCCTCATTCCCACGCGCCGCCCACAGCCTCGATACTTCCTGTGGGTTTGATGGGGGTGGGGGTGGGGGTAGAAGATAAAGATGAGGGCGGGCGTGGGGATGAGGGTATGCTATTACTTGCATAAAAGCAAGAGCATATACTTGTTTTTTTTTGGAGGCGAACATAATTGGGGAAACCAATGTACCACGGTAGCATACCGGGGGGGTTTTGTGTAGCATATTTGTTTTATGCTCCTTAACAAGCAACTCTTAGCAGAAAGCGATTCTGAAATCCGAAAATGGAGGTTTCAGCACCTTCGCAGGCGTATTTGACCCGGGGAACGGGGGAATTGGGTCCGCGTTTCTCAAGTTGCGAGTAGTATTAGACGTTTTGCGAGACGCATCCAACGCCGTTTGCGGTTTTTCGGGTTTTTCGGGATAGGAAATTGAATTTTGCAAGATAAAACGGAATCCGAGTTTCGGATATATTATAAAAATAAAAATACACTCCAGCTGTGAGATCGACGATTTTGTCGAAACTCATCTTTGCAAGCTGTGTGTGATACTCCGACCGCGCGTATTACGGGTTGTGTGTCCTCATTAAGGATATAGGTCGGCGACTCCCCTTGCAACTACAGTGTAGCCATCAGGGTCAACAGGGTGATGTTAGTCGGGCTGTGCGCGGAAACTATAAAACCCGTTTTTGACGGGGGCAAAATCTGACAGCTGTGGAAGGAAATGCATCAGTTATTTCAAGTGAATCCTGTAAGTCGAATAACCGGTGAGGGGAGGGTGGAGCTTTTAAGGACGTGGGGGCCTGGGTTTGAACAAGAGGGAGCGGGGCGGGGGGAGGGGCGGGGGGGGGTGCGGGACGTGCGGGGCAGCTCAATCTGTGCGCGGAAACTATAGATCCTATGCTGTAAGTCGTACAACCAGTGAGGAGAGGGCGGAGCGTTCAAGGGGGTTGGGGTGGTTTAAACAACATCTTTAGGTTGTTGTTGTTGTTGCTGTTGTTCTCACATTAACTCGCACAATCAAGTCCGTGGTCACAGGACAGGCTCCAGTCACTCTGGAGCTGAGGAATACCCCAGGGAAAAACACACACAGCACAAGGTGGTACACGCATATATCACAGCTGACGCAATTCATGCCTCCACCAGAAACATATAAAAGTGAAATCGGGAGTCAGTCTACGATGTGCCAGGTCCAGGCCGGTGCATACGTCTCACTACTCACGCCTGGAGAAACCAAATATTCCGATTGCCACCCAAGGAAGACTACCACGTATATATTACACGTAGTATCTATCACTACGCATACGCACGACAGGCATAAGTCAATTGGAGAAAAAGAAACAAAGAAAAGAAAAGAAGATAACGGAAAGGAAAGAAAAGAGAAGAAAAAAACGAAACAAGACGAAAAAGGCAAGCAAAGAGAAGAAAAAGACAAGAAAAGCAAGAAAAGACAAGACAGGAAAGCAAGGAAAGAAGAAGAGAAAAAAAGAAAAAAGAAATAGAAAAAGAAAAGAAAGAAAAATGTCATACTAGCAGACCCTAGGAACTGGCTAAGGATGGCATTGGGCTAACCGAGGGTATCACGTCCATCATCAATGGCACCTGGGAGAGAACGCAACATGGCGAAGAAGTCAGGGCGGTCTTATGCTATCTTGTGATGGCCATTAGAAAGCCCACAACTTTCAACACGATGATGGCCAAACCCAGACTTCAGTCTCTTGGGCATGACGCTCCCCCTTCCGCCCCTCCCCCCTTCCTCCCTTTCCCCCTCCCCCCTCCCCCCCTCCCCCAGTCCCCTCCCCGCCCCCCCCCCTTCCCCCTCCCCCCGGCCGCTTAGAGATGCCAACGGTGGATGACGCTGCCGCAGCCTTTGCGCGTCGCTCTGCAGCTTTGCGTCTCTCCGTTTCATGCCAATTCCGCATGAACAACTCGGCTCCCTCCTCTACTCTTCGAAACCATCTGCCAGCCTTCTGAGCAGTCTTTCGCCATCCTTCAAATTTCATTCCAAAAACCGACATATCCTCCTTCAGATGATCCATCCAGTCTTTCTCTTGCCCTCCTGAGTAGCCTTTACCCCCAACAAACTCCCCAAACATCACCCTCTGTGGCAGACGATCCTCCCCCATGCGTGCCACGAATCCCGCAAACAAAATCCTCCGTTTGCGCACTATCACCTCAACGCTCTCGGAATCTGTCTGGGCAAGCGCGTCGGCGTACGATAGGGTGTGGTCGTCGCGCTTCCGTTTCCGCCATCCAAGGCATCGGAGGAGCATGGAGCGGTGAACCCGACGTAGCCTGTCATAGTCAGGCTTCTTCGGGCTCCACGTCATGCAACCGTACAGCAGCGTCTCGACCACCTCAGCTTTCAACCGCACCTTCAACCGTAAACGCACACCCGGGCGATCATAGATTTCCATCTTGTACCGCTGGAAACACGCCCAGGCCCTCTGAAGACGCCGCGATATTTCAGTGCTAAGGTTTCTGTCTGCGGTGATAGCCCCGCCCAAGTATACAAACTGGATTGTTTGTTTGTAAACCTGGCCGGCTGCATTAATCGTGAAGGACACCTTCCCCCCGCTTTTGGTTTCCAGGCACATTATCTCTGTTTTTGCCTCGGATACTGTAAGCCCGAACTAGGTATATATCGTCGTTTCATCCGAAAAAAGGGTTTATTCTCTGGGTATATACGAGCTGGTTCCATCAAGAGCAGGAACGTTTCGGCTTCAGACTTTCGCGCCCTACTTGAAACCGAGTTGGAAAACGAAATTTGACAAGATTGTTCTTCATGACCTTACGAAAAAACGTCATATTGGCCTTTTCTGAAATAGCGATTTTTTGGTGAAGGAGGTAGGTACATTTTAACGCTTTTCTGTTATTTTTTGGCAACTTTGACCCAAAATTTCAGACGAAAAAACACAAAATAAAAAAGGACGTTCTCGCGATGTTTCGTATGCTCGTGAAGAACAACCCTGGCAAATTTCATTTTCCAACTCTTCTTGGATCTGGGCGCTAAAGTGATTTCCGTGAAAACGAAAAATGTACGCAGGGTTCTCAAAGAGCCCTACACTTTGTTCTAGTACTTTGGCAGGCGTTTCATTCAACAGCCTTGTACGCTCGCCGAACAAAACAAGTGCCATGGACGTCTTCCCCTTGCTGATGCGATCGTGTCAACATGTCTAGTGTCGAAATACTCGGCGTATTGACCGCGATATATGGGCTGAATACAATATATATAGATTTTACAATAGGAATATCAAATCCCTATGAAATAACCCCCTCCCGAGCAATGCGAACAATGCCCATATCTCGCGAACTACAACTTGCACGCCAAAAAATATCTTCACCGATGTGCTCCCGTTGTTCATGGGGTCATTTCGATATCTTTTGTTTTGACATATTCAACATATTCCGTTCTGAATTGCCCGAAGGTGGAATTTTATGCTTTGTCCAGAAACCAGCCCGTGGTGTCCGAAATTGATTTGAGGAAACCGCGGTGTATCGAAAAAGTCAAGCGTCGTTGGATGCGTCTCGCAAAAGGGCTAGTCGGGTTTAGAGAAAAGAGGGCCCGGTTCGTCCGTTCCTCGCGTCAAACACGCCTGCGAAGGCTATGAAACGTCCGTTTTTGAATTTTAAAATCAGTTTATTACAAAAGTTGGTACAGCAGAACGAGCACAAGCTTAGGTCTGTCCGCCGATGTGCGAATAATGGCATATATGGCGCAGGGGGGGGGGCGTCACCTTCACACCATGGCTTTAGCGCACATGCCTGCTGGGTGGGATCTCTAGACGATACGGCTCTTGCGCGACATCTCATAACGGCCAGTACTAGTTGATGTAGATCTTGCTACTGTAGATTATATCACGTCAGATTACCTAGATCATGCTAGATTATCTACCTCCTGGTCTGTCTAACATGTATGCGAAGACATAGCGGCCTACATGTCGAGGGGGGATCACCTTCACGTCATGTTGCTGCTTCGTGCCAGTAGGAAGCTTCCCCTTAGCCAACATATCACTGGGGCAAACACAGGATCTAGATTTAGATCCATTACCGTAGCCTCAATGATATGTTGGCTATGGAGAAGCTTCCTCCTGGTACAAAGCAGCAACACGTCATAAGGTTTGTGAAGCAGTGGCGGCATATATTAGCACCATCGCGATATGACTGATGTGCGAAACAATGGTGGCATGATGGCGCGGGCGGGCGCACCTTCATAACATGGCTCTTGCACACATGCTTGCCGGGACCTGTAGACCAAACAGCTCTTGTCCAACATCTCATAACCGAAAATAAAGGAATCCAGATGATTTAGATCGTGCCAAAGTATCTACCAGGTAGATAATCGTGATCTATTCGATCCAAGAAACAAAATCGACCTGCGAGGCAAACGGCATGTGAGGTACGCATGGCGGGGGGTGGGGGGGGTGGGCAGTCACCTTCATGACCTGTTGCTGCTTCGTGCCAGGAGGAAGCCCCGCCTTGACCTCGGCGTAGCGCTCTTTCACGAAGAGACTGAACCCTGTCGCAGCCCGCGGCTTTCTCAGCTTACCATCCTTACCGTGGGTGCCGAACAAAACGAGACGCCCCTTGCACCGTCCACATACCTGTTCCGTAGGTAAAAAAAGAGGGGAAGGGGGGGGAAAGGGCGGGAGGGAGGGCAGGGGAGGGGGGGGATTGAGGGCGACCGGCGGTCGAATCACGACAAGGATATCATTTACGAGCCTGTGCGTCCGTGCATGGCGGGGGGGAGGGGGGGGGTTACGCCTTCTCGTCCTGATTCAGGCGAACGCTCTGTTTCAAAACATCGAACTGGTTCAGGCACGTCCACACAACATCACTGCGTTGCCCCCCCCCCGAACCCCTCCCACCTACCAGTCTCTACCGTCCCGCCCCCGCTCCCCGCTAGCCCACTCACTTGTTTGGTTACGTTGATCGACTTCGAATGCCTGCCTATCTCCGCTCCGCACCCGTTTGACTTCTCTCCAGCGGCTAGACCCCCATCCTCCCTTTCCCTCCCTCCGCCCCCAACCCTCCCACCACCACCAACAGACGCACCGCTGCCCACACCTACACAAACGTAGCGGTACTTGTAGTTGATGTCGTAGGAGTGGCAGGTGGTGATGGGGACCCCCGGGTGAGCCTCCTTCGCCCGGTTAGCCCAAGTCCAGAAGTGGGCACCGTGGGGCGGGTTAGACTTGTGGTCGAGCACCCACGCCGCAGCGTGGCAGAGCTCGTGGAGCAGGGTCTGGGGAGCGGGTGGCAGGAAGTGGAGGTAGGCGGGGAGGGGTGGTGGGTGGGAGCGTTTGTACAATGAGAGAATGATCGGTCGGGGCATACGGCGGAGCAGCATGCCTCTGTATCATATCAGATTACAACACATCATGCCATATCAACCATATCACATAATACCATATCGTATCATAAAATATCATATGCCCTCATCCCGTATGATACCAGGTGTTGCTCAACACAATATCGTACAATATCATCTCGTCGCCCACCTTCTTCAATCTCGCTGTCCACTACCTTGCTCGACAGCTCCACCACCGACAAATACACCAAGTCGCTCACCTTCTTATAACCTCGTTGTCCACTACCTTGCTCGGCAGCTCCGCCAACGACAAATTCACCAAGTTACCGCATATCTATAACATCACAAAATATAATGTAAAACAATATCGCATCACATCGTATCATAAAACATCGCATAAAATAATGTAGAACAGTATCGCATTATAATAAATTATAACACAAGATAGTATAGCTGTCGCTGGGATCTCGCGCAGCAGATTTCTTTTAAATGTCGTCAACTTGCGCGCGCTGATAGAATGGACGGTAGCTAGCTATTGTTGTTGTTGTTGTTGTTGTTGTTGTTGTTGTTGTTCTCTTCGGGACATGTGCTTTCCCTTGCACAGCCCAACACCTGGTCCAGCAGAACTCACAACCGAACCCAACCCAACAGCAGTAGCGCCAGTACCGCCACCACCACTGGAAGCGGCGGCGTGTTGGACGTAGGCAATCCTGCGGGATGTGGCCGCAGGCAGCAGAGAGACTGCAGCTAGCTGCTGCTGTATATTCTGCCGAGGTCTGCAGCTCGTGCCCCGTACGAGTATAATGCCGGGTACGAGAAGCAGCGTTTCCCACTGCTGTTTCGGCTTATCTCCCTCTAACATCCACCGAGTTTCCCATCCACAACCCCCGGCGTGAGAGGAGCGGCTGATCTGCTGCCTGCTACTGCTGTGCTCCTTGCTGCCCCGTGCTGTGCTGATGACTTCTGCTGCACCGTCTGTCATGATGCGCTGATGATGTTGTGGTTGTTCTCCGCGGGACATGGACATATGCGTTTATCCCGGCACAGCCCAACACCTTGTACAACCTAACACCTGGCACAACCCATCCAAACCCAACCCACCTTATGCTCGGTTTCCCTGGCACAATCCAACACAACATCTGCAGCATCACCACCACCACCATATGACCTTTGCTGCACAGTCTGTGATGTTGCGCTGATGATATTTACGGAGGGTTTGGTTGTTTCTCCGCTGTGCCGCTATGGTTGTTGGGTTGTTGGTCCGCAGGTATTTGAGAAAACGTATTTGATCCTGATTGGATGACGATGACCGGCGGCGCACAGAAAACCTATATAAAAGCAGGCTTCGGCGATCTCGATATGCGGCGCTATTTTTCGGCCGTTGAAATTACGAGTCGTCATCATATAACACCATAAACTACAGCATCTCATGAACTACAACAATACATCATAAATAACCTTAAAATATATTTAAAGCTCACATAAAATATCATATAAAAGCTCACCTGCTTAAGCTTAGCCTCGTTGTCCACCACCTTGCTCGACAGCTCCACCACCGACGAATATACCAAGCCACGGCCACCGGCACCACCCCCGCGTCGACTAGACTTAGTCACACCCGCCGTACTATTGAGGCGTTGACTCCACTCCACCTTTACCGCAGACAGGGCACCTCCAAATGCGCCGCCATTGAATTCTGCGAAATATTTGGCCGTCAAGCTTTGTAAATTGGTGGAAAGGCAAGGCAAAGGGAGGCGTAGGGATGGTGGTGTTGGTGGGTGTTGGTGGGTGTTGGTGGTGGTGGTGGTGGTGGTGGGTGTTGGTGGTGGTGGTGGTGGTGGTGGTGGGTATTGGTGTCGACTCATCCCACGGTAAGGGTTGCAGTTGTTGGATTAACTAATAATGTACCTGTCCGGTTGAGCTCCTCGAGTGTGGAACTATGGGTCAGCGTGATAAGGTTACGAGTACAACGGTTGTTTTAGGACTAGCGCATAGAAATGTTGGTCCGGTTGCACGAACGAACGCCTTCGAAGTCACGTTTCAGGTGAGATATTCAGCTGCTTATGTTAGGAGCTCAAAAAATTCTTATAATCTGCTGCACGCGAACCTAGCGTGGGACGACTCTGTCGATTGTGGTGTTGTTAGATATGGTGGCGGTGGTCGTGGGATCGGCGCCGACTGGCGCCGTCGTAAAAAGTATGCGAAACATTTGGCGGTCAGGCGTCCTCGACTGGTTCGAAAACAGCAAGGGGAGGAGTAAGGACGATGGTGTTGGTGCTGGTGGGTGATGGTGCTGGCGGGTGTTGGTGCTGGTGGGTGTTGGTGCTGGTCGGGGTTGGTGGAGTTGATGGTAGTGTTTGGCGGGTGGTGGTATTGATGGCTCGGAACGGTAAGGTAGATTTGGTCACACCCTCCATGACATTAAAGCGCTGGCTCCACTCCACCCCTACAAACCTACAGTAAACAGGGCTCCGCCGAATGCGCCGTGGATGAATTCTGCGAAAAAAAAAATCTTATCAAGCTTTGTAAGTTGGCTCCGAAATTTCAAGGCAAGGGAAGGGGTAGGGATTGTGGTGTTGGTCTTGGTGGGTGTTGGTGGAGATGGCGAGGGTTGGGGGTGGTGTTGATGGGTGGTTTGGGTGGTTGCGTTGGTGGTGCAAGTGGTGGTGTTTGTGGTGGCAGTGGTGTTGGTGGTTGTGGTGTGAGTGTGGGTGGTGTTTGTGTTGGTGGTGTGAGTGCGGGTGGTGTTGGTGTTGGCGGTTGTGGTGTTGGTTGTAGGGTTGGTATTGGTGATAGTGTTTCGTAGTGGTGTTGGTGTTGGTGGCGTTGGTGTTGATGGTGTTGGGTGGTGGTCTTGGTGGGTGTTCCTATAGGTCGTGGGCGGTGTAATTTGTGGTGGGTGTTGGTGGTGGGTGTTGGGGGTGTGGGTGGTGTTCGTGGTGTTTTTGTTAGTTGGTGGTGGAACTGATGCTGGCGTTGGTGGTCGTGGTGTGGTGGTGATGGTGGGTGTTGCTGTAGTTGTTGGCGGGTGCTGATGTTAAGTGAAACTGCTGGCGCTGCCCTTTTCTGTTGCGTAGCAATCCGAGCGAAAAACAACAACACACATACCCCTCCCTGCCCCACTCCCCGCTCACGCTCCCCTTTTACACCATTTAGACACCCACCTCCGCAAGCGAGCGCGCAACACAGAAGTAGCGCGGGTCTACACCCACCATCCCGCCCGCCCACCCACCCGCCTACCCACCTGTCCCTAGCTTTGAAGAAGGCAGAACCGTCCAACGTTTCCATCGCGGAACCAGCGAGGCCTAACGCGGCGGAACTAGATGTCCCTCCTTTCCCAACACGCTTCCTTGATGGTTTGCGTGGCCGACTTTCTGGGAGGGAAGGAACGCCAGAATCTGGAGGGCAGGTCGGCACGAGGCTGACCACACCGCGCCCCGTCTTCCTCGCGGGAGTTGGCAAGAAGTTGTCGCCGCTGCCGCTACAGCCGCTGTCGCTATTGGTTGCTCCTGCTCTTGTTTCTGCTGCTGCTGCTGCTGCTGCTGCTCTTGCCTTTGCAGCTATTGCTTTTGCTGCTCTTTCTTTCGCCGCTTTCGTTTCTGCTTCTCTTTCTTCTGTTTCTGCTCTTGCCCGTGCTGCTTCTTCAACTCCTCCTCCCCTTCCTCCTCCTCCTCCTGCCGGCGGTGCGCGGCGAGCATCAAGCGTACGAGGGGTGGCAACCGCCCGACACTCATCCGCCGAGCTTCCATCCGAACAGGACAGTAGCCCCTCCGACGCGGCTGCTGCTGACGGCGACGGCGACAGCGACAAGCGCTCGCGCTCACGCGCACGCGCCAGCATACGAGCACGCATTCGCTCAACCTCACCTCCAACCCCAACCGGGACATCCTGGGCCACCATTTCATCAACCTCCAATAACGATTTTTTCCCCTTTATACCTCTCGGTTGCGCCGCCTCCGTTCTCTTGCCGCCTGAGGGTAGCGCTCCTCCTCTTCCCCCTCCGCTAACATCCAACCCTCTCCGCAAAGTTCGAATTCCCCGCGCTTCAATATATACGGCTGGCCGGTTCAGTCCACTTTCCGGTTCGCTTTCCTCGGTCGAGGCCAAGGCGTCAACGAGGTCTTCTGGGTTTCGACCACCGTGGCACGCGGTACCACCGTCGGAAAACGCGTGGCGCAACCCTTTCTCCTCCTTGTCATCATCGTCGGACAGGGCCCGCCTGGTGTTGACATTGAACCCGGAAGAGGAAGAGCAGCGTTTCCGGTCGGCTGCTGCTGGTGGGGTTGACAATCCCACCGAACCGCTGGCTTTCGGCATTGGGACTGGCGATGTCTCACTATCGAGGCCGTCGCCAACGCAGCCGCGACTGTTCCTCCTGGCTCGTCGGCGTCGACGGCGGGGAGGTGGAGGCGTCGATGAAACGCCCTCCGCGGAAACATCCTGGCCCGGGGGGGAGGCTTTCCCTCGTCCGGATACACCGGGACGGCTGGTGATCTGCTCATTGACGTCCTGATCGTCGTTGACATCGTTGTCGTTGCTATCGTCGTCATCACCGATATTGTCGTCGTCGTTGCCGATGTTGTCGTGGTCATCATCATCGTCCGAGATAACCCTTCGCGTTCGATTACGGGGACGGCGGCTGGGGCGGGGCGGAAGATGGTGGAGTGTTGCTTTCCCGACGGCGGGGGTACGCGCAGTACACGCGTCCGAGAGCAAGAAGCTCTCGTCGTCGTTACCGCTCTCCCCGCCACTGTTGACTCCATCGTCGCTTTCGCAGTCACCCTCACAGTCGCGTCTACCGACGGCACAGTCAGCCTGGCCATCGCCTCTAACGACGGCGCAGCCGGCGTGGTCGTTATCGCTACTACCGACGGCGTTGCCGGCCTGGTCATCATCGCTACCACCCTCGAGGGAAGCTTCCGTGCCAACACCCATCCCGGCAGTGCCCTCGCGCTCATCAAAGAAATCACCCCCCGATTCATAATCGTCGTCACCACTACCCCCACCGCTGCCGCCGCTGACACCGTTGCCGCCACCAACAACCACCGCGGTTGACGCCACCGCCGCCGCAACAGCTTCCTTCGAAAACAGACGACCGCCCGAATGTCGTCTACTACCACGGTTACCACCCAAAGCGACAATGCCGATGCGGGCGGTAGCAGTAGCGCCACCGACTCTCCCACCGGTCTCACCCCCCATCCGGTCTTCTTCGGATGAAGAATCCGACGACTCAACCACCCGGCCCCTGCGCGCTCTCCCCCCGGGGCGGGCGCGCGCCTCCCTCTCTCGCATCCCCACTTCAATCTCGCTGTCCTCTTCGTCGCTTCCAGCGCCGACGGGCGACTCCACCACCGATTCTTCAAGCGACCCTCCGCATTCATGGAAGCCGTCACCGTCAGAATCTGCCAGCGCCGCCATCACAACTCCACATTCTCCGACACCCACGCTGCTACCACCGTCACCGCGCCCTTCTTTCCGTTCTTCCTCGACAGTCGACGAAAAACATTCGACGTCACCCGACCCTGTGACCGATGAAGACGCCTCCTCTTTCGGAACGCGGATCGGTTGGGTTCCGCCTGGAGCGCTTTCCATGTCACCGCCCTCCGACCTGCTCGAGAGTGTCGCGGAGGTTCTCCGACGGCCGCGCGTGACGCCACCGGCCCCATCTGCCCTGCCGGCCCGGCCGACCCGAGTAAGGGCGACCGCCCGCAGGGCCCGCCCATCCACGCCCGTCCGGTGAACGGACGACGGCGCGCCATCAACCTTAACCTCGTTGGATTCGGTTTGAGATTTTGATGCGAATTTCAAGTCGGGTTTTGATTTTGGTTCAGATTCTGGTTCTGATTCTGAGTCGTCGATGATCACCCTTTTTCTACTACTAGGGGGCGCGGAAGGGCTGCCCCCGCGGCCCGCACGAGCCACGCCTCCGCCGGCCCAGCGAGAAGCACGGTAGCCCCACTTTTCTTCGCTCCCGCTGCTGGTACAGTCACCATCGTCGTCCCTGTCGCCGTCGAGGTCGACGCTGTGGCTGGAAGCGGCTGCCAACCGAACTTTGCCCCCGGTGGCCTCACTGCCGCTATTGCCACCACCGCCGGGCGCAAGGGCATCCCCCCCTTCCTCCGCTTGTCCTGTTTCTTCTATCTGCCCTGAGGCTTGTTCCTCTTGCCGTAGTTCTTCTTGTTCGATATCTTCCACTCCTTTTCCTTGATCTTCTACTTCTCTCATGTACTGTACATTTTCGTCGCAAGAAAAGTAACCGTCAGCCGTTTCGCACGAACCGTAACGTCCGGCTGATGCTCGCTTCGGCGATGGTGACGGCAGCGGATCACCCCCCCCCCCCCATTCCCCGCCGCCCGTCCCGACATTCCTAAAGAGGCGGTTGGCCTCTCCTTCATCGTAGCACAGCGAGGTCCTAGCTGCGGCTGCCAGCTCAAAATTTCTCCCCTGTCCCCCCTCGGCACCGTCATCGCCTTTGTCTCTGGATCCCAAGCTTCTCTCGGCCGCGATATCATCACCGCTAACTTCAGCATCAACACCATCACCACCGTTGCCACAAACATCATCATCAGCATCATCTTCACCGTCACCAACATCGCCAGGGTTACCGCCGTCATCATCGTCATCACCATCGTCATCACCATCACCACCACCACCGCCATCGCCATCGCCGTTGCGCGCGCACAGCGAGCCCCTGTCAAGGGCTACATCTTCTCCAGCATCACGAACGGTCGGAGTTTTCCCATCCTCTCCTCCGCCACCCCCATCACCCCCCACCCCACCCCCGACCCCGCTGCCACGAAACGCCTTCTCGAAGGGCACATCAACCCCACCTTCCTCCACCCCTGCCCCCCTCTGGCGAACAGAAGAACGCCCCCTCGCAACGTAGCCGCCAACGTCCGCGGCAGTACTAACAGCAGGAACGATAGGAATCACCTTTGTATCACCGCCCAATAATTCGTTTCGGTCTGGCACTGCCGCCTCTTGAGGTTCTCCAACGCTGCCATAGGGTTAGGGTTAGAAATAGTGATGGGGCGGAGGAGTCGGTGAAGGGCGGAAGGGGGGAGGAGGCGGGACGCGCGAGATGGGTGATTTGAATGAAATCGAAGAAATGGATCCGCGTTTACCTTCATCACAGCATGTTTCTGAAAAATAACTACGAGAAAAGGAGGGGCGAGGGGGGGGGGGGCTTGAATCAGATTAAGGAAAAAGGATTAAGGTTCACCATTGTCGCGTGACATTTCCATGATATCACCGCTGTAGGGGAAAGTGCACCTTGCCGGGAGGGAGATTGGGAAGCAGAGGGGGGGGAGGAGTTGAGTCAGAATGAGACAAATGAATCCTCGTGTACCTTGGTGATGTGGTGTCTCCAAGATATCACGACATTACTAATACGATAAATGGGTCCTCGTTTACCTTCGCCATGTGATATTTCCGAGAGCGCAATACGACGGGAAAATTGCATGGTGTCGGTGGAAGCAAAACCGCCGTGCGTAAAGCACGTACGATATGGACTAAGGTCAACAATTTCGAAAAAAAATGCGGAAACCCCTGTTTCCGTACCATATGCAGCTCCGCGTCCCTTGGCAGCATGGAGCCCACCCAAAAGCGAAATATTCATTTTGTTTGATATTTTTTTCACTGTTTCGACTTACCAGAACCGAGTTGGTTGCCGACGCAACAACAAAAAACAGCGCCTCGGTTCTACGGGGTTACGTGCTGCATCCATCAAATCGTTTTGCACTGCGAGTACGTGCCTGAGCTGCGAAGTTTCGAAAAATGTTCGAAAATTACGAAAACTTCGGAAATCTTACTTTTTAAAACTCGAAAAATTGGATTTTCGCAAATCGAAAGAAAAAATATAATATCTTCGGTCAAGGCAGCAACAAATATTGGTCGAGGGCCAAACCAGATCACGGGCAGGCCGGAGACACCAAAGAGTCCGTCTTTTGCGAGCGAAAGCACCCACGACCAAACCGCACTCTTGCAGATATTATCAGACTGATATCCTCAAATAACTCATTCTAGTGCAGCGGCAGTCCACAGGCAGCAGTACAGGACACACCTCCTAAGAAAACGACCACACATCAGTAAGAGAGGCAGCCTGAGAAAAAAACAAGAACTTCGAAAGCCGTTACAGGTATATACACAAATTGGTTCGAAAAGGCATCCTTTTCCACGTAATAACGGCCTCATTCCTGTCTCTCGCTAGTACTGCTGCTGCTTTGCAGAGTGTGCTGCGGTGATGTAGTTTAATTAATCAAATGCCTAATTGTTGTTTGTTGTTTGTTGTTTGTTGTTGTTGTTGTTGTTGTTGTTGTTGGTTGTTGTTGTTGTTGTGGTGGTGGTGGCGGCGGCGGCGGTGGTTGTTGTTGTTCTCACATTAACTCGCACAATCAAGCCCGCGGTCACAGGACAGGCTCCACTCAATCGGGAGTGGAACCCATTAATAACATTACTTCGTAGACCTCCCAAGAGAGATACTTTTAATATTGTAAAAAAAGAGAGGATTCTAGGTCGTCGCGAATCGAGCCAATACTGATCCGAGTTTATCGACCTAAACACGACAATAATTTGCGGCGTTTTAGCAATCGCCCAAAAAAAAAGCTCGAGACATGACAAGTGTCAAACAGTCGGCGGCGTCCCCGATGGTTCAGGATGCAAGCCGCGTCACTCCAGATAGAGGTCGATTTCGTCACTTCAAATCGCGCAAGGGACTTGTCCAAAAGAAGAAAAAAAAACGACTCACGACAAAAACGACGGAACCTACCGGTGGGGAAAAAGAGGGAAAGCAGTCGTGGCCACGGCGTGTCCGAACGGTCGCTAAGGGCAAAGCAAGCCTCTTACGAGTTGAACTAGAAAAGAAAGCGACGAAAAAAAAAAAAAGCTGAAAAAGCCAAAAAAGCTAAAATACAAAACTAAACTAAAAAGCAACATAATACGAGTGTCATCATGGTTGCTACCTCTGCGCGCATGCTTGTATCCCTCTCTGCCCCGCATTTCGGGCACACAGCCTCTCCTCCGCCACCCAGGGCTGGTCATGTGGCCGAAACCGACATCGTTTCGTATTCACGTTCGACAATTTGTCCCTCTGGAGTTCCAAAGGTAGGCCAGGCTACCGTAGGGGGGGTCACTTCTGGAGGCCTTTTTACGGGGTGGCTTGGTGTCACCCGCGCGAATGGCCGCCCTGTTCAACAACGCTTTCGCGCGGTTGAAGTTCGCGATGCGAATACGCCATGGAATGCCAAGCTCCGCTGCGCCAAAAAAAATGATCAAAACTCTTATGTTTGTTCTCGAGGCATACAGAGTCACCCCTCCTGCGGGTGGTGGAATTCCGGCAGTGAAAAAAAGGGCCTTGGTCAAATATAGCCAAAAAACGTGCATACCTTCAGGGAGCACAGATCGGACTGGTCAGATCTATCTATGAAACATCAGATCTATCTGTTTCATGATAGATATATCAGTGGTCAACATGATGATCTGCATGAATACATAATTACGGGTGTTTACACGAAAAAATTACATGAGTCGTGCGTCTTTCCAAAGCACAGCAGCAATTTCTGGGTATAGATGTATCCCTGGTCAACTTGGTGATCTGCATCAATGAATATTAACGGGTTTTTAGACGAAACAACTCTATGGGTCGTGCGTCTTCCTCAAGCACAGCATCTACGACCACGACGGCCGAAGCACAGCAAGCACGTTTTAGTTAGTTAGTTAGTTAGTTAGCTAGTTGGTTGGTTGGTTGGTTGTTTGTTTGGATGGTTAGCTAGGTAGTTTGGGTCTGGCCATCATCGTCTTGAAAGTTGTGGGCCTTCTAATGGCCGTCACAAGATAGCGTAAGGCAGCCCTAACTTCTTCACCATGTTGCGTTCTCTCCCCAGTGCCATTGATGATGCACTTGATACCCTTTATGAGCCCAATGCCGTCTTTAGCCAGTTCCTAGGGTCTGCTAGTATGATTGTACTTAATTATTTAGTTATTTAGTTAGTTTTTCGTTCGTTTGTTTGTTTGCTCGTTTGTTCGTTTTTTCGTTTGTTCGTTTGTTTGTCTGCTTGTTTGTTTGTTTGTTTGTTTGTTTGTTTGTTTGTTTGTTTGTTTGTTTGTTTGTGTATTTGTTTGTTTGTTTGTGTATTTGTTTGTTTGTTTGTGTGCCTTGTTTGTTCGTTTGTTCGTTCGTTTGTTTGTGTGTTCGTTCGTTTGTTCGTGCGTTTGTTTGTGTGGTCGTTCGTTCGTTCGTTCGTTTGTTTGTTCGCTCGTTCGTTCGTTCGTTCGTTCATTTGTTTATTTGTTCGTTCATTCGTTCGTTCGTTCGTTTGTTTGTTTGTTTGTTCGTGTGTCTGTTTTTTCGTGTGTTCGTTTGTTTGTGTGTTTGTTCGTTTGCTTGCCTATACACAACACCCCACCCCTAGGGGTGTTTTTATATTTTTTCACGAAAATAGCTCTCGCTTACAAAATCGTTACGTGCGTACGAATTACCGCCCGTTTACGATACGAGAGAAGAAATCCTTGCCTTAAAAGGGTCGGTATTAACGGTACGTATTTTATTTCGTTTTTTTCTGCAATTTCGGTATTTTACCTTATTCAAAATATGGGTGAACCCAAACGAGTATCGTACCAGTACGAGCTTCAGCTGGTTCGCTAAATAATCGTCCACCCGGCACATAACCGTTTCTACAGCAGCAGCGCTCACGGAAACCATCCACGTCGTAGTGGTCCCACTGGCGTCGGCCTAACTCGCAGGCAGGTGTCGGTCCCTCGGGGAGTGAAATCCACCCCCAACTCGTCGCGGTACGAAGCCCAACGCCACAAACGTTTCAGCTGTTGTCTTCAGTGAGCTCAGTCGGTCGGCCACCTCGGCACGGTCACTTTGTCAACTCGACCGTGACAGCCCAGAAAGATACTGCGCCTTCTGCGTTCGGCTACATATGACTTGCGAATGGCCATGGGAACGACCATGGTCGGTCTTGTGCGCGCGCGAGGGGTGGTACAGCTCGAACGGTAGGGCTGCCCGATCCCTTACCTCTTCAACTTCAATTTCTGGTACATCCAGAAAAAAGCAAAAAAAACGTTGAAACTCCCCCCATCCCCCATCCCGGGGTTTCTGGTTGACTCTAGTTTCTATTTTTTATTTCTTTATTTTGTGCACTCAATTACGCCGCATTTTTGGGGCCCAGATTAACGAAGAGCACGGAAAATCGTGTGTTTTTTATCTTTATCTAATGAAAAATACAAGAAAAATCGACTCTGCTTCTCATCAAGGAGCGGCGTAGTGCGTTCTAGAATAAAAAAAAAACGCAAAAGGGTCAACGAACACCCGTGGGCAACGACCGAGGCGAGCGATGGCTCGCGTCGTCCCCGGAGCGCCGCGGCTAGCGGCAGATTGTTTTTGCCGGCAGCGGCTAGGAGGCTATGGCTCTAAGCGTCTCTTGGATGGGCTGGCGCTGCCCCGCCGCCCCACACGGGCAGCAGCCACGGGGATATAGCGGTCGACCTTCTGAGCGAAGTCGTGATGTGGAAGTTGGTCGTGTAACTTTCGAGGTGCAGGGCGACGAAAAAGGGTTTGGGGCGGTCTCGATTGTGTTCGAGACGTCGCAGGCGGTTTAGGCTGTGCCAAGGGCCTTCGGAGGCCGCGCTGCGGCTGCTCCGGTGGTCCTACCTCTCGCAATGGTGGCTTCTCGCCTCCCAATCAGCCCACGGCATGGCGCCAATTCGCGTGGCCGGCTTCGGTTACATGGAACATGCCGTGCCTGGGTGCACAAACTCCCCAAATTGAATTTCGATTTTCGACAAAATTCGGCCAAATAAGTTATTGTTTTTACTTTTTTGTTGAATTTGATTGTTCGTAATAATTCTGAGAATGCCTTCTCGGTCATTCATTTTTTGACCAATCAGATGCAAATTCAATTCAATTCTAGAAAAAAAAAACGAATTTCGTTTTGGCAAGTCCTCGCTAATTCGGGCCCCAAGTCTTTTTTTCACTTCTTTGTTTAATTTGATTTTTCGCAACAATTCTGACAACAATGCCTGCTTGGTGGTTCATTTTTCGACCAACCAGATGCAAATTCAGTTCATTTTTTACAAAAAAAACACGGCATTTTGATTTGGCAACTTCCTCCTTAATCTGGGCCCTTAACCCCCTTTAGAGCCCCCCAACCCGTCCCCATTCTAACTTGAAGTAATTATGTCCCCAAAAGGGTTTCCAGTTATAAAGGCGTCAACACGCTGCAAGGGTGCATGGCTTATATACCACCGCTATAGGGGTGCATATGTTGTTGTTGTTGTTGCTGCTGGTGTTATTGTTGTTGTTGCTGTTTTTGTTGTTGTTGTTGTTGTTTCACAATAACTTTTGTAAAAAATCTAGAGTCCGTGGTCACACAAAGGTGCTGAAGCCCTAGGAAGATCCGAAAAATAAAATGAAGTCGAAATTCGTTCGGGAATTACTACGCTTTCCCACCGAAAAACGCACGATACGAAGAAGGCGCACAACACAAATGAAATTATCCAATGTGCAAACTGAACACACACGGCCGCGGGTATCCACTGAGGCGAGAAGAAGGGCACTTCACGCACAGGAAAAGTCGACGGGCGGAGGGGGAAGGAGGGGGATGAGGTGCAAAGATTGTGGGGTATGCTGAACGCGGACGATGCGGGCATCGTATCGCGATCATCAGAAAGGGCTGGAGAGGATGATGACGGTGATCGTGACTGCGTGCTCGTCGTTCGGGCTTACGGTATCCGAGGCAAAAACAGAGATAATGTGCCTGGAAACCAAAGGCGGGGGGAAGGTGTCGTTCACAATCAATGCAGCCGGCCAGGTATACAAACAAACAATCGAGTTTGTGTACTTGGGTGGGGCTATCACGGCAGACAGAGACCTTAGCATAGAAATAACGCGGCGCTTTCAGAGAGCCTGGGCGTGCTTCCAGCGGTACAAGATGGAAACCTATGATCGCCCGGGTGTGCGCTTACGGTTGAAGGTGCGGTTGCTGAAAGCAGAGGTGGTCGAGACACTTCTTGACGGTTGCATGACGTGGAGCCCGAAGAAGCCTGACTATGACAGGCTACGACGGGTTCACCGCTCCATGCTCCTCCGATGCCTTGGATGGCGGAAACGGAAGCGCGACGACCACACCCTATCGTACGCCGACGCGCTTGCCCAGACGGATCCCGAGAGCGTAGAGGCGATAGTGCGCAAACGGAGGATATTGTTTGCGGGATTCGTAGCACGTATCGGGGAGGATCGTCTGCCACAGAGGGTGATGTTAGGGAAGCTTGTTGGGGGTAAGGGCTACTCAGGGGGGCAAGAGAAAGACTGGATGGATCATCTGAATGAGGATATGTCGGTCTTTGGAATGAAATTCGAAGCGTGGCGAAAGGCTGCTCAGAAGGCTGGCAGATGGTTTCGACGAGTAGACGAGGGAGCCGAGTTGTTCATGCGGAATTGCCATGAAACGGAGAGACGCAAAGCTGCAGAGCGACGCGCCAAGACTGCGGCAGCGCCATCCACCGTCGGCATCCCTAAGCGGCCGGAGGGAGGGAGAAGGGGGGGGGGGGGGGGGAAGGGGGGACGTCATGCCCAAGAGACTGAAGTCTGGGTTTGGCCATCATCGTCTTGAACGTTGTGGGCCTTCCAATGGCCGTCACAAGATAGCGTAAGACTGCCCGAACTTCTTCGCCATGTTGCGTTCTCTCCCCAGTGCCATTTGATGATGCACTTGATACCCTCGATGAGCCCAATGCCGTCTTTAGTCAGTTCCTAGGGTCTGCTAGTATGACATTTTTTTCTCTTTTCCTTCCTTTGCTTCCTCTTCTTGTCTTGTCTTTTTTTGATTTTCTTGTGTTTTCTCTTTTCTTTCCGTTTTCGTTTTTTTTCGCTTCCTTGTCTTTACTTTCCTTTACTTTATCTTCTTTTCTTTTCTTTATTTCTTTTTTCCAATTGACTTGCGTCTGTCGCGCGTATGCGTAGTGAAAGATACTACGTGTAATATATACCAGGTACGTGGTAATCTTTCTTGGGTGGCAAGCGGTATAGTCGGTTTTTCGAGGCGCGAGTAATGAGACGTATGCACCGGTATGGACCTGGCACATCGTAGACTGACTCCCAATTGCACTTTTATATGTTTCTGGTAGAGGCATGAGTTGCGTCAGCTGTGATACATGCGTGTACCACCTCTGGTTTGTTTGTGTTTTTTCCCTGGGGTATTCCTCAGCTCCAGAGTGACTAGAGCCTATCCTGTGACCACGGACTTGATTATGCGAGTTAATGTGAGAACAACAACAACTACAGCATAGAGTTCCCCCGTTCCCACAACTAACCAATGTACGTACAACAATTAAATATTTCTGTTTTTTCGGTAAAGAGCCGAAATATAATCAAGAAGTTGATATCATTGTCCGTGAAGATCGCAAACCCCAACGACCAACTTTAATTTGTTAATTTTGTACTTGAAACACAGCAGTTTCTTTGGGATCTCTCTGCCATTGTCCCGAAATTTTAGACCCCTTCTAGCCTCTAGGCGCGACATTGCGTTGGGCTGCTGGTGCTGCCCGTGTCAGTACCGTAAGCGCTACCTCGTCCCTTGTCCCGTGGTATTGGTCAGGGATTGCAAAAGTCTAGCAGCTAATATCTATGGCTCCAGCACCTTTGTGTGACCCCAGACTCTAGCTGCTACGTAGATATTTGACGAGAGTTAAATGTGGGAACAACAACAGCAACAACAGTAACAGCAACAGCAACAACAACAACAACAACCACCACCACCACCACTACAACGAACAACAACAAGAACAGCAACAACAACAACAACAACAAGAGTAACAGCAACAGCAACAACAACAACAACAACCACCACCACCACTACAACGAACAACAACAACAACAACACCAACAACAACAACAACATCAACAACAACACCAACACCACCACCACCACCACCACCACCACCACCTACATCGATAGGACCAACGAACAAGTGGGCAGGGTGGAGAGTAACTGGACCCAGTCCGGCGGAAGGCTGTTTTCTCATGCCCAGGGGTTTGTTAGTGAGCGAGCTCGCGCAAGTCCAACGCTACCCGAAGGGGCCACTTTCCGGGTGCTATCTCCACCCCCAGGGATAAAGTCGGGTCGACATACCCAGGGGGTGTCTCAACTCCTCCCAAAAGGCATCGGAACGCTTGGAACCTGGAACGGAAAATAATTGGGCTCGCAGCTGATTGGTCATCAAATCGAACAGATTCCTAGCACACTGATCGTGAATGTTGGAAGAGGAAAAATATGTCCGAGTCCGAGAGCGATTGATCTTGTGCAGCAAAACCAAACGAACGGCCCACTCGGAACGAGATTTTTCGGCAACTGATTGGTGCTGGGAGTGCTTCTTAATATCTAGGAGCGTTGCTTCATACGCCGGAGGCCCACGAGGGTACGGCTGCACCACATGCGATGACACAGGACTCACGGGGTGGGGCAAATGTGGACGCCGTAGGGCTCGCCGAGGGCGGTTGCCGCGCGATACTGCCATGGTCTGACCAGGAGGCTCACGAGGCACAAACACCGGGTTGCGAACAAGGCCCTGGCCATGTACTTCCAGGCAAAAGGGTGGCACCGATGTTCGTTAAAGTTCCAGTAGTCCTCGTTGCGCCATAGCGGGGGTATCACAACTTCGAGATTTTTCCCGACGGTGCCGCTTGGATAGCAAGCACAGCAGTCTTCTGTGAGGCTCCCCTTCCGGTCTAATGGCGTGTCAACATGTTCAGTGCCAGGAGCAATCGCTGCCCACGTGACGGCACCCCTGCCCTACGAGGGAGTGGAGCTGCACGGTGCCGCCGCAAAAGCCCGTTGAGCTGTTATCTGTTCGGGTCGATTGCCCAGAATTCACCCGGTTGGAGTGGAACGAACGAAGGTGAACAGCCTCGTTCCAATTTCACCCGTTCCAACAAGATAGAAGTACCGTTTATGACAGTGTATAACATCCTCCAGGGACGTAACGCTGCGCCGGTTTCCTCCGAAACCAGCGCGGCACGAACAACAACGGTGGCGGCTTTGGGAGGATGTCGTCCAGACCTTCCCATAGACTCGTCGCTCGGCGTTTACAGACTCTATCGGTCGTCGAGAAATCGGCATACGAAACTCGTTCGACGGGGTGTGCTATACACCGGCACGTACGGTAAGTTAAGACACGCCCTCACACACCCGTCTACAATGGCAGCTTGCGCTGCGGCAGAAGTAACGGCGACCGCCGGTAGAGACAGCTCGCCCTGCGATCAAGTATGTCAGGAGACGGTCAGCCAAGAGAAAGCGTCCAGCGGTCGGTCAAGGGTGTCAAACCGATCGTTCCACACTAAAACCTAGTAGTTTGGCGTCAGTCAAGGTAAACTATTGGACAATTGCCGTCGGCAAAGGGGTCAAAGTACCGTCTCCCGACATATTTTGCTTGCCATTGCCACGGGAATCGAAGGATACGCCAGCTAGCGCTGAAATGCGGATGCACTTGACTTAAATTGGCACACCATATGAACGAAATCACGTGGATGTGTGGCGAACTTCCCCCCCCCCCCCCCATCCGCCGGAGGATTGAAAAAAAAAAAAAAAAGAAACTTATGGGTCGACCAGTTATCTACTAAATACCGCAACTCAGCTTTTGGGATTACCCCTAACGGCAATTTATCGTAATGTCGGGGACGGTTAAGTAGCACCCCCGGTTTTTCAATATTTTCTCTTCAAACTGAAATCTGCTTCGTACAACCGCCTGACAACGATTGTTTTAATGTGCTAATGTGTCTGGCTCGTAGTCATCGCAGTGCGTGTAGTGCTTGTTCTTCAAAACAAACTGATACGTCCACCCCTACAATATGCATCCACCATATCATAAATGAAACACAGATCTAATGTACCACGCAGCTTGCAAAGTCGACTTTCAACCATTCAACCGGTCGTACTCACAGCTGACGTTTTTTATTTTCATGAAATACACGTCCAGCACAACCAGTTGCTTCAGGTGGTGTCATCTGCTCTGTTGCTACGTACGAGAATTTGCTGGCTGTCTGTTTTGCTTCGTTTCCAGTTTTCTATAGCAATCCTGTTTCCCTCTTACTTTCCAAATTGTTTTTTTCGTCTTGCTCTTCAGTTCTCATTTTTTCTTGCAAATAGTCCGGTGCTCTGGCTCGCATACATCTTGCCCTCGTGTTCAATGTGGTTGGCATTGCATGGCATGACGGCCAAATCACCTTGCTGCATTTGCAATGTGTATCTCTGTCTATAGTTTGTGACCACAGCAGTGGCCGTCTCTGTAGGAGGCATCGACACGGACACTGATTGCGCCGGATGTAGATATGTGGAAACTCCAATTTAACGTCAAGCACACACAAGTAGTGTGCGTGCCGATGTCTCCTTCTGGAGAGACGAGCTCTGTGGCCAAGCAATGCCGAACGCAATGAATGTGGGCGTACGCATGTGCGTGTAGGTGACTTTGCATGTTAATCGTGGTATCGAAACGCAGCTAATTACTAGCTTCTCATAATGTATTTATGATAGGCTGAAAAAAATTGTTTCCCGGAAATTTATTGGTTCGGACCAGGGAAACACCATCCCTGGACTTAATAGCGGTCAAACCCACTCGTCACCAAATATGTTGACGGTCAAGTTTTGACCCGTCGAGGCGTCTCTGGACTTATCATACTAATCATAGTGTGTGGAGCCCCTTGACGGCCGTCCGTCAAGCCCGTCAAGGTGCAAGAGTGCCGTCAACCGACGTCTGTGCTTGTCACGCCTTCTATGCCAATAGAAAAACCTGTATGACACCCAACCTTAGATAAGGTCGCCCCGGTGGCGTATCAGGTTATCCTCGGGCCTGGTATAGGTCAGTTTCGTGAGTTCGAGCCCCGCCGAGTGCATACTCGTATGAATTTGTTGGGACTTTTTCTTGCGCACAAATTGACTTGCGGAAAGCGCAAGAGCGTGAGTTGGCAACACTCGATGAAAAATCGACGAGCAGTGGGATTGCTGAACCCTATGCGCGATAAGAACTGAAGGCAAGAATCGGGGGGGGGAAGGGACGACACCTGTGACCACGGCTTGTCCAGAAGCTGGAGAGTAAAAGTGTGAGAAAAAAATAAGAGCGGCATGGAGGCAAAAGTGGTTACCTACAGAGCCTTTCACGGCTCACGTCCAGTCAGGGTAACCCGTCTCGATCCACGAGATTTGAAAGCCTTCTGACCCGGCCCGACCCGTCCCGTGATATTCCAAACACCTCCTGATCCGACCCCACTCGACCCGCGAGGTTTTGATAACATCCTGACATGATCCGCGGGTGGGGTCATGACCCGGGAAAACACCTGGCTATTAACACTTGTCTGTTCCGAGAAGCTCTTAAATTGGGTGCGCAACTAAAACTAGGCCTATCCCAAGCCCCCTCTTGGGAGTATGAACCTTGGATTCATATCCAACTTAATGCGCAGTCTGTTCGAGCAGTCTATTCGCTATATAAGCAGTTGAAACTTACGTTGAATATTGCGTTGAATCTCAGGCTAAAAGCAGCCTCCTTCACCCCCAGGTGTTTCCCGACCCATGCTACAACGCCTACCAAGGTGTTGAGTGACCAAGAGCTTCACGAAGGCGTTCTGTGCGCAAGCCCCCAGGTGCTGTGATCTATGCTACAAGGCTCACCAACGCGTTTGTGACCACGAAGGTGTTGCCCTCTAGAGTTTTACCAAGCCAATACCTCTGCTGTACAATCGCCGTCTCTCCTTACTGCGATTGCCTCGCCAGACGACCATGCCTGCAGTAAAGTGGGATCCCGGCCTACTCCGAGAGAATGCGGCACGAGGCCGTGACGAGCGTTCCAGGCCTCTTCCAAGCGCGACACAACAGTCTCACACCTCAAACCCGACAAGCTGAGTCATCCCACGGCAGGGGCTTGCATTTTTAAAGCCAAAAAAAGGTATACCTGGGCGGGCTTGCACTTTTAAAGCCAAAAAAAGGTATACCTGGGCGGTTGGGCTCCTCAAGTGCGAAACTGTCGGTTAGTACGAAACACTTTACGAGTACGGTCGTTTTCGGGCTAGCGCATAGAAATCCTGGTGGTTGAACACCCAGCAGACCGGAGCGAGACGTCTGCGAGACGCATCGCAATCAAGGCACAGCAACCGAAGGAGGTACACAGGCTTCCCGAGGCCTGCTGTGCGTGTTGGTCGTGATGACCAGGGCATTATTTCGAGGGGGTAGGCTAAACATCCTCAAGGATTTACAAGTCGAGGAAGTCAAAGGGGGAGCGAAAGGAAACGGCAGGCAATCTTAGGTCTCACGACTGCTTTCGGTGCCACCTCCGCAACTGTGAGCACAGAGACAGAGCCTCGAGACCGGTCAGTGTTTCACCGGTCGGGTTGCGAGAACGAACGTTCATTCGAAGCCATGTTTCGGCTGAGATATTGAGCCCGTCACGATGGGCATTCAGAAACCTCTGTTGCACTCCCAGCGTGGGATGACTCGGCTATCTATGTCATCAAATCTTCTGTTGTACCGCAAGCCATGGTCTTTCAACACTGCAATGCCTTGCCATATGACAATACCCACCCAGACACACCTGCACTTGAGTGGAACCCCGCTCTATCCCGGGGTAGTGCGCTACTACTACTAAACGAGCACGTGGCAAGAGGTCCCAGTATACACCAAAAACGCATTCACGTTATCTCCCAATTATCATCATAAACGCTACGAGTAGCAGCATGGATATAAGCCTAACGGACAGGACGCTGAAACGCAGGGACGCGGTTTTTGCGCGGCGACAGGGCGATATATACTCAATTTCATATCGCACGCAAGACAACGCCGACCCATCCGTTGCGTGAGAACGCGCGAGCCAACCCTTTCACCGTAGGCATTTTTTTTTTCGGCTACTTTTCTCGCCGTACGGCGAAGAACAAATTAGGCTGTTTTCTAGACGGTGTTTCGACGCAAGCGGGCTCATAGGTACTACACATGGCCAGTATAGCACAAAGAGGACGAAACGGGCCTTGGAGGCCCGTTGCAAATGATTGTCGTGCGAGTGTTAAAGCGAAACACGCTGAATTCTGCCTGAATCACCCTGAACATAAGGACAATATCCATACCCGGTGTCATCGCCGCCTGGGAATGATTCGGAAACCATGAGACATGCTCTTTTTTTATGTGGCCTGCGGTACACCTGCAGTTGCACAGTGCGTTCGAGCGAGAGCATCAATGACTTCTCGGCTACTGCAGCCAACGTGTCTTGTGTGATACGGACAGAGCAGCAAGCAGCGGGCAGCAATCCTCATGACAAGGTTGCTGCAGGCTGCAGTGGCAGTGTGCGGGCGGAAGCATAGCTTACTTGGCGGGGTATTTTCTTTACGTGGCAAGCGGCCCTAGGGGCCACCGTAGCAAATATCCTCGGAACAGGTTATGATGTAACTGACATAGGCGCTGGGATCTGGGAACGTCACCGACTAAGACGCACACAATTCAAACTGTACTTCGTTACCTCGTTGCTTATTCTCTGGGTCCATCTATCAAACCGGGTGAGGAACTAAATCAGCGGGCCAAATGCATGCTTTAAAACTCTTTTTGGGCATATATTAGCGCTAATAATATGGCCGATTTTTTTGCCTCCGGCGGCCCCAGAGGTGCGCAACACGGGCCTACGGCCTATTGTATTCCCGGGGGGGGGGAGGGGGGGGGGGTACTCATATCATGCATAGCCGTAGTCTGTCAGACCAGAGATCCTCGTATCCCTGCACTGCCTATACGGAGCGCGCCGAGTTTTCACCGACCAGGCAGACATCGCTTGCAATGATTTAGATGCTGACGTGTAACGATGCGTAAATATTTGGGCTGGCGGAGACCGAACCTGACCGAACCGAACCGAACCGAACCGAACCGAGACGATCCGCAGGAAAATGCGAAGAGGAATAACCAGACGGCGGTGTGGTTCGGAACCGTGAAAAGCTCCGACATTAGTATCATATGGTCTTCTCCGTATACCGGTTAGTATGTCGGATGTAAATGCGCGTATCCTACTCATGCATGCTTAAAAGACATCGGGCGTAGGGGATGGCCAATCGCTTGTCAATGACCCATACGAGTGTTGCTGCATAAGTCGCGTAATACGCGCGATCGGAGTATCACACACAACTTGCAAAGATGAGTTTCGACAAAATATTCGATCTCACAGCTGGAGTTTATTTTCAATTTGTATAATAAGTCGCGTACCGCATATGACGGTGTTTTTTTCTTGTTTTTTTTTCACACATACATCTATTGAAGCTTCTGGACAAGCCGTGGTCACAGGTGTCGTCCCTTTCTTCCCCCCGGTTCTTGCCTTCCATTTTTATCGCGCATAGGGTTCAGCAATCCCCCTGCTCGTCGTTTTTCATCGAGTGTTGCTACGTCACGCTCTCGCGCTTTCCGCAAGTCAATTTGTGCGCAAGAAAAAGTCCCCACGAATTTATACGACTATGCACTCGGGGGGATTCGAACTCACGAAACTGACCTATACCAGGCGCGAGGACAACCTGATACGCCACCGGGGCCACCGTCTACACCACACGCCCGGTGGTTACATTTGGGGCTCCAAAAAACTCACCACCTGGTGTGGAATACTCGTGGGGTGTGATATAACTCCACCCCCCGGTGATACATTGGGTGGTCGTTCCGGATTTGATACAACACGTTCCCGAGCGAGATGACATACTCTATGAGGCGCGATAAAAAGGGGGGTGATAGCAGTGGTTACAAAGAACGGCCACAATAAAAGCACGCTACGGAGTCACGCGACTGCCCCTGCTGAAGTTGGGGCAAGCATTGGATATAGGGTCGTGTTGGTCTAGACCGACGTGCAAGATTGAAATTGACCGCAAACGGCCCATGGGAACACTGTTGCCGTGCCCATGCTGCATTTCGGGGGAGCATACTCCTGGGGGGTGGTATACCCATCATCAGGCATGAAACCTCAGGGGGGGTGGTAAACAACGCACCCGGGTGATAAAATCGAGTGGTTGTTATTTGGGGATTTAAAGTAGGCCTTTCAAGTATCTCATCGCCCCGGTGGTATGCTCCAGCGGTGTGATAACACGTACAACGTCCTGGGTGGTGTACAGCGTCATATATGGCGGTAGTAGGCGGATATACGGCGGCACGGCTACGAGAGCGTATCACAGATCACCGAAGCCGTATCATAACGCCGGTTTACATGCAAAATAGCATGCATCTCCGATCGAATTTCAAAGCTAATTTTTTCGACATCGGGGAGGGTCCAATGACGAGCGATACGCCTGTGGAAACATCTCGACGGGTTGTGTTGTGTTGTGTTGTGTTGTGTTGTGTTGTGTTGTGTTGTGTTGTGTTGTGTTGTGTTGTGTTGTGTTGTGTTGTGTTGTGTTGCGTTGTGTTGTGTTGTGTTGTGTTGTGTTGTGTTGTGTTGTGTTGTGTTGTGTTGTGTTGTGTTGTGTTGTGTTGTGCTGTGTTGTGTTGTGTTGTGTTGTGTTGTGTTGTGTTGTGTTGTGTTATGTTGTGTTGTGTTGTGTTGTGTTGTGTTGTGTTGTGTTGTGTTTTGTTGTGTTGTGTTGTGTTGTGTTGTGTTGTGTTGTGTTGTGTTGTGTTGTGTTGTGTTGTGAAATGCTGTGTTGTGTTGTGTTATGCTGTGTTGTGTTGTGTTGCGTTGTGTTGGATTGTTTGTATTAGGTTGAGTTGTGTTGTGTTGTGCGTTGTGTGTTGTGTTGTGTTGTGTTGTGTTGTGTTTTGTATTGTATTGTGTTGTGTTGCGTGTTGTGCGTTGTGTGTTGTGTGTTGTGTGTTGTGTTGTGTTGTGTTGTTGTGTTGTGGTGTTGTGTGTTGTGTAGTGGTGTTGTGTTGTGTTGTGTTGGTGCTGTGTTGTGTTGTGTCGTGTTGTGTCGTGTCGTGTTGTGTTGTGTTATGCTGTGTTGTGTTGTGTTGCGTTGTGTTGTGTTGTGTTGCGTTGCGCTGTGTTGTGTTTTGTTTTGTTGTGTTGTGTTGTGTTGTGTTGTGTTGTGTTGTGTTGTGTTGAGCTGTGTTGTGTTGTGTTGTGTTTTGTTGTGTTGTGTTGTGTTGTTGTGTTGTGTTGTGTTATGCTGTGTTGTGTTATGCTGTGTTGTGTTATGCTGTGTTGTGTTGTGTTGCGTTGTGTTGAGTTGTTTGTGTTAGGTTGAGTTGTGTTGTGCTGTGTTAGGTTGTGTGTTGTGTTGTGTTGTGTGTTGTGTTGTTGTGTTGTGTTGTGTGTTGTGTGTTGTGTTGTGGTGTTGTGTTGTGTTGTGTTGTGTTGTGGTGTTGTGTTGTGTTGTGTTGTGTTGTGGTGTTGTGTTGTGTTGTGTTTTGTTGTGTTTTGTTGTGTTGTGTTGTGTTGGTGCTGTGTTGTGTCGTGTTGTGTCGTGCCGTGTCGTGTTGTGTTGTGTTATGCTGTGTTGTGTTGTGTTGTCTTGCGTTGTGTCGTGTTGTGTTGTGTTGTGTTGTGTTAGGTTGAGTTGTGTTGTGTTGTGTTGTGTTGTGTTGTGTTGTGTTGTGTTGTGTTGTGTTTTGTTGTGTTGTGTTGTGTTGTGTCGTGTTGTGTTGTGTTTTGTTGTGTTGTGTTGTGTTGTGTTGTGTTATGTTGTGTTGGGTTGTGTTTGGTTGTGTTGGTTTTGGTTGTGTTGGGTGGGGTTGTGCCAGGGACACCTCAACACAGGGGATTCGTTGGGCTGGGCTGGGCTGGTTTGGGGTTGGGGTTTGTGGGGGACAATGCCGACCGATGAGATTGTATATGGAAATATCTCGACTTCGAAAGCTGTCACATTTTTCGTCGTGAACCCCGTTCCAGTTACTATGGAGAAAACAATCGCGTAGGATAATCACCCCAGGAGGTGTGTAATCTTGCGTGTTATATACGGCGGTATACATACAGAGACAGGGGACCAGCAGAGCACACAAGACACCTACTTGTACGAGTTGTTGTTCTCACATTGACTCGCACAATGAGGTCCGTAGTCACAGGACAGGCTCGAGTCACTCTGGAGTGGACAAATACCGCAGGGGAAAAGAACAAAAGCATAAACCAAAAGTGGTACACGCATGTGTCATAGCTGACGCAATTCATGCCTCCTCTAAAAAAAACATAAAGAAAGTGAAATCGGGAGTCAGCCTACGAGCACAACGCGGTGACACCTGCCCGGTAGAGGTGTACCAAAGGTTCTTCAGACTTAGCCCCTTTAGAGCCCCCAAATCCCTCCCTATACTAACTTTAAGTACATTTGTAAAAAACAAAGGGTTTCCAGTTGCAAAGGCGCTTAACCCCTTTAGAGCCCCCGAACCCATCCCGATACTAAATCCAGGTAATTTTGTCCCCAAAAACGGGTTTCCAGTGGTAAAGGGGTCAAGGACCTCTAGTCTACACCATATACCTCACCAAAAAAATGATTCTGAGTAGACTGAAAGTGAAAATCGATGAACAATCCCACGGCCTGGGCATACAAAAAAACATATTGCTAAAAAAAATACTCCGGGACCAGGTTATAGCATTTATTGCGACGATTTTGGGTAAAGGAGTACCGTCAACACAAGAAACATAGTCTATACCTGGTATATAATTTAGCCAAAACGCGCTACTAATATGTGACCCTCTATCTGCAGTAATAGTTGCTGTGCTGCTGAAAACTGTGGGGAGAAACAGGAACGGTTGCCCAGCTTGAATTTCTTATCTGGCGGAGGACACGTTCTGCTCCAACTTCAGTACAACGGTCAGGACGTTTTCCTATCTGGACACTGCTTTTTTCACTTAGCCCGTGCTTTTCTTAGCACAGCAGCAGTATGTGCCCTATGGCACGATGGTATGTACTACTCTGTTGTATCGTACGAGGTAGTTATGCTTGTTTTTTTTGTTTTTTTTTTTATCCTCCGGCGGATGGGGAAAAATAAAGCTTTGGCTCACCACACTTGCTTGTCTTGTTCCCGGGCGAGCCCGGTTGGTACATCCCTGGCCTCTCAAGACCTTCCACTTGAACACCGCCTCCTTCCACTACTTGCGAAACGTTCCGCCGTTTCTTTGATTTCTTTTTTCATTTTTCTTGTTTAAGTTGCACGAGGAGTCATCGTACCAGGTCCCAGCTGAGCTGAGCTGAGCTCAGCAGCGCACCGCAGCGCTAGCTCAGCAGCGCAGCGCCGTGCGGTGCTGCATGCGTTGCTGTACTTACTCTTTCGTACAACACGTACAATCAACCCAGCTTGGCTCATCAGCTCAGCTCAGCTTAGCTCAGCTCAGCTCAGCTCGGGCCAGCTATAGCTCAGCAGCGCAGCGCAGCGCCGAACGGAGCCGTGCCTTGCCCTGCGGTGCCGTGCTGTGCCATGCTGCGCTGTGATTATACGCGGAACATGATCTGTAATGAGAAGCTGGTAAAACGAGGCAAGCACGGCGGGGGGGGACAAACGCTGCTGCTGCTGCTTGATACTGCTGCTGCTGCTTGATACTGCTGCTGCTGTTTGATACTGCTGCTGCTGTTGATTGATACTGCTGCTGCTTGATACTGCTATTATACTGCAGCCGCAGCTTCTATATACTCTGGCTGCGGCTGCTTGCTGCAGTCTACATTGCAACTGCAGCAGCAACATACCAGGTGCCGCCGTTGCTGCTGCTATATACTGCTGCTGCTGCTTTTACTGCTGTTGCATACCTGGTGCACTCGACTACATTTAGTGCTGTAGTACCAGGTGTGTAGTACTGCAACTGTTGCGAATATCAGTACTGATGCAGCAGTATCCAAAACCTCACTCACTGTTGTTTCGAACACGACGAAGATTCTTCATCACCACCCACCGCGCCGGTCGAGCAAACATCCAAAGACGGCCAAGATGCCAACTGCAAGTTCCTGCCACCTTCTGCCAGGCCACCAAAGTCTCCGCCCCGCAAACGCCGCCGCCGGCGACCGCTGCGCTTGGTAACGCTGCCCAAAGCAACTGCTGTTGCAACTCCACGGAGGGTTGAAGATGGTGGTGGCGGCGGCGGCAGCAGCTCACGTTGGAGCAGTCTTTCCCAATGGTATATGAGGTTCAGCCTGCGCAGCTCGCACTTCACGGTTTGGCCGTGTACTGGTGGTGATGATGGTGATCTTGGGGGTGTGGCTGTGGCTGGGGAGCGGCAGAGTACATTGTTGTCGTTATTGTGCATTTCTTCTGGTACGTACGTAGGCGATGTCATCGGGGTCGACCGCCGTTGCCAAGCGCACTTGCAGTGGTTCGACTAGCGTTAATCCCACAGCTCCCCAGATAGACACACCTTCACGCTACTTGCTACTGCTATTGCTGTCTTGTGGCGAGAGCCTCGAACCCACAGCTGCGCGATCGCTTCAATAACAGACCTAAACAAACGTAAACCAACCGCCATTATGGTGGGGGGGTCAGGGTACGTTCCATCCCCGATTTGCCAAAGCCACCCAACTTCATACAAGAAAAAACCTTTTTGCCATTTGCCACGTTTTTTCGTTTTTTTTCAACCCTTCGCAAAAAGGCTAGGCTACCACTCCCTGGTGGCCACAGGGCCGACGGGAAGCGAAAGCTACGTCGGCGCAAGAAGGAAAGCACGGCGCAGTGCGCGCCATCGGTCCGGGCGCCGCCGAAGATTAAACTTGGTCGCCGAAATGGCGATCCCCGAACAATCTTCGGGGGAGAGCGGCACACACAGGCCTCTCGACCCCAACGCAGGCACAGCAGCTGCTGCTATTCCAGGACGGGAACCCTCTCCCCTTGAGGAGGGCTCCCAAGAGGCCCACGGGGACGAGCTCACCCTCGCGCCCTCCTCCTCATCCCATGATCCGAGAGGATCGAATGCGGATTACGGGTTTGCCGGGAGCTGGCCGAGCATACCCGTCCCTCTGACTCCCTCGGCCGGCCTTTCAAACAGAGACCTCCCGACTTGGCAAACTTTGCAGCAACAAGATTCCCAACATCAGGCGGGAGCTGAGGCTCCCACTTTCTCCTCCGCCGCCGCCGCCACCGCCGCCGCCGCCGCTGCCTCCGCTCAGGAAGATGGGGACCTCGGTCTACGCGGGTCGGGTGGTGGCGGGTCTGGCAGCGGCAGCAGCTGCGGCGTCGTCGGCGACACGCGGTCGCCTTCCTACTCTGCGCAAGAGCAGCTGCAGGCCACGTCCTCGAAGCAACAGCAACAGCATCGCCCTCTTTTTGACAACAACTTGGACAACTCTTGCAGCAGTGGGTTAGGTCCTGAGGGGTACCAGAGTGCTTGGGTCGGGGCTTCGCGGTATGAAACCTTGGGGAGCGGCTTCGATGAAGCAGTGGCGGCGGCGACGGCGGCAGCGGCGAAAGCAGCAGGGGTTGCAGAACATCGGGATGGTGGCAGTAATAACGGCGATTCACCCGTAGCTGCAGGGTTCACACCAGCAGAAGCAGCAGCAGCAGACTCTGCGGCCGGGGGAGGGGACACTGGCACGGCTAAGGTCTCTCCTAAGGAACAGGTGTCGCTTCCTGAGGATATCTATGGAGCTGCGAGGGTCTCGGAATATTGGCATGGGATGCCTGCCCTGAGCAGTTTGGCCTCCGCGTATGTATACGACGACATTTGGGCTGGAGATGGAGGCTTGAATCCAAGGCAAGTGGCTTGTTGTTTTCATTCACCGCGCGAAGAAAGTTTCTCGGTCACTGCTGATGTTGCGTGCTGTTGTTGGCGTGGTTGCTACTGCTGCTGCTGCTGCTGCTGCTGTTGTGATGTTGTGCTCTTGCGTCTATTAATAGCTCCCTTTTGGTATGAAACGATGTCATGGGAGTACTTGTAGATCGGCCGTCTGCCGTGCGGCGGTACCTGCGGGGGGGGGGGGGTGGGCGTGGGCTGATTTCCATTTTCTACGACCACATTTGGGCTGGAGATGAAGGCTTGAATCCAAGGCAAGTGGCTTAGTGTTTTCGTTTACTGCGCGCAGTATGTTTCTTGTCATTGTCGCTGCTGCTGTTGCCTTGCTGTCGTTGACGCGGTGTTGTTGCTGTATAGCTGCTGCTGTTGATGGTGTTGTGTGCTCGCGTCTAGCTCCTTTTTGGTATGAAATGATGTTATGGAGGTACCCGTAGATCGGCTGCCGTGCGGCGGTACGTACCGGTGGGGGGGGCAATCGGCGCGGGGTGATTTTCGTTGTGGCTCGGCTTCGGAGAAACACTTTAGAAAACCGAAAAATACATATCTACGTGCCGTCCGAATCGAAAGATGCGGGAGATGGGGAAGCACATTGGTTGCCGTGACGGAGGGGTTGTCGGAGGGGAACGGGAGTGTCGGCGGGGGTTCCATCTCTTTCTACGTACCTTTCACTGGGCTTGCGATGGTATCATACTGGTACAGACTACTCGTGTAGACTACAGAGTACCAGGTAAAATGGAGCGGTTATTCGCTGATACTGCAACATGCACCATTTTTTTACGGATCGTTGGTTGTATCACGCCCTTGTGCATCAGCAGGCGCTGCGGGTTTAGGCGTGGCAGCAATGGAGGGGCAACGGGGAGAAAAGAAAACCTTCTGTATGTGTACCTTTCCGCTGCAGTATACATTGGTACTAAATTATGCCAGTATTGAGCTGCTGATGCTGGTATGGTATTTCTTCCCACCAGTACTTCGCACGGAGTCACGAGTTCTTCGCAAGTGTCGTACTATTTTCGAGGCATACCGGTACGCTTGTATGGCTCCTGCTCTGCTGCTGTTGTCCCCTTCCCCCCCCCCCCCCCCCCCCCCCCCCCACCCGGTATTTATTTTTACCCCCTACCCAGCCAGTGCGTGCGCGGTAGCTTGTGTGCGGCCCCTTTTTTGTACTTCCAATGCTTGAAATTTTTTCTTTCCGCTCGCTCTTCTGGGGCCCAGGTGCCTAAACTAAGCAAACATAATTGGCGTGGTGGTCTTGCCAACCGGTCCTGTCCGGCAAAAGCACGCAGAAGCACGGGCAGGGGCGTGCAACTCCTTGCACCTTACCTAAGACGCCACACCTGTCGTCACCTTATCCAGCAGTCCGCGTTGATAGTTCATGTGGCCGATAGCCTCAATCGTCGTTGTTGTTAGGCAGTATCCCCGCTGAAGCCGCTAAGGGGTAAAAAAATGACCGCATATGTGGCGTGGCCTAGATGTTAGATATACGAGAACACGGCACCGTCAGGAGGCATCGGCATGGACACTGGTTGTGCTGGGTGTATATATGGGTGGAAGCATCAGTTTTATGTGAACAACACACACCGGACATCAGATGTTCGAGGTGTGATATATTTTTATCCTTAACAGCAGTCGTGCCTCAAGTGATAGCACCAGTACGTACTCGTATACCGCAAGCGCAAGTACGTCAGCTGGCAGCGCGACGGAATTGGTCAGTACACGTCAACCCTTTTGAAAACCCAGGTATTAAATAGCGGCCCAACTGGTGGTCAGCGCGGTACTTTGTTGCAACCTTCCATGTACGAAGGGCGTACAACAACAACAGCAGCAATAATATGTACGAGTATGTCGTCTTGCTGCGTATTTTTGTGCTGCCTGCGCGCGTGTCGTGCACCACCTGCCGTTGCGCTTCTAGACGCTTCGCCTGCCCAAGTGACCCCGGCTGCTTCATGTGGCCCACCGATGCTATACTCGCCTTTTTTCCGACACTTGGCCGTTTCGAACACTTGAAATTTTCCTAATCTAATTCCAAGTGTTTTTTTCCCATGTCGGGAGTGCGGTGCTAAAAGGGTTAAATACGTCCGAAGCTTCCCAAATATGTCAGGAAACGGCATTTGGACCCCTTGACCGACGGCAATTTTACAATATTTTACCTTGACTGACGCCGAACTGCTAGGTTTTAGTGGGGAGGATTGGTTTGACACCCTTGACCGCTGGACGTTTCTCTTGACTGACCGTCTCCTGACATGTTTGGTCCGAAGGGGTTAAAAACGCGTTCGGGACCACAACTACGTCGAAGGCGGCCTTATTGATGCAGTGGTACCTACCCCACTTTTTTTTTTTGCTCAATCCCATCTACTTGAAGAAACGAGAAAATAATAAAAATACGTAACACCCTGTGAGATCGACCCAAAAGGCGTTTAGTACCCATGCTCAACGACCAAAACTACTGTACGACGTCGAGGGCCGCCTTATTGATGCAGTGGTACCTACCCCATTTTTTTCATTTTACTCAATCTTTTTTATTTTGAAAATTCAGAAAAGTTAAAACCCATTTTCTTTGAGATCGACCCAATAGGTTTTTGATCAGAACTCACATTTGCAAGCTGCGTGTGATACTTGGATCGCGCCTGTCACGGGGTGTGTCTGGTGTATACATACCCTCGTGAAGGATGGAGGTCGGTGACTCCCCCCTGCTGATATGTACCAGGATCTATTTTCTTCGCAGTTTTTTTTTTCTTCTGTTTTTCCCTCCCTAAACGTAACTCAGATCCAAAGTCACCACGTAAGCAGGCTCTTCCCCCCCCTCCCCACTACGGTACGCGCCTTCTTAGTTATCGCGTGGAAGACTTGAGCCCTTTCTTTCCTCGTCGACTCACATCGAATGGCGCCTACATACCCACACTGCATGCAGGACACCCTCACCTGTTGATTCCTTTGATTTTTTATATTTGCTAATAAAGTCAAAAGTCCAACCGGCGAACCCCAAACCAACTATGGTATTTTATTATCTTTTTTTTTATTTATTTTTTATACCCTTCGGCGGATGGGGAAAAATAAAGCTTTAGCTCACCACACTTCCACGTATTTTTATAAGCGTCGTGTGTCGATTTAACTCAGTTGCTTTCGCAGCCCAACGCTAGCTGGCGCACCCTTCGGGTCCCATTGTAGGTATAGCGTAAGCTGTCCCTATCAGTGGTCATTCGAGGGTAACCACTAGACCACCGGGACGAGACCAACCCGTGACAAGCCAATTTTTGGGTGGTTTGATCTCTACTACGTACGTATGTATGTATACGAGGGTCGTGCATATGTGCATACCTGTTTTACTTTACTACTGCGAAAATGAACCCATATTAATTCCGAGTGTAGCGTTTCTTCGTGACTTTGGCCGATTTTGTCGTGGTCTCATCGGCCGAAGAGTCTTAAACCGAAGAGTCTTAAACCGCGTTGCCTTAAACATGGTGACACTACTATTGTAACAGCTATCGCGGGAACCGAAGGACACGCCAGCTAGCGCTGGATTGCAAATGCAGTTGAGTTGAGTCGACACAGGAGGTGTATGAAAATACGTTGGAGTGTGGTGAGCTTACGCTCTGTTCTGCCCCATCCGCCGGAGAATCAAAAAAGAAGAAAAATAATATGCCTCAGCTGTGAGATCGAGAATTTTGTCGAAAGTCATAACATCACCGAAGGTATTACCCCCTCATCACCCCACCACCCCCGGTGATAACAAGCCAAACAAAACTTGGAAAAATATAAAGTTAACCTCCAGAGTTCGTTAGATCCCACTCCCCTGCGGCGGTAGGCCTTCCAAACAATACCGTCAACAATATCACACCGGGGGCTACACAACAGCGACGCAATGACGGGCGCCTGACCCGCACACGGAGAACGTTGAAACAGGCACCCGCCCCGGTGATGAAAGAGCGAACTTTAAAAAAAGGTTGGAATTATTCAGATGCCACTCTTCATGCGACTCGCCGCACTCTTGACGGCACCCTGTGCTTGGTGCACGTGATGCCTGCCTGGTGGGTGGAAGCCCGACGTGCTCCGTCCCGGCATAGTAGGGATGTGAGGGTCAATGGTCATACGACTACGGCTATGCATGAGATGATCTCGCCTCCTACAGCGGTAGTCCTTCCAAACGATACTATCCAAAATATCACCTGGGGTTGTAGAACTGCACACACGGTACCCTCCAACAGCAAAAGCAGTGCGTGACGCGCCAGCCACAGCAACGCTTGCCCCTCCCGGAATATTTCAGACAAATTTGTATGCAAACAACACGAGTACATCTACACGTTGCCGGCATCCCCTTCTTGTCACCGCCCTACGAGAACCCCGCCCCCGGTGATGAATATAAACTTGAATTTAGCATGACCTTTGACACCGGGGTTCGTCTTGATACCACCCCACGACGGGATACCACCCCGGGTGATAAAAGCACACACACCTTTGATCCCTTGGGGTGGTACACTTAACACGCGTAGGCAGCTATTAATACGACGACTGGGAAGCGGTACGATGGTCACGATGCTGTTCGTGTGCTGCACTGCACCGTACGTTGCTGTCCGGACAGCCCCTATGGTCGACCCAGGTTGCTTCGTGTTGCCGGGGTTCGTTTACCACCATGTTAGATACCACCCCACCACGGGATACTACCCGTGGTGAATACAAACACAGCTATTTGTTACTCGGGATCGGCGGCTAATACGGATGGGCGGGAGTTAAAACGACGACCGGTCAGCAGTACGATGGTCACCATGCTGTGCGTGTGCGGCACAGCTCCTGACGTCGCGGTTTGATTTTTCGCAGCCCGGGTTGCGCGGTGGTGCAGCCGCTGCTAACTGTGCTAGTCATTTGCTGTTAACATTCAGTTGCTTTTATTATAATCAAGTGCCACAGGGGTTTTTAGAAGGTAATGGGGCGTTTGCGATATATATTCAAATTCTGGTTTGGTTTGTGAAAATATGTAGTAATGGTTTTGACCCCGACGAACGTCTTAGTTCACCCAAGGCCAGTCAACCCACGAGAAAATTTGGTTGGAAAATAAAGAAAAGGTGTTGTAGGACACCGTGTGTTTCTAATATAATTTTTACGCCGATTTTTTTTTCGTGGGCTGGGGTCGGCCTTGGATCGTAATGTTCGACGGTTTCAATACTATTAATAGTATTATATGTCTTAATACACCAATCCCTACTCTACCAAACTTGGTACATCGCCCAAAATCCTATTATTTTCAAACCTAATTTTTCGCTGGTTTGTCTTGCTTTGGTTGGGTTAGCCTTGGATTGTGACGTACGACGGTTTCAATACTCTTATTAAGATGTTTTCCTACCCAACTCCTACCCAACCAACAGTTGGTATTTCGCAAACACCCGCTTTTCGACCGTTCGAGCTCTGGCGCGTGCCAGCGAAAGCGGGGATGATGTTTTATGTTTCGACTCCACGTCGGGTCCTGATTCTGTCCGGATTGGCCGTCCGCACTTTCTCGGCCGAGGTCTACACCCCGGACCAAGGGTGCGGCGGTAGGTGGGGTTCCCCCGTTTTTTATCCAGGTGTTCGAGCGACTCGCACAAGTGGAGTGTCTTACAGTATTGTGTTTTTCAAAACATGGAACTAACCTAACCCTTACCCTAACTCATACGAAATACCTGTCGAAATGTCCCCTGACGACATCACTGGGGTGAAAATGTAACCCCCCCCCCCCGCGCGCCAAAATGCGTATCACCGCACAAGTGACTCAGTGCCTAACTGACGAAGACCCTTTGAGTGGATTGTTTTGGCGTCGTAGCCGGGCTGGCCATTCCATTGCGGGTTCTTGGTGCAATCGTGAAAATAGCACGAGAGCGAAATACCGCAACGTAGCAGGGGGGTCACCCTCGCAAGTGACCCGGAGCCATTCCGATAAAAAAAAGAACGAAAGCGACCTCCCTGTCTTGGGCTTGGCCACCGACGTTGGTGTGCTGCAGTGGTCGAAATTGGTCAGCATTCGGGGGGCACAAAAATGGGACAACGAGCAACCTCCAACCAACGTGTGCGCTGCACTTGCGGACAGCTACAGCTGCTAGCAACCAACAACAGCCCGCGACATTGAGGCACGCTCCTAGTGGGGTGTGTGGGGGCGTCGGGTGCGCCAGACAGCAGTCGTGGTCAGCCAGAAACGACTCACTAGTTGATTTCGAAAAAAATGGAAGTTGCAAGCGAGCTTCACCAAAAACGTGCAAAATCGATATGTTGGTTCATTTTGGCGCCCCGTGTACGTACTATTAATAGCAGTAATGCGTACCCGAACATATTGCAGACAGACAAATTACGTTCCCGTTTGTCGTCATGAAGGATTTGGCTACAAAAATAAGGAAAATGGTCAACAACCCTCTGGATTATTGTGCCTGGTGTATATTTCGCACCAGTGTTTCCAATCCCAAGAATGTGCGTCTTTTGTGTAGGACGCTTGACCCTATTTCCAAGTCGTTTGCATGTCTTGGCGAAACGCCTACTTGACGAAATAGCCTTACGCTGCGAACTCTCCTGGGCTGGTCGGTGTTATTAACTTGCCGGGTTGCTTGCGCGGCGGCTATCTATTTTTTCTTCAGCTTTCGAGCAGTTTTTTTTTTTTTTGTGTGTGTGTGTGTGCGCTCTTCGTACCTGGTACGAGGAACGAACGCCTGTGTTGTCTTTTTTCAGCTTGCGACACGACACCCGGACTTTCAAGCCAACCACATCCCGACGGGGTGATATATTTTCCGGACCCCCCGCAGCAGTAACTCCTCTAGAAATAATGGTACTCAGAACGAGGTTATTTATGCAGTGGGTACCCCGATAAAAGACCGCCCCGTGACAGGCGGAAACAAGCGCTCTTAACTGCACACTGCTCTTATCGGTATTGGGGAATACACAGTTTTTAATGTAGGCGGGACGTGCCGATTTGGACCGCTCTCGAACCCCTTTAGAGCCCGAAAATTTCTTCTCATTCTAAATCCAAGTATTTTTTTTCCCCAAAAGCAGATTTCCAGTTGTAAAGGCGTTTAGTTCCGAATGCTCTTAACTCGGGTGCTCTTAACCCGAATCGGTCGCCCCGGTGGCGTATATGGATATCCTCGAGCCTGGTATAGGTCAGTTTCGTGAGTTCGAGCCCCGCCGCGTGCACTCTCGTATAAATTCGTTGGGACTTATTCTTGTGCACAAATCGACTTGCGGAAAGCGCGAGAGCGTGAGTTAGCAACACTCGATGAAGAATCGACGAGCAGTGGGATTTCCGAACCCTTTGCGCGATAAAAATTGAAGGCAAGAACCGGGGGGTAGAAGGGACGACACCTGTGACCACGGCTTGTCCAGAGTCTGGAAAGTAGAAGAGTGAGAAAAAAAAAAAAAGCGGGGTACCCACAGCTGTAGAAACGAAGGGTTCCAGAACGGGGTTATTTACAGCCCCTTTGAGAATGCACCCAAGATTTTGGATACAAACTACTTGGAAAATACTGCTGTAGTGGGTTCATTTTTTTGTTTTTTATTTTTTATTTTTTGCTCGTCCCATCAATATCACAAAAGTCGCCAGTCGCTTGGTCACTGACTTCGGCTGCTATCGCCCACTAGTGCTCTGCTCGCCCAGCCTACACGGAACCGCCCCCTGTGCACCGACAAGGGCCTACCTATCCGCGCGAGCCCCCTAGCAGTGAAGATAAGCACCAGATGTGGGGCATTCACTCTTCACAAATCGTGGAGCAACAACGCTAAATGTTCCGTCCCAAACAAACGGGGGTCCCGAACGAAACGGCAGGTTACGTCCCTTGCGGTCCCCTAGTCGGCGTAAATTTTTTTCTTCTTTGTCTTCGCAATCTTTCTTTCTCCTTCCCCCTCCCTAGAGGTAACTCAGATCTGTAGCAGATCAGGGGTCACTAAGCACGCTATTCTCTCCCTCCCCCTCCCACTACATTACGCGCCTTCGTTTTTATCGCGAGAACGGTTCATTCAGCACTTTCTTTCCTCGTTGACTCGCATCGAATTGCGTACTCTTGCTGTAAAAAGGGCTAAATTGTTCAAAGTGCTACAATAGGGAGCGTAAAAAAAGAAACTCAAAGTGTTCGCCCGTCTCTTATGCAACGTTTTCGTTTGGTTTGAGGAAAACCTCCGGAACATGCAGGCTTAGCACGTTGGCAGGCGTGCTTGGCCCAGGAAATGGGCGAAGCGGGCCCCCGCTCTTGTCCAGTTGAATCATCGATCAATCTCACCAGAGGATGCTGTCGACCGTTTCTGTAGGACCGCGGGTTATGAGGTGTGTCCGCGCGTCCGCACAGCAGTAAATTACCCGCCCAATCGGTTTTGGGAACGATCAACCCGAAAAAATGGCTGTTTTACTCGGTTTTGCCCGAAAAAATGACAACAGCAGTAGTGCAAGACAAGCGATCAGCCCGAAGATTGGGGTGCTTCTCCTTCGGCAAGTACAGCAGTGGTGGTCTACCTATATGAGTGCTGGTTTGTGCCAGCCATTACCACTGGCTGTTTTTTTTTTTGTATTTTGCTCGTGCCTTGATATCCAGCCTACTCCCGATTTCACTTTTTGCATGTTGCTGGCGGAGGCATGAATTGCGTCAGCTGTGATGTGTTGTTGTTGTTGTTGTTGTTGTTGTTGTTGTTGTTGTTGTTGTTGTTGCTGTTGTTGTCTCACAATAACTCTTGTAGAAATCTAGAGTCCGTGGTGACCCAAAGGTGCTGGAGCCCTAGGAAGATCCGAAAAACCAAATGAAATCAAAATTCGTCTGGGAAATACTACGCTTTCCCGCCTAAAAACGCACGATACGGAAAAAGTCGCACAAGTGAAGAGGTCCATGTGCAAACTGGACTCACATGGCCGCGGGTATCCACTCAACTACGGCATAGAGTTCCCCCGTTCCCACAACTAACCAACTCGCGGCTACAAACTACAGCGGTTGGGCTGCCTGCACCGAACGAACCGCACGGTAATCGTAAGCACAGACGAACGCGCCCGCTGTCTGGAGTGCTGTCAGAGTGGCGACCCGCGGGCATGCAGCGACAAAAGAGCAATCGAACCAAAAATCACATCACAAATAACGATTATCACCCCGTCTTCCCGAGCTATCTGACAGGTTGCAGCGCAGCGACGACGCCCGTACCTGAAAATTGAAAATTGCGGGGGGTCGTTCCCCGTCAAGGGTACAGTAGGGGACCCGGTTTAGCGGTCCCTAGTGCCAAAGGGCGAAATAACCGCTAAACCGGGACCGCCCGGTAAACCAGTTTAGCGGTTAATAACCGCTATTCTGGGTCCCAATTTAGCGGTTTACAACCGCTAAACCGGGTAAAAGCCCATATACTGGGAATGAAAGTAGCGTTGCCATTGCGATCAAAAGTAGATAGCGTCATATGTGGCTGCTGAATATAGCAGTACAGCATGATTGCCGCGGGACCAGTAGTACGAATACAGCAGCGGTAGTGCGGGATAGACATTAAAACTTAGGTGAAACGTATCAAGCATCGCGAAGAGAACCACCACCTGTGTGTACCCGCATCCGGGTAACATACTGTACGTGCACATAACACCTGCTGGAACCCCCCTTCTACTGCTGTACGCTCCTGCTCGTCTTGCTACAAACCGCAGCGTGTGCCCCGGAGTTTGGACTTGAAACACTCTAAGGAAACACAAAACAAAAAAAGTGTGGTGTACTCGTACTTCACACTTCGTACTCTACAGGAACCTCGGAGAGTACTGCTGTACACTCGACTACGTCTTACAAAACATGGCGCGGATATCCGTCTGCCTTGCTGGCCTAGAGGCATGCGCTGCGAGAAAGGACATCTTCGCCTTGCGAAGATAGCACCCTGCCTCTGATATACCACACGACTCTGCGTACTGCTTTAGCTGCCCAAAAAGCGACGAGATTTCCGAGTACGGCGGTGGCGCCATCAAGGAAACTTCTTCCGGACTCTCGAACCCCTCGTCTAGCTCGTCTTCAGAAGGACCTTTGTCCTTGCCGCAGGTGTCGTTCACCACGTTAAGAATCGAGTCCTTCGCATCTTGCATCAGAGCTTCGGCGATCTCTTCCTTCTCCTCCAACTCTGCCCACTCCCGAACCGCTTCGATGGCTGCCGGGTGGGCAGGCTTGCCAGGGGTGATGTCGAGATGGGTCAGTATCTCGCACATCTCCTTGTCTTGCACGCCGCCCCCCTCTATCGCCAGTCGGACGCCGACACTAAGTGCATCGGTTGCACCCGGTGTCATGTGCGGAAACTTGCAGAATTCTAACGCCGCGCACGGCATGGTTCTGAACGGGTAGCTGCGAACCGCAGTGGGTAGGCCGTTTGTATACTGCTGTGAAAGTGTGTGTGAGTGCCGGCGAGGTTTGCAGCAGAAAGTGACCCGTCGTTCCCCGGGGTATGTACACAACCGCTATTCCAGCCGAAGTGACCCCAAATAACCGCTAAACCGGTAACAATCCGATTTAGCGGTTGTACAACCGCTAAAGCGGGGTACCGCGGTGTCAGCAGAATTTTGAACCGCTAAATCGGGTCCAACCGCCAAACAGGGAACCGCTAAACCGGGACCCCTACTGTATACAACTCTTCTACCAACTCTACAACAATCAGTGACGCAAGTAACATGTTGTACTACTGCCTCGTAAAAAACCCCTGCAAAACAGACCATCGCTGCTGTCGTGATGGTGGTGCGTGCGGGTCGTGGGTCTCCGTGTGCCATCCTCCTGCAGTGGTACTCCATGGCCGCCTCGTCGCCTTAGCTCACTCGACCCGCTCCTTCACACTTGCTCTCGTTGACGCTCAATTCCAATCGGTTCCTCTTCTCCCCCGTCCCAAAAAAGAAAGTGCTCCTCGCAGCTTGCAGTGCTGATCTGAAAAACAAAAATTCTCGTTCAGGGAGAGTTCAATCCGTCTCTTCCCCGCCCGTCGACGGCCAGTCGCCCTCCTCCTTCGTCATTGAATCCAGCCTCGTGCCGGCGCAGTTCCCTCCACGCAAACGAAGACTGCGCCGTAGTGTGGCTCGTGGTGGCGCCTGCCTCCGCGCACGAGCATCCCGATTGAGCATTGCTGCTCCGCCGCTGCTGCCTGAAAAGACGCGCGAATCGTAGGTGACCATGCCTAACGCACCACGTGCGACCCAACTCTACCGCCACGCCTATACCTCGCGGCCACACGCAGCAGCAAGAAGGTATCACTCCTTGAGGGTGAGTCCGGCCGTACACCCGCCAGAAAGACCCACCCCAATCGCTACAAGCCTGCTAGGGCATGCCTCGCAGCATGACTTACCGAGGCGGCAAGGGAAACGGAGGGCGTGTGATGAATCGTTCACCACGTTTGGTTTGTGTTTTTTTCCCTGGGGGTATTCCTCAGCTCCAGAGTGACTGGAGCCTGTCCTTTGAGCACGGACTTGCATACGGACTTGATTATGCCAGTTAATGTGAGAACAACAAATCCAAGTGTTTTGTCGACGTGTCGAGACTGCGGCGAGCGGTCAAATACGACATGTCATGCCTGTTCTAAAAGCTACATATCATATTCACACACAACTTGCGAAGATGAGTTTCGACAAAATCTTCGATGTCACAGCTGGAGTGTATTTTTGTTTTTGTAACATTCCCCACTATAGATGAGAGCAATATCGCTTGTTTTGGTTTGTCATGGGACACCATAAATCGGGGTACCCACTACTGCATGTACAACCGGGTTCCAGTAGTGCCGAGTGCCGAGCGATTTCACCGACACTATTATAAAAAATGAAAATACACTCCAGTGCGTGAGATCGAAGATTTCGTCGAAACTCATCTTTGCAAGCTGTGTGTGATACTCCGATCGCGCGCATTACGAGTTGTGTGATATTGAAGTAGGCATTATTCAACCCGCACTACTGTACGGAGATCCCCCGCACGGCTGTAGGTGGTGTGTTGTGTGGATCTCTGTAAACCAGCCGTTGAGCGTTTTTACCGGAAAATTACCGGAAAATGAAGACATCGCCCAAGTTTCCAACTACGCCCCTTGAAGAACCGAAGAACCGGCACGAACGTTGTTGTTGTTGTTGTTGTTCTCACATTAACTCGCATAATCAAGTCCGTGGTCACAGGACAGGCTCCAGTCACTCTGGAGCTGAGGAATACCCCAGGGAAAAACACACATGACCCAAGGTGGTACACGCATATATCACAGCTGACGCAATTCATGCCTCCACCAGAAACGTATAAAAGTGAAATGTATCGGAGCCTGTCCTGTGACCACGGACTTGATTATGCGAGTTAATGTGAGAACAACGACAATTACCGCTCGTATTCTTCTCTTCCCACTTCCCTGCGAAATATGCGTCCAGCGGCCTGTCGAAAAAATAATACAAACTAATGTTGTGCCCACACTATCTCGCATAATCAAATCCGTGGTCACAGGACCAGGCTCCTGTCACTCTGTAGCTGAGGACTAATATGCACCCCTAGCGGTGAGTGGTGGGCTACCTCTTTGCACGACACCACTTGCAAATAATAACGCTCACTACTCGAACCGCCTCCAGAACCACACACCCAGAAACCTAATTCTTCAGTTGAAACAGCAGCGCAAACACCACAGCATGAGACCATCGCACCAGGCCACACAGCGCGCGCAAAAGCAGACAAAGGGCTCCGGTGAAATTGCACGTGCGTGCAAGGTTTTTCAGATTTGCACGTAAATTTAATAGCGATTTATGTATGGCGGCTCCCTATGTCCAGGTCCGCACAAAACGACGGTTACGCTGCCCAGACCAACCCGACCCCAGACACGACCCTAACCCCAACCCAACCCTTTGGGGGGCTCTCGGTCTGCTCTCGAGGTCGGCAGGGGCTGTACATGAGTTTACGTGCAATTCTAAAAACGTTGCACGTACGTGCAATTATACGCCTGGTGGCAGACAACACAGCAGACCACACACAACAGAGACGTAGACCACACGGCAGGCGTTTATTTCCCTAATGGATTTTGCCGGGAGAATGGGTTTGCATTCAGAGAGTAACAGCTGTGCGGTCGATTTTTTAGAGAGGATGATGCGTACACGTGTATGGGCAATCATACGGCTTGCAGTACTTCTCACTCGAATTTTACTAGCTATAATTTATTGCTGTGTGGTGCCGACATGATGAAGCACTCGAAAATAGACGTGCTCACGTGGTCTTCCTACGGCTCCAGCACCTTTGTGTGACCACAGACTCTAGATTTTTGACAAAAGGTAATGTGAGACAAACAACAACAACAACAACAACAACAACAACAACAACAACAACAACAACAACAACAACAACAACAACAACAACAACAACGACGACGACAACAACAACAACAACAACAACAACAACAACAACAACAACAACAACAACAACAACAACAACAACAACAACAACAACAACAACAACAACAACAACAACAACAACAACAACAACAACAACAACAACAACAACAACAACAACAACAACAACAACAACAACAACAACAACAACAACAAAAAATAACAAGCCACACACCCCTAATTTGAGCTTTTGGCACCGCACTCCGGAGATGGGGACAAAACACTCGTATTTAGACTAAGATAATTTTGGGGGTTGGACATGGGCTAATGTAATACTACTGACCACTGCTGCTGTAGTATTTAATAGTACACCGACATTATTTATTTATTTATTTATTTATTATCCTCCGGCGGATGGGGAAAAATAAAGCTTCAGCTCACCACACTTCCACGTATTTTCATACGCGTCGTGTGTCGATTTAACTCAGTTGCTTTATTATTGTTGTTTTCGCATCAACTCGCTTAGTCAAGTCCGTGGTCACAGGACAGGCTCCAGTCAGTCTAGAGCTGAGGAATACCCCAGGGCCGATTTACCTGGTACCAGGTCCCAACCCGGCCAGAAGGCGAAGAAGCCCTAACCTACCCCGAAAATAATATAATATCATACTAATATTATAAGGGGTGGGATCGGGGGTACATGAAAATGCAATACCTTCAGCAGGGGTGCATGCTGTTTTTTTTTTTTTTTTTCCTTTATTCTCGCGCTCTCTCCCAGTGAGGGTACCTTGCCGCTTTTTCGACAACATGATTAGCATATTATTTATGCTATATATACAGTATATTTACGGAGTATGACACACAGCTCCCAAAGATGAGTTTCGACGAAATCTTCGATCTTACAGCTGGAGTGTATTTTCATTTTTTGTAATATACGCTAACCCTCACCCAATGAAACGCGACAACCAATGTACGGTGAAACCCTCTTCGTCTCATACCCAGCCAGTGTGCGTCAACCATGTTGTCGAAAGAGAGGTAGGCTTATGCTGGAGGCTCCCAGTAGTGACTCAGGTCCGGGGTCACATAGCGGGGGCCCTCCTTCCCCATCCCCACGCTACGGTACGTGCCTTCATTTTTTGTCGCGAGGATAATGCGGCATTTTCTTGCCACGTCGACTCGATTCGAATTGTACCTACCCACGCTGCTATTAATAGGCGCTCTCAGCAGTTGATCCCTTTTTTTCATTTTTGCAAATACAAGCAGTATAAATCTTACCACGGTGGGAATCGAATTCAAGGACCAATGCTAGTAGTATTCGAGGGTAACCACTACTACACCACGGGGGCGACCGGCACACATACACCTCAGAGCTGATTTTTTCGTTTTTCCCTCTTGGCCCCATTTACAGCGATAAAAACCAAAATATTATCTTTTGGGAAGATGTCGAAGTGACTTTGTAGACGCGTCGCTGGGCGTTTGCACTGCTGTGAGACTGTGAGACTTGAGAGACAAAATGTGACGACGAAAATTGATGATTTCGGCACCTGCCACTCCTTGGTAAGCGATGTTAAAATTGGTGTCCAAACGACGACGCCAACAATGCAAAGACTGGTACTCGTACGGTACTGGCGCAAACTGGTACTCAAACAAAGGTGTATGGAGCTTGAGCTCTCTTTTACCCGGATATCCAGGATCTAAAAATATGAATAATGTATGAAAATACGTGGAAGTGTGGTGAGCTTAAGCTTAATTTTTCTCCATCCGCCGGAGGACAAAAAAATGAAGAAAAATATAGTACTGGCGCAGAATTGTCCTAACTTGCACCGCTGCGCGCTCACCAGTGATGCCGCATTACAGTAGGTGGCCCTATATAGTGCGGGTATGTGTCACGAAAATTTACCCGCACTATACGGGGCACCCGCACTATATAAAAACCGGCCGCTATAGAGGGGTCTATATTGTGCCAAACGATTTCACCCGCACTATATAGGGCCACCTACTGCTGTATTGCTTTTTTCCAACCATTTCACCCCAGCGACGTCATCATGACGTCACTATGGGGCACTTCGACCGGTATTTCGTATCGAATACGCAGTAGGGTTAGGATTATGGTTAATTCCATCATATAATGTCAGTCACCCGGCCCTCACGCTGTGGGCAGACTCTTGAAAATATTTAAAAAATACTGAGTATATCGCAAATCTCTTGTTCTTGGTCGAGATGAACGGGCCTCAGAAGTCGAATGGGTTTCGTAGCGTGATCTTCACGTGGAATCCAACCTTTTGAGGCGCTTCACGATAGATACGCCTAGAACATGAAGAAATACGGTACAGTTTTGAAATGTTATGTTTTTTCCATGTTCCCAATCAAATAATTAGTCGCTAAAATTGACCGAAAGTGTTTCACTTGTCCCCTTTCTCGAGAAAAGCCTCCTCGAAAATCGTCGTAGGGGGTTTGCTAACTTGCGTGGTATACGGCGGCGGTACTGCTCTAAGTATTGTACGTTTTTTGCAAATAGTATAGACTAATGTATCACGCAGCTGCTTGCAAAGTTGAGTTTCGACCATTCAATCGGTCGTACTCATATCTGACGTTTTTCATTTTTTCATAAATTCACAAACACCATATCGTATCATAAATGAAACACAGATCTGATGCACCACGCAGCTTGCGAAGTTGAGTTTCAACCATTCAATCGATCGTACTCACATCTGACGTTTTCAATTTCTTGTATGATGAAATAGTCTGGTGCGCGGGCTTGCATTTTATTGTTTTCATTGCGGTTCATTGCATGGCCCAATAAAATGCTCCGCTGTACGAGTATTTGCGATGTGTATCTGCTGTGTCTCGTCGTTTGTGGCCACAGAGCTCATAGTTTGTGAGCTCAGAGAGCTCGTGGTTTTTGACCACAAAGTGAGGTCGTCTCTCCAGGAGGCCTCGGGACGGGCACTGGTTGTGCTCGATTCTGATGGGTGGAAAGGTCCAATTGGAAAGGTCCGCTTCATGTGCAGAACACGCACGCAGCAGTGGGGGTCTCCCGATAGTGCCAGATTTTTTTTTTTCTTCTTTTTTTTTTTCTTTTTTGCACAATTTTACTTTCCAGCTTCTGGACAAGCCGTGGTCACAGGTGTCATCCCTTCTCCTCCCCAGTTCTTGCCTTCAATTTTTATCGCGCATAGGGTTCAGCAATCCCACTGCTCGTCGATTGTTCATCGAGTGTTGCTAACTCACGCTCTCGCGCTTTCCGCAAGTCAATTTGTCCACAAGAAAAAAACAGTAATGTATATCGGCTCAAGTGCCAGTATTGTAAACCGGCACTATTCAGGGCACCTGCACTATTGTACAGAGGACTTTCTATAGGGAGTTCAACTCGTGCCAAGCGTTTTCACCGGCACTCCAGAGAGCGATGGCACTATTCAACCGGCACTGTTGGTAGCCCCTCACTTTATCGTGCTGCCGGTATGTGCGAGCCCAATACTCCGTCACCTTTTTAGGGCACGGGCATTATTGGAAATAGGCTTACATAACCCCTCTTCAATATGAAACCCGTTCTTGGGATACTCTTTACTTGGAATCAGTGTTGGGAGGGGTTTTGCGGGGCTCTCTGTGTCTTCTTTGGGTTAAACTGATATATCCATGTATCTACGTCCAGCACAACCAGTGTCTGTGCTGATTCCTCACGGAGAGATGAGCTCTGTGGTCACAAACTACGAGACAAGAGATACCCATTGCACTTTATTGCAAGTACAGCAAGAGGGTGATTTGGCGAGGATTTCGCCGTCGAATAGGCCAAGCGCGATAGGCACGCGGGCAAAAAACAAGAATACCTGGTATGCAAGCACGCACACCAGGCGATTTGCAGAAAAAAATAAAAATAAAAAGAGATCAAGAACGGGGTGTCTCACAATATCCTTCCACATCTGTCAGATTTTGTGCCCGTCAAAAACGGGTTTTGTAGTTTCCGCGCACAGACTGCCTAACATCACCCTGTTGACACTGATAGCTACGCTGCAGTTGCAAGGGGAGTCGCCGACCTATATCCTTAATGAGGACGCACAACCCGTGATACGCGCGATCGGAGTATCACACACAGCTTGCAAAGATGAGTTTCGACAAAATCTTCGATCTCACAGCTGGAGTGTATTTTAATTTTTTATAATTAATTTTTATAATATACGGAGTATATATATTGTTGTGCTTTTCAAAACGAAGGAACTAGCCCTGCAAACCCTAATCCTAACCCATACGATACACAAAACAGAAGAAGCAATAGGAAAGAAGAGAGGGTAGAGACAGGACGGCACGACCAAAAAAAAGTGAAAAACCAAGCACGGCCAGCAGCAGACAGACAGCAACTTGGCAGCAGCATATGACAGCAGATGGCGCCATCCAACCTGACGTCGGAGGTAGCAACCATATTGGGTTTGGAATCACCCTTTGTAGGAGTAGGAGGATTGCCGCATGGTCAATCACCTGCACGCTGTTTCTGACGGCAGGAGTCGTGCGAATACCGTCATCGTCGCCCCCGGACCGAATACAAAAACGAAGCCCAATAATTTTAGCTTTTTCATTTCTATTATTATCATTTGTTTTTCATCTCCCGGCGCACGGGGAACAAGAAAGCTTAACCCCTTTAGAGCCTCCGAACCCCTCCCTTTACTAAATCCAAGTAAATTTGTCCCCAAAAACGGCTTTCCAGTTGTCAAGGGGTTAAGCTCACCACACTCCCACGTATTTTCGTGCACGTCGTGTGTCGATGTAACTCAATTGCCTTCGCAATCCAGCGCTAGCTGGCGTGTCCTTCGGTTCCCACTTACAGTATAGCGATAGCGTGGGCTGTTCCTATATTTTATTTTATTTTATTATGTTTCTTTTCCGAGCTTTGGCTCTCCTTTCCGGTTGGGTTGTTTCTTCGATTTCCCCTTCTTTTTGTTTGTTTCATTTTTTGTTTTATTTTTATCTTTGTTTTTATTTGTTTTCTTATTATTATTTTGTTTTTGTTTTTGTTTTTGTTTTTGTGTATTTCGTATTTCTCTCTTCCAATGTATTTCTGTTGCTGACGTATGTATGTTGTGCCTGTCGTACCCAGTACTAGGGCATGACATTGCGTTGTCGAATGCATTACGATGCATTATCTCTGTGTCGTAGCTTGTGACCACAGAGCTGATCTTTCTAGGGTGAAGAATCAGTACGGACACTGGGTGTGCTGGATGTCGACGAGTAGAAGAACGGTTTAATGTGAAGAACACACACACATCGGCGGTCCTCGTTTCATTTTAGCAAGCAAAAATGCAGCAACAAAGCTGATGACACCACCCAGCCGGCGTCCGGGGCAGCACCCAAACTGAGTTGCGAATGCAGCTGCTAGAGGGTTGGGAGCATTCCTGTTATCTTCCCCGGCGGTGTCCAAACGGACGTCATCGCCTCAATACGAGCTGGATTGGTCAGTAAAGTCACAAACGTTCGTCCACTCATAACTCGGTAATAAAAAAGAATTAGGCTGTGTTCAGCATATCGGTGTTTCGGTCAATCACGGCGCGTTTGCCTGTGCTCTCTGACGTCGCGTTTGGTGCACTTTGATATAACCAAAGGAATCTGCCGTATTTCGTATATATTTTAGACTTGCAATAAAAAACTGAAACCGTTATTTTTGCGGCGGAATAATCTATTTTTTCAGAATGCACAGAAGCAGAGCAGCAGCACGGCAGCAGCAGACGCACACACGACGCAGCTCGCACACACTAGAGCGACGGCATGGCACCCAGCTGCTTCCCTTCCACCCTTGTGACGTTTGGCACTGTTCTCGATGGACAGGTATCTAGGTTTTATCATAGCCCAAGGGGGGGTGATATCCTGTACGTCAACCATGTTCCTGGGGTCGAAACAACATTTGCAATTTCCGGCGCGGTTTTTTGCGAATTTCAACCTGATTTTTTGACACGTGATTGCTATCGGTATTTTAAATAGAATCACGACTGCGTTTTTTTGTTTTTTTTTACATTATTTTATTGCAAAACAAATATTCCCTAATTCAGTAATATATGTCTAACTTAATGGGAAAAGAAAGAAGAAGAAAAACCGCAGTCGTTATTCTATTAGAAATACTGTAAGCAATGACCTGTTGAAATTTCAGGATAAAACTCGTAAAAACCGGGTCGGAAAACCCGTTCCACCATGTATATTCCGTTTTGGCCAATCCAGCTCGTAGCCCCCAAGGGCACACAAGAGGAAAACAGACGGGGCAAAGTGAAAGGGTATACTTGCTGGTTATATGCTTGCAAGGGGTCACATGGCGGCTCCGTATGTGCATGCAGGTCGGCACGAACGACGTGTGTGGTGCCCAGGCCAACCCGATCCCAAGCCTGACCCAAGCCTATCACTTTGGGTTCGGCAACGGCAGCCATGAGCGGCCATGCCGTAGGTTTTGACTCATGACAGCTCAAAAGTAACGGGCGGCCGGTGTTTCACGCAGCTTGCAAAGATGCGTATCGACCCTAAATTTGTCGCACTCACAGGTAACGTCGATAGATGTAGTTTATGAAACACCCCAAATGGACTTTACGTTCATTTGTGGAAACCTAACGCGTGCATGCGTTTTTTTTTTTGTTGCTTTGCTCATCCTTTCTAGTATCTTCCCTCCCATGTTTTATTTCCCCTTTTCCCTCCCTAGCCGTAATTCAGATCCGGGGTAACTAAGTAGGCTCTTCTCCCCCCCTCCCCGCTACGGTACGCCTCTTCGCGCCTATCGCGAGAAAGACTCCAGCTCCAGCTCTTTCTTCCCTCGTAGACTCAAATAAATATCTGGGATGCAATTGCAACCCAGTAAAACCCAACCAACCAATGTGGTAGGAATAATCCGCTTTGCGTCCCATAGGCTGAGCTGTGTGCCTCAAACGTTTTCACAAATACATTCGTGGTATTACCTGGTATGTTTTACTGTCCCGTACGCGAAAATGTTGAGTCGCCGACCTATATCCTTAGTGAGGACACACACGCAGTAATACGCGCGATCGGGGTATCACGCACAGCTTGCAAAGATGAGCTTCGAAGAAATCTTCGATCTCGCAGCTGGAGTGTATTTTATTTTTTATGATAGTTTGCCTCGAACTGAATGTGTTGGTGACGTTTACCGGAAGATGGAAGACTAGAGGAGCAGGTTTTGACTACTCGTACGACCTCGTTTGAACGGGCCGCACATATTCCGAGAACAGCGAATCGAGCCCGATTAAGTCCATCGTCTCCAGAGTAAAAAAAAAAGGGAAAATTCGAGGAGGGCGTGTCCTGACGAAAAAGAAAAACGGAACTCATTTTCGTCAGTTTTTTTCACGGTGTGTGTGTGTGTGTTCTTCACATTACGGTACACCTCGGTTACGTCTTTTTAGGCGCCAACGAGCTGGTTAACGGCGCCTTAGTTTTTGGCGGCAACGACTTTGGCAGCAAAGCCCCGAGTTACCCTTTTGCGGGGTCTTTTTTACCGCAGGAAACTTAGCGAGGAATATCCCTAGGTATTCTCTCTCGCTGGAGTGTCGAATGTCCCGCAAAAAATGCTTTCACCAAAAAAGGTCGAAGAGGTCATATGTATAGCCGGTCGCCCCGGTGGCGTATCAGGTTGTCCTCGAGCCTGGTATGTGTGTGTGTGTTCTTCACATTAAACCGTTCTTCTACTCGTCGACATCCAGCACACCCAGTGTCCGTACTGATTCTTCACCCTAGAAAGATCAGCTCTGTGGTCACAAGCTACGACACAGAGATAATGCATCGTAATGCATTCGACAACGCAATGTCATGCCCTAGTACTGGGTACGACAGGCACAACATACATACGTCAGCAACAGAAATACATTGGAAGAGAGAAATACGAAATAAACAAAAACAAAAACAAAAACAAAAAACAAAAACAAAATAAGAAAACAAATAAAAACAAAGATAAAATAAAACAAGAAATGAAACAAACAAAATGAAGGGGAAATCGAAGAAACAACCCAACCGGAAAGGAGAGCCAAAGCTCGGAAAAGAAACATAATAAAATGAAATAAAATAAAGTAAAGTAAAACCAAAATAAGATAATCCGAACACGAGCCAAAAACCTGGACACGGAAGGAGGGAACAAAGGGGAAAAAAATACCCCAGAAAAAGACGAAAAGTGCTATGTACCTACTAGTCGGCCTGGTACCTTGCTACCCTGTCTGCCATCTCCTTCCTGCCTTCGTCCACCGCGGTCTCATTTCTATTCCTCCTGTTGCCCCCCCTGCCCCCATTCCCTTGGACGGCTTTCCTTCTACTCCTCTTGTTTCCCCCCCTCCCCCCTTTGTGTTCTTCTCATTAAGCCAAAATACCTGAGCAAAAAACTTGGTATCCAGCTGCACTGAATCTCGTGTTGCCGGGCCGTCGAGTTTCCTGCAGGCCAATGAAGTCACAGCCGAGTTGCTGGCCTTTCGCCAGTACACGCTCGTCATGCCCATACCCGTTCTTCCCCTTTACGGCCAGGGTACGCACGTTGTAGGTCGCTACCGCCACAAGTGCCGCCTTCCGTCTCTTACGAGTCTCGCGTGCTGCTTTCTCAGCCAGCCGACGAGAGGCTCGTCCTCTCCTCCGTTTCTGTTTCTGTTGTTTCTTTTTTCTCTCTATTAATGTGATGATTGTGGCTCTCCGTTTCGTAGCCCGGTTCGCGCCTTGGTTTCCGCTGGCTGGGTGCAGCCGTCCCAGCCAACGCCGACACTCCCATCCTTCCTGTCGTGCATGCGTACCCACGCGGTGGCCAGCCTCTCCACTCCCCAAGCTGCCCACGCTGCGCTCTCTGCTGTGGTGATGTACCCGTCCTGCCCCGGGGATGAACTCCTCGGCGTCGGGGTTAAAAAGAAAACCCATCACCACCACCCCACGCGGTCCTTAGAGTGAGCAGTTCACTAGCCAGACCGCGCAAGGTTCCCTCTCTACCCAGCCCGAGGCTCGATGCCCGTGTGACTGCCGCTAGACCGCTGCAGGTCCTCGCGGGCTTCCTCGGCCCACCCCAAGGACGGGGCAGGCCGAAGGAGAACGGTACGAAGGTATAGGTCAGTTTCGTGAGTTCGAGCCCCGCCGAGTGCATACGCGTATAAATTCGCTGGGACTTTTTCTTGTGCACAAATTGACTTGCGGAAAGCGCCAGAGCGTGAGTTAGCAACACTCGATGAAAAATCGACGAGCAGTGGGAATGCTGAACCCTATGCGCGATAAAAATTGAAGGCAAGAACCGGGGGGGAGAAGGGACGACACCTGTGACCACGGCTTGTCCAGAAGCTGGAAAGTAAAAGTGTGAGAAAAAAAAAAATAATGTGTACCTGGCACTGCCACTCCAGGACGGACAGATTTGTGAACAATCTCGTCGAAAAATCCCCGGCAACGGACGCGTTGTCGTGTGCCACTATAGTACGACTTACAGGATACACTTGATAAACTGATGCATTTCCTTCCACAGACGTCAGAATTTGTCCCCCTCGAAAACGGTTTTTATGGTTTCCGCGCACAGATTGACTAGCATCACCCTGTTGACCCTGATAGCTACACTGCTGTAGTTCCAAGGGGAGTCGCCGACCTATATCCTTGGTGAGGACCCACAACCCGTAATACGCGCGATTGGAGTGTCACACACAGCTTGCGAAGATGAGTTTCGACAAAATCTTCGATCTCACAGCTGGAGTGTGTATTTTATTTCTTTTAGTATATATGTGTGTGTGTTCTTCACATTAAACCGTTCTTCTACTCGTCGACATCCAGCACATGGACACCTGTGACCACGGCTTGTCCAGAAGCTGGAAAGTAGAAGTGTGTGAAAAATACATACATGCCACGTGTGTATTATGAAAATAAAACATGTACCTGGTACCACGTAAATATTATGAAAATAAAAATACGCTCCAGCTGTGAGATCGAAGATTTTTCCGAAACTCATCTTTGCAAGGTGTGTGATACTCCGATCGCGCGCATTACGGGTTGTGTGTCCTCATTGAGGATATAGATCGGCGACTACCCTTGCAACTACAGTGTAGCTATCAGTGTCAACAGGGTGATGTTCACGTACATATATTATGAAAGTAAAAATACACTCCAGCTGTGAGATCGAAGATGTTGTCGAAACTCATCTTTGCAAGCTGTATGTGATACTCCGATCGCGCGTATTACGGGTTGTGTGTCCTTATGAAGGATATAGGTCGGCGATTCCCCTTGGAACTACAGCAGTGTAGCTATCAGTGTCAACAGGGTGATGTTTGTCAGTCTGTGCGCGGAAACTATAAAACCCGTTTTTGAGGGGGACAAACTCTGACAGCTGTGGAAGGAAATGCATCAGTTTATCAAGTGTATCCTGTAAGTCGTATAACCGGTGAGGGGAGGGCGGAGTTTTGAAGGGCGTGGGGGCATGGGTTTGAACAAGAGGGAGCGGGGGGAGGGGGGGGGGGATGGGCGGGGCAGCTCAATCTGTGCGTGGAAACTATAAATTTTCTAGGGGATAAATCTGACGGTTTTGGAAGGAATGCACCAGTTTATCATGTATATACTGTAAGTCGTACAACCAGTGGGGAGAGGGCGGGGTGTTCGAGGGGGTGGGGGGGGGGTTGGGGTTTTTTTTTGGGGGGGAAGGGTTTTTAGCAGGCTTAGGTCGTATGTATGCAGGGGCTTGCTGTACGCGTGGTGCTAGGTCCAGACGATCGTGCGGGTGGTGGGGAAGCAGGGGGTGTTTTGGGGGGGGGGGGGGGGATGAATTAAAGCTACGTCATGGATGGCTAAAAAGATATTGACGTGGTTACAATTGCGTAGAAGTGTTTATTACTCTGGCCGATTTCGATTTTAGGTGGGTCGTTTGAACAAGAGGGAACGGGGGAAAAAAAAACGGGGGGGGGGGGGATGCATTGGAGCTACGGCATGGATGGCTCGAAAGATAATGAGGTGATGTCAGCTGGCTGGCAGTGTTTACTACTCTGGCAGATTTTGATTTTTGGTGGGGCGTTTGAACAGGAGGGATCGGGGGGGGCGGGGGGCGGCGGGCGGGCGGGACACTTCAATATGTGCGCGGAAACTATAAATCGTTGAAGGGGACAAATCTTACGGTTGTTACAATAATACATCCCTTTATATCACCTGCCTGGTACCTGGTATTGTTTATTACTTTAGCAGATTTGATGGTAAAGCTTCCTAATTTGTTATGGTACATGATGGATCGGAAGATAGAATATTTCAATCGATAGGTACAACCATGTAATTACCATGATTTGACCGCGCCGGTGTGGCGCTCTGACATCGCTAGTTATGACAAAGAGATACATATTGCAAAATACAACAGGCGAGGTGATGTTACAACCATTGAGCACATTGGGCACGAGGGGGAGAAGTGCAAATCGTCAGTCTTTTGGAAGGAACGCTTGGTGTAACGCGCTCACTTACGTTACTTCGTTAGTCATGCCGCGTTTGGTCTATGTCGGGAGGCGATTATGCAAACAGACGGTATGTACGAAATACCCTACGTCATAGGTTGGTAGTGTGGTCTACCGCAATTTTAACATATCTGCCCGCACTTCCTTTTCCCATTATTATTACTAGCTCATGTACAATTTTACGCCCATTATTTTTACTGTGCCGATGTGGGGCTCTGAGGTCGCCAATTCTAAGACAGATCACGTATTACAAATATATACCTGGTGTACATATGTATATTTTTTCGCACGCTTCTACTCTCCAGCTTCTGGACGAGCCGTGGTCACAGGAGTCATTCCGGTGCTTGCTTTCATTTTGTATCGCGCGCACGAGGTTCAGCAGTCCCACTCACTGCTCGTCGATTTTTCATCGAGTGTTGCTACTTCATCTGGTAGATATACAGCAGCAGCTGTAAGATGGAGTATTTCGTCGAATTCATTTTCACAAGTGTGTGTGTTGAGATGGGAGTATTTCGTCGAAATTCATCTTTACAAGCTAAATGTGCGTCAAGTCATACATTACTTTCGATCGCGCGTGTCACGGGGTGTGTAGCGTCCTCGTCAAGGAAATAGATCGGCGACCCCCCTTCCTAGCGCTAGCTGGTACCAGGGTCAGCACGGTGACGCGAAGACGTTCGGTCGTTGATCATGTACCAGGTATTCAACACAGCAGTAGCCTTTGCGATGTTCTCGCCCCACAAATCATACCAGATAAAGTAATTTCCAAAGGCATTTCGATGCTTGTGGTGGCCCGCACATTTTTTTTCTCAGTCTTTCCCAAACGCGGGGCGAAGCCGCGCTCGGGTCGGAGCCTTACTTTGCCTGAGTTGAGGTCGGTGTTAGTGGTAGGGTTAGGTTTGGTCGACGCCCTCTCGCGATTTTACAAAAAAAAACGCTCACACACAAGGAGAAAAACACGAAACAGCCCTTACACCTCCATAAAGTGAAATATGTTTGGTATATTATCTGGTACGATTTGTAGATGAAAGCCGGTCAAGGCGCCTCAATAGGCGCCTCGTTCAACATGTGCACCGTATCTTCAGTTTTTGTTTCTTTTGCGGTGCAGTAGGGTTTCCCCAGTAATACGGCGGTGGTGTGCGAGATCAATGTGACCGCCTTATTTGGGGAACCCGCCTTATTCATCCCGGGTTTATGAGCACTCCCCAGTAACGTGGGATGACTGGGTAAGGCGGTATCCCGATGTAAGACGGTCTGAGTAAGGTGGTATCCCGATACAAGGCAGTCTGGGTAAGGCGGTATCCTGATGTAAGGCGGTCTGAGTAAGGCGGTATCCCAATATAAGGCGGTCTGAGCAAAGCGGCATCCCGGTGTAAGGCGGTCAAAATCGTTGTCGGTGCAGTATGGGCCCCCGTGTAAGGCGGTATCCCGACATGAGGCAGTCAAAATCGGATGGTCTTAAATCGGATGGTTTTTAAATGGGTACGCCACTGCTGTTGTGCGACCGTTTTTCTTGGGTGTGTAAGAGACCTCGCGGTCCCAACGGACGAAGGTCGTGCCGCCCTTAACCTTTTTTCAGGGGAAATGGTGCCGGAATCGGCCTGCTTCAAGAGTAGGTCGCCGTGCTTCAGGACAACCTCTAGGTAAAGGGCTCCCCAGGAAGCCCCTGTGCAAGGGGCTTCCGGAGCAGGCCCCATAGGCGGGCCGTGTTTCACGGGGTCCCCAAGCAGCCCCTGTAGGCAGCCCGTGTGTGAGGGGCTCCCGGGGCAACCCTTGTGCAAGGGGCTCCCCAGGAAGCCCCTGTAAAAGTCGGGGGTTCCTCGGGCAAATTCATGTAAGCTCCCAGGAAGCACTTGGGTTGGGGTCTCCCTAGGGTCCCCAGGCGCCCTCCGTGTAAGGGGCTTCTCAGGTATAATGGTATGCCCGCTATAAGGCGTTGCGGTTTCAAGACTTTCCGGTGGGTAAAGACCAAGGAAACCGTTTTTTTGTCCCGTTGGAATGTGTCTCTAGAAAACTAGTACTTGTAGATACTTTTTTTAGTAGCAAAAGTTAAGGCCAAGCATGGAGATAAGGGGTAAGAACACTGAAATGACCTGTCCTTGAGTGGTCTTGAAATGGCCTGTAGCTCCTTTGTGCAAGGGACTCCCCGAGCATCCCCTTTGTATGGGGCTCCCCAGGTAGCCCCTATGCGTGAAGGGCTTCCCGGGTAACCCCTTTGCGTATGGCGCTCCCCAAGCAGCTCCTGTATAAGGGGCTCCCTACGCAGCCCCTGTGCACGAGGCTCCTCAGGAAGCCTCTGTATAAGGGCCTTCCTGCGTAGGCAGCCCCTGTGTGAGGGGCTGCCTAGGGTCCCCAGGCAGCCTCTGTCAGGGGCTCCTAGGTAACCCTTTGCGTAAGGGGCTCCCCGAGCAGGCCCTTTGCGTGAGGAGCTCCCCAAGCAGCCCCTGTATATGGGGGTCCCTAGGCGGCCTCTGTGTAAGGGGCTCCCCAGCAGCACCTGTACAAGGGGCGCTTCCTAGGTAACCCCTGCGTATGGGGCTCCCCAGGCACCTGGAATTACGTTGATTGATGCCCCGATAACTCTCGCGAATCGGCTTACGCTTTCTGGGTGGTGGGTGTTTAGTGTTGACTTTTTTATTGGTGCAAATGTTGTCCCGCGCTAAATCCAAGTTTTTTTTGTCTCCCAAAGGTAATTCCTGTGGCGGCAGACTTCGCATGGTCTGTAATCCGGCTTCAGCGATATTCGAAAGAGGTCCCTGTTCTTTTTTTTACTCCCGCGTAAATTGTAATATCTCTTTCGCTCGTAATATAGAATACGCCCCAAACTTTCCGCCCTCCCGCTCACTTCACGCTACACACAGGGAAGACATCATGGGTATCGCCGCGTGGGCCGCGGGAGGTGGCGTAGCAGCGAGCCAGGAGAGGAGGGGCGGAGGCGACGCAGTGACCGAAGCGGGGGGCGCCTCTTCCCAGCCGGGGGGGCGGGAGTCCGTCGCCACCTCCCACTCGCCGCCTCATAGACCCCCGCGCAGCAGTAGCGAGGATGGGAGGGTCGGGACGGAGCAGCAGACCAGGGCGGCCGACAAGCAGCACCCGCAGCATAAGAGGATGGAGTGGAGACGGCACCGGCCTTTACCGGGTGCCGCTGGTGGGGGAGCCGGCAGTGGTAGCAGGGGGGGGCGTAGGGAGGACGGAACAAGGAGCTGCGACGAGCGGGCGGGGATTGGCATGGACGACGGCGCGAGGGAAAGCTTGGGGAGCCGGAAACGGCGAACCCCGAGCCCGGACACGGAGATAGAGTCACGCTTCGATGAGGACGCGCCCGCTTGGAGAAAAGGGTCGGGAGGGGGGGGGGGTGGGCTAGGAGAGGCAGATGATCCACACTCGTCGTTAATACGGTGGTGCAAGAGGGTGGCTAACCCGCCCCTCTCGGCGGGGGGTACGAGCGGCGCTTCCAGCGGCGACGAGGAGAAGTTTTTCGCGGGCCGGGTTTTGGAGCCCGTGCCGCGACGGCGACCGATCGGCGGCGCGTTCGGTACCGGTGAAGGGTGGGTCGTGGAGCCGGACTCGCCCGTCTCACGAAGTGGCGGCGGGAGGCGGTGGGACAGCGATAGCGGTGGCGGTGACTGTAATGGCGGTGGCGGAAGCGGGGATGGCGGTAGCGGTGGCGGTAGCGGTGGCGGTGGTGGTGGTGGCGTCGGCGATGACGCCGAAGCTTCTGCGGTACGTCGGAGAGGAGGCGGAACGGCCCAGCCCGCTAAGAGAAATAATAGTGCAAGCGGCGCGCAGTGTTCCGTAGGAGTGGCGGCCGCCGTTGCTGCCGACGCAGGCGCTACCCCCATCGCAGCCGGCGGCGGCGCCTCCCCTTCCCCGTCCAACTCCGACGGGACGGACGCGACCTCCCATCGGGGAGGGGGCGAGTCTTTCTTCGCGAGCCACGCGCTGGAGCCGAGCCCACGACCCGGCTGGAACCGCGAGGCGTTCGTGGATGGCGGCGCAAAAGAGTCCGTCGCGCGCGCGGTGGCTAACGGTATCGTGGTGCACGCGCTCGCGGAAGGAATCGGTACGCACAGCGCGGGTAGGTCGAGCGGTACCCCTCTCCTGCCGGGGGAGGTCCGCGGCTCTTCCTCTGAGTTCGGGGTAACCCCTTCCCCGCCGCCTGCCGCTGTCGGCACGTCGGCCGCGAGCGGGAGGATAGGGCAGGCGCTTCGGTCCGCATCGGCGGTGCGCGCGTGGTCGACGAAGCCGGAGGGGGAGGAGTGGCGAGACGGGGCGGCGGCGCAAATGGGGGCAACAGCGACGACGCCGATGGTTGCACCAGTCGAGGAGGCCGCCGCGCTAGACACTAACAGCGGGGAATGGGAGGTGCAGCCGGAGGCGATGGCCGCGTTTTTCACCACCGTGGTGGGCGTTGACCCTCCTGTGACGACGATGGCAGGGAGAAGGGCAGCAAAGCCACCGGCGCCACCGCCGCTGCCTCCGCTACCGCCATCATCCTTGCGGTCTGCTCAGCGACCGTTGCGCCACGCCCGGCGGTTGCCGTTCGGTACGCCCGCGACCCCCGCTGCGTCTTCGAGCGGCGGCGGGATTTCTGCCGGGGATACCGCGGCTGCGGTAGCATCGTCAGCGGTGGCGGTGTCCGCGGCAGCGGGAGCGACGACGGCGACGGCGGCGGCGGCGGGGGGGGCGGCCGACACGAGGACGGACTCCGGCGAGAGCTGTAGCATGAGCATTTGGACCGACTCGGGGATAGGGGGAGGGGAGGGGAACAGTTGGGGGTGGTAGGAGCGTGGCGGGCAGGCTGACACCGCTCGCGCGCACCGCCGTCCCGGCGGTGAGGTTGCGGGGAGGCGCAGCGGTTGGGGATTGAAAGGGGGGCGGGACGGGTGAGTGGGCATGTTTGCAGGCCTGAAAAGTAGGCCTTTTACGTGAAATTTGGTCACGGACGGAGTTGGAGGAGATATATAGCCGTTTTTTGCCGAACGCCAGCGGGGAAAACGGGGGGTGGTATAGACGGTCCGCTTGCGCCCGTAATTTAGGGCGTTTTATTTATTCCGCGGTATATGCGTAGCGTGTGTCCCTTGTTCTTGTTTTCGCCAGACGTCCCGCGCTGTCTTACATGCAGATGAAAATCCTCTGGCACCAGTTACTTTCTCGCACGAAATCATTGCGTGTGTGCGTGCGCGGTTCTGACGCCGCGCCTTGTGTTGTGCAGAGTAAAAGCCGCCGACACTGTTTGGTTTCCGCACAATTGGCGTCCTCGTGTGCGCTTGTGCGTCTGGCTACGTGTTTTCCTTCGCCCGCCTGTCTGCCTATACTGGCTGTAAATTTCGTATGCGGTTGGTTGTCGGGCGGGCGTTCGTTTGGGGCGTGTAATGCGTTGTCTGTAAGTCATGGTTAGGTGCCTTTTTGGAAACGTTGGCCCCCTGCAACTGAAGGCATAAGAGAAATGCCGAACACCGCACACGGCGGAAGATTTTTTTTTTTCGCCTGGCAGAATGGACGGACGTCACGGGGGTACACGACGCTGTACTTGTGGCGTGGGCAGGGGGCGGTGGAAGGGGCGAAAGAACGCGCCCTGCGACCAACCAACATTTACACCGCTCTGCGTTCTTAGTTATGTTCGTGTTTTGCGAACGCGTGCCGAAGCTTTTCGTGTTATACACGCGGCTGGTACACGACCTTTCGCGCCGGGTGAACGGGTCTGTGGGTCACTCCACCCCCCCCCTCCCGCCTCTCCCCACCCTATGACGCTTGGCGGGTTCTCTGGTTGGTTGTGGAGGGAGAGTGATAGCATCGGTCGGAGGTGGTTGGCTGCTGCCACGGCGGCGGCGTAAACAGGTTAATTATTAATAGAGAAAATAATACTGATGAAGATGTTTCGTGGGCATGCCTTGCGTGCTCTTGTTAGTACGACGCGTTGGATTTTATGGGGTGGAGAAACGATCAATCCACGGTCTCTCTCAAGAGAGGACCTAGCCTTTTCGGTCGCACTCGCTAGGGGGGGGCGGGGGGGGGGGGGGGGGCGGGGGTGTACTCGTTCCATGCGTAGCCGTAGTCTTCGAGACCATAAGACCCTCGTATCCCTACAATGCGGGGACGGAGCACGTTGGGTTTTCGCGGACCAGGCAGACATCGCGTGCACCAAGCGCGAAGCGCCGTATGGTGTTCGGCGAGTCGCATGAAGGGTGAGCTGCATCCTTCTAAGAAGCGCTTGACAGGCGCGGGCTTCCGCACCTTGTGCGCACTTTTCTTGCTTTTGCTGGGGAGGGGGGGTATTTCTTGGTTTTTCTCGCCGTCGGTACGTTCGGTCGTTTGTTCGGTCGTTCGTCTTTCCGTCCGTCTGACTTATCCATCTGTCTCCATCTTTTCTTCCTTCTTTCGTTCTTGTTTTTATTAGTTTTCTTGCAGTTGCTGCCGTTGCCGTTGCTGCTGCTGCTACTGCTGCTGCTGCTGCTGCTGTTGACAGCCTTTTGGTTTCTTCTCATGCGTTCTGTGGCCCGTGTCTTTTTTCTCTTTTTTTTGTCTCTCTTGCTTTGCACCGTCGCGGCCCGGGCGTCACCCGCGGCCGATGACGTTGTATTGTTTTGTTGTCATGAAGAGAGGGCCCGGGCCGGCGCCACGCCTCTGGTCTCTCTCCCTCTGTCCCTTTGTCTCCTCATGTCTGTCTCTCTATTTGCCTCTGGAGGCTGTGTTTTATTCGTTCCTGTTCGTTTAGGTTCGTTTGGGTTCCGATTCGGCTCGGTTCCGACTCGGCTCGGTTCTGTGTCGGTGCGTTTAGGTTCCGATTCGGCTCGGTTCCGACTCGACTCGGTTCTGTATCGGTGCGATCAGGTTCCAATTCGGCTCGGTTCCGGTTCGTTCCGGTTTCATTTGATGCGGTTCGTCCGCTGGGTTCGGTTTGTTCCATTCTGCTTCATTCAGTTCGTCGCGGTCCCGATTCGGCTCGGTTCTAGTTCGGTTCGATACGGTTCGGTTCGATCCAATTCATTTTGATGCGGTTCGTGCCATTCCGGTACCAGTCCGGCTCCGGTTGGGTACAGTACGGTGCGGCTGGGTTAATTCAGTTCCATTTGATGAGGTTTTTCCGATTTCGATTCGTTTCGGAGCGTTTGGGTTCGATTCGGTTCGGTTCGGTTCCGATTCAGCTTGGTCACGGTTCGGCTCGGTCTGGTTTGGCTCGGTCTGGTTCGGCTCAGGTTCGGCTCGGTACGGTTCGTTCCGGTTCCATTTGATGCGGCACCTCCCCTTCGGGTTCGGTTCAGTTCGGTTGGTTCCATTCCGAATCGGATCGGGTTGGTTCGGTTCGTTTGTTTTCGGTTCAAACTGATGCCATTTCAGTAACGTTCCGTGCGTTCCGTTTCGGATTGACTTTGTATGATTCGGCTCGTTCCTTTCCGGTGCGGTTCCGTTGCGTTCGGCTCGTTCGACCCCGGTTCGTTCCGGGTTGGCTCCGGTTCAGTTCTGTTCGTTCCATTCCGATTAGGTTCTTTCCATTCCGTTTCGATTCGGTTCGTTCAATGCCGGGTCGATTCGGTTCGGTTCGATGTGGTTCGATTCGGCTCGTTTCGTTCCATTCCGGTTCGGTTCAGTCCGGTCCGGGCCATTCCACTCCGATTCGGTTGCGTTCGGCTCGGTTCCGTTCCGTTCGTTCCATCCCAGTGTGGTTTGATCCGGTTCGGTTCGGTTCGGTTCGGTTCGGTTCGGTTCGGTTCGGTTCGGTTCGGTTCGGTTCGGTTCGGTTCGGTTCGGTTCGGTTCGGTTCGGTTCGGTTCGGGTCGGGTCGGTTCGGGTCGGGTCGGGTCGGTTTCGGTTTCGGTTTCGGTCGGGTCGTGTCGGTCGGTTCGGTTCGGTACGGTTCGGGTCGGTTCGATTCGATACTGCTCGGTTCCGTTTCGTTTCATTTTCGTTTTTTTTTCTTTCGGCGGTTTTTGTTCGTTTGTTGTGCGTCGTTCGTCGCGGGCGGTTGCCGCCGCTCCGTACACGTTAAACGGCTAAACAAGCGACACACACCAACAGAGGCCATCGTTGTTGGTTGGTGATTGGCGATTGATTGGCGATTGCTCACTGTTCTTTTTCGCGGCTGCGGCTGCAGCAGCGACGGTGGCAAGGGTTGACAAGTCATGACGGAGAAAGGAAGGAGGTTAGAGGGGGCTTTGAGGGGTTGGGAAGGGAAGGAGGCCGACGGGGCGGAGAGGGGTAGGCTTGCTGCTACTGCTTCTGCTGAAAGCGGGTAGAGGTAGAAGAACAGGCGGAGGGGGATGGGCCTTCTGCTGCTGCTGCTGCTGCTGACGGCGGTGGTGTGTGCAAGGTTGACCCTGATCCCACCGCTCGCGGTTCTCCTAGAGTTTAGGAGGGGGCGTTTAACCGAGGCGAGAATGGCGCTTTCGCGTCCGCTTGGTCGGTTGGTCGGCAGATTGGTTGGTTGGGTTATAGGGGGAGGGGTGGCGGGGGGGGGGGGTGGCTCTGCTTGATTTTCCGACAGTTTTACCAAAAGAAGAGGAGTGGATGGTGGACGGCTTGTTCTCTTCTTCTTTTCTTTTTTTTTAGAGTTGTACGCTGTAGCTTGCTGTATGATCTGTGTTTTGGGGGGCCTGGATTTTTTTCATTTTTCTTTCGTCTTTTATTCGCACGTGTACAGCCGTTCTTACGTGAATGGGTTAGTCCAACATTGCCGCGCCCGCTCCACAACTCGCACCGCGTTTTTGTGACGCGTAACGGTTCTCCCTTGTTTTTGTCGCGCTTTCCCTCTTTATTACAGTACTGCCGCCTCCGCTGCACGCGTCTTGATTGGCTGACTTAAACGAGGATGGAATCGATACATGTATTTACATTATGCAGGTACAACGACGCTTGTCCTGCCTGCCTGCTTGCCTGCCACCAACTATTTACTTCGTGTTTGATACCATAGCCGTAATACTACGTACGTACCTGATAGGGCATGTACGTATGCAAGTATGTATCAATATGCATGTATGGATTTGTCTATGCAACAGATGTTGGCATGATAAGAGACTGTCGAAAACCCTGCTGAGACGATGATAGTGGAGGAATCGCCCAAGCGTCGAGATTAAAAAGAGTCGCAGTCGATATCTTGAAATTCGCCGTTGTTTTCATATTATCATTGCGTACGTCGCTCTGCATCACTCTGCGTATCTATGCGCTGCTATGAGGAGTGCTCTAAAGAGGATCTCTGGGGAGCTCTGAGGAAATTGTGATAAGCACTGTGAGGAGCCCCGAGGGGCTCTGAGAAGTTCCGAGGAGCTCTGAGAAGCTCTGAGGAGCTCTGAGAACCTCAGAAGCTCTGAGCACCTCCCTGTGTTATCCAGAACAGGGGTGAAAGTGCTGTCTCGCAAGATAACATATTTGGCTACGACATAGCCCATTGGTGATGCACTACTACTACTGCGTGTGCCTGCACAGCTAGATAAGCTCCAGTTTTTATGACGCATCTTTGCATGGCATGCATTGCATGCCTGCCCTGCCGTGGTAGCTCTGTTGGTGGCGCAATCGTTTATCGTGTGGAGTTGGTGGGAGAGGGGACACGTGGAAGTATATTATGGGGATGCCCCCCGCGCATCGACATAGGCAACAGTAGCAACAGCGGCAGCGGCAAACGACAGGTAGGCATGGTATTGCGCCCCGAGATACGAGGCGACTCTTCTACAGTACAACTGTTAATAACACTGTTGTTTGGTACTTAGCCTCGCGCCCACACCATGCGTGATGGTTCGTTGTTGGTGTTGAACTTGAAGTTGAAAATTGAATTTATTTGCCAAAGTTACCATGACATCATTTGCAGAGGCGACTTCCATTGAGGGAGAGTGTTAAAAAATATCCAACGTAAAGCAGCCTATTATCGCGATGCATTTCAGCAGCAGCGACTGCGGTGCGCGGCGGTCTATCTAGCTAGCACTCAGTAGCATGCTTGAATCAGACATGGTACAGATATACCGAGAGCATAGCAGCAGGTATACTTGTATGTCCGTGCATATCATTTATTCATCACCACCATAAAAGGGGGACGAACCCAATTTCAGCACACAGGAAATCAGATATTACCTGGCCTGGTACATAATATTTCCTATGTTTTCCTGTTGACCCTTTGGCTTATAAATTCCCAAGTGCTCCGCTTGCCGTTTCCTTACTTACTTCCTGGTGTTACGGAGGTAGAATAGGAATGCTTACTGTAAGAACATGTGCTCAAGTATTGATATTATTGTTGTATTGCGGGCTGAATGCAGGCGAGCGACCGAAAAACTTGAGCTTGCTGACTCCATTTAACATTGGCAGCGGCGCTTTACCTGGGTCACAACAGGCTTTACTTACTCGTACGTATACGATATTTGTCACAAGTTTCGTAGCCCAAAAGGTGGGATCCAATCAGCGTGGGCCGTGACGCACTGATAGCGGTGCGTCTTTTGGCAGTTACATCGAAGGTCTTGATATTATGCGCACCAATCATGCGATACATACGTCCCGATCGGTGCACCGTGGGTCTTTCGAAGGTCGTATTACGCGCACCAATCGATCACCATGCGACACATTCTTCAGCGATCGATGTACCACGGGGTAAAGCATCCTCTTTTTTTCTTGCACGGGGCGAGACAAGCAGGTGGGGCCGTATTGCAAAACATGTATTGTATGCGCTTGCTTTTCTGTTGATGCGTGTTACGATACGGATATAGCATTTTTTGGCCCAAAACAACAATTATAATTGGCGGGGCTCCTCAATTAGACTAATGGATTGCTGCACCACATCGTTCGAATCCCAGCTGGGTTTGAGCTATTATTGCCATATTTTGGAAACATGTTCTAAACGCGTTGTCAGCTGTGATTTAGGCTCGATACTCATATTTGCAAGCTGCGTGTGATACACCTGCCGCTCGTTTGTCCTACGGCAAGCAGGATGTTGTCAGGGTGAGAGCATCAACAGCCATTTGTAAATAGATAAATTTGCGAGTATTATTTTTCGTTGAATACCGAGGCTACGGTGGTGGTGGCAGGCAGGAGACGTATACTCCATTGTTTCCACAACCGGGTCATCACTCGCATGGGTGACAATGTACCTCACTTTCAAAATATACTCTTTAAGAGTGATTCTACGATGATAGCCCCCTCCAAAACCAGCAATTTTCTCTAACGAACGTTTCACGGCTGCTCGACACGCGGAAGGATACCGTTGAAAAAAAAACATCCATACATTTTCCTGTGTGCAAAGGTTTATCGATCGGTGACGTCGGGGTGTCGAGGGACACCGTGTTTCGGGAGATTACTACCGGGAGCTGGTTTTGAAACCGGCGATTTCGTTGAAGAGTAGTTGGGGGGGCTAACTACCGTACGTAGAACGACTCTTATGCGATTTGCTTGTTACAACGTCAGCTTGCCGTTCCAATGTGGATTCATATCGCAAAATTTAATCAGCACGATAAAGCTTAAAAGTGCAAGGTTATAGGTGGGGACACAGAGTGCCCCCTGCAGGTCTGCCAATTGAGCAGATCCTCGGAGAGTACTCACTTCACTTTCCATCGTAGACACGTTGCGTTATTCGATTCCACCAGAGCCCCGGATAGCTTCCGAGATCGGAGGCACGTGCCTCCGATCTATTTCCTAACTTTCCCGAATATAAAACGCCAACCTTATCATACGAAACCCATCCATATGATCTCAAATTCGGATAAATGTAGGCCTTTCGAGGCCGTATCTTAACACTAGCCCACCCTGATGAGTCGCATATTATGCCGAAATATGGGAGATTCGGGGAAACTCCGATTAGACGAACTAGACCATGAGTCGAAGATGCGGCTCCTCAAAACCCACTCCCACACCTCTAACGATCTGGCTATGGAGCCAGGAACACGCGAAGAAAAGCAGTTGAAAGAAACGCAAGGCAAAAGTCACCCATCAAAACCCTGCTGCGCGCCGTCGGTGTGACGAGGGGGGGCAGAAAAGGCTCTAGAACCTGCCGCATGCCGCCGGTGTGGCGAGGGGAGGCAGGAAAGGCTCTACGGCGAACCAACCACCGAAACGGTCTTATGGCGAGGCGAACCCTTGTCGATCACTCGCGCGAGTGACTCTGAGGAGGGTGGTTCAACGGTTACAAAAAGGCGCCAACAACAGTCACGAAAGGGCCCCAACAGAAACGAAAGAGCGTTTTCAACAGCCGCGAAAGGGTCCCACCAAACACGAAAGGTCCTCAACGGTTCTAAAAGGACCTCAACGGTAGCGAAAGGGTCTCCACGGTGAAGAAGGGGCGTATCGAAAGGGTCCCAACGGACACAAAAGGTCCTCAACAGTCACGAAAGGGGCCTCGACGATTATCCCGAAAGGGCCATGGCGGTCATGAACGGGCCCCAACGGACACGAAAGATCCGCAGCAGTCACGAAAGAGTCTCAATGATTACGAAATGGGGCCTCACGGCTTTCGAAAGGGGGCCTCAATGGTTACGCAAGGAGGCTTCGTCGATCACGAAAGGGCCTTAACCGTTACGTAAAGGTTTCAACGGTCAAGAAAGGGCCCCAACAATCACGAAAAAGCCCCAACCGACATGAAAGAGCCTCGGTGGTCACGAAATGGCCTGGACAACCACGACAGCGTCCCAAACACGAACGGTCCTGCGCGGTCACGAAAGGGTTTCAACAACTAACTACGAGATTATCCTTCAAAGGTTACGAAACGGTTCCGTGACAATTTCAAGACTTACTATGACAGAGGCGTTTTCGTGATAGTAGGGGCCGTGATATTTACGTCCCCTCCCTAAGTCGGGTGTGGCTGCCCAACCCGGACACAATCAATCAATTCCAAGGGTTCACGTTCATAAACCCTGCGAATAAGCAATCACGTTACCATTTACACACTACTTTCTTCGGAGGCGTCATATCTTGAGCACTAGCACAGGGGACTTGCTCTCTTTCTCCGAGGAACGTATAAGCGCCTTCTGAACTCGATCGTATCGGTCCTTCGGAGGTCAGTCATTATGAATATCTGAGGCGTGTAACAGACATAGCCCACATGGGGACCCTGCGATGGTAGTAGGCTAGATATGCTCGTCTGCTTCGCCTAGGTAGATATCCTGTTCTGTCTCGCCCTGACTGTAGACCTCACTGCACTAGGACACGATTCGTGACATGGTGTCCAATCCGAGAATCGAACTCGGGTTTCCACAGTAATATGTTGAAAGAAGTCCTCGACTGCTGTGAAATTGACCCATCCTCGACAGTTACGAAAAGAGGCCTCGGCGGTCACGAAGAGCGGCCTCAATGATCACGAAAGAGCCTCAATGGACACGAAATCTCCCCAACAGGTTCAAAACGCCTTCAACGGTTACAAAACGCCCTCAACCGCCACGGGAGGGGGGCTCAGCGGTTACTAAACGATTTCAAGAGTCACGAAAGGGCCCGAACGGATACCAAATAAATATCTTCACCTGCCACGAAAGGGCGTCAACCATCACGGAAGGGCTTCAACAGGCACGAAATAGCCCAAACGATCCTCAACGGCCACGAAAGGGGACCTCGACGAGCACGATAGGATCTCAACAGTCAAGAAAAGGCGGATACGAAACGGAGTCTCAACGGTCACGGAAGCGTCACATCGGATACGAATTTATCTCAAACGTCACGAAAGGGCATCAACCACGGAAAAATCGGACCCAAAGGATTACGCAATGGGGTCTCGATGATCACGGAAGGGCCCCAACCGTTACCGAAGGGTCCTAATGAATATCTCCTCAACGGTCCCGAAAGGGCCTCAACGGTTACGATAATGGGTCTCAACGTTGCGAAAGGGCCTCAAGGGTCATGAAAGGGCCTCAATCATCACGAAAGGGCCCCAATGGATACGAAGCCCCTCAACGGTCACGTAAGAGCCTCAACGGTCACGATAAATGGTTTCAACGGTTGCGAAAAGATCTCGACGGCCATGACATGGCCCCAACAGTCACGAACGGACCCCAACCGTCACGAAAGGACCCCAACGGGTGCGAAAGCTCCGCAACAGTCACGAAAGGGCCTCATCGGTCACGACTCATGAAACGAAATAACTGCAGGAGCCCATGATGAAACGATACCATGGCCCAGGTATACTATATTCATGGTTGAGATGTAGATGAGGCAAGAGTGCCTCCTACATGCAAGAAGGTTGTGTGCGTCCGAATAACAAAAAGAAGACGGGAAAGAAAAGCGCCTCACGGCCACCAAACCGCAACACACAACTCGGCGATCGCGGCCAACCCTAGAGGGAGTGCGACGCAACGTGTCTCACACGGGTTTGCGCAAACTCGTCTGGTCCTCCTGTAGCCTCCGAGGCTGTTGAAATCGGCCACGACGTACAACTCTCGAAATCAGCGGTCTAGTCATCGACAGACAGCGGTACACGCCGCACAGACAGAAAAAATAAGATCAGGGGGCTGTTACAGGCACAAGCCACCCCCTTGCAGGTCTGCCTACCTCTAGGCCGGTTCCACGTTGGTCACTCACTTGTATTAGCACAAATAGCTCTTTTTTGTGTTAGCCCCACAAGCCACCGAAAAGAACAAAACACTCAACGCATTGCGAGTCCGATGGGGAAATACATCATCCTCTTTTTCCTATACCCACATACATGACTTCAAAAGGCATGTAAAACCCTTTCATATAATTTCTGTATCCTAGATATTACGCCTTGTTAGGCTCCCAGGAAAATACCATAACACTAGCCCACCCTGATGAGCCGCATATGCAAAAATATGGAAGATTCGGGGGGGAAGCATCGGTTCCGCGGTGTAGAACATAACTCGAAGATGCGGCTCTTCAAAATCCACTCCCGCACCTCCAGAAATATGGAAGATTCGGGGAAACATCTCGGTTCCACAGTCTAGTACATAACTCAAAGATGCGACTCTTCAAAATCCACTCCCACACCTCTACCCTACGAGGCTAGGAAGCCTCAGGAAAACGCTAAAGCAGAAAACCACAAACGAACGGAGAGCGGAAGACGGGAAAACAATTACAGAAAACCCCAGCGAATGGCGAGATATACAGGCGCGAGAGCTATCGCTTTCCGCACATTAACGAAGGGAATGGGACCAAAGGGACCAGAAAAGGGAAACGGGAACTATCCAGGCAGCAATAAATGCGAAAATGCTGGGGTTGAGCAGTACCATAACACAGACAAATAGACAGTACTCATTGCACGAAGGAAAGCCTATACACGCCCCTCTAAAATGAAACGGACTCATTTTTTTGCCTCTCAAGGCAAAAAAACATGAGGCATCGGTCGCTTACTCTCCCTCGTTCTTTATTGCCTCATTTTAACGAACCGCATTGTCGGAAACACATCAAATGTTCCAACGCCCTTTTACGGGTCATGACCGGGCCCGCGGGCCGGGTCAGGTGGCATTTAAAAAACCCGCGGGTCGAGTCGGGTCGCGTAAGGAGGTAGGTGCTGGAAACCTCACGGATCGAGTGGGATCGGGTCAGGAGGTTTTCAAATATCACGGGTCGGGCCGGGATGGGAATCACCCTGACCCGATCCGACCCGCGAGAAGGGACCCGACCCGTGAAAATTCCTGGAAGAATATTCGTGTTGATTAGGCAGTTTCCTCAGTTTATGCGTCTGTATGTGAGAAAACGTGTCAAGCCGAAAAGAGCGACCCCTATATTAACTCATGACGTTTGTGCTGCCATTTGTTGCTCTTGTTTCTTCATCTAATTCATTGCCCTCGCATTACTCTCGCGCTCCCTCCCAGTGGTGAGTCAGGCCCGGCGTCACAATGCGGGCCGTCGCCGGGTCCTCCTCCCCACTACGGTACGCGCCTTAACTTTCACGGCGAGAACAAATCAACTTTTTCTTGCATCATCGCCTTGCGTCCAATTGTGTCTAGTTGTGCCTGCCGACACGCATGCTAGGCGCTCTCAGCAGTTGATCATTGTATACTTAGGTGGCAGGTTTTGGCGGCTGAAACGTTTTCAGAACGACGGGGGACCCTTTAATGAAGCCAAAATCGTCCGAATTTCGTTCGCTTTCTTTGGCGATAATTTTCGTTGAAAATCTCGTAGCTCGTCCACGGGGAAAAAAATGGTTGGGTAGTGTAGGTACTTTCCCCCCCCCAAAAAAAAAAAAAAAAAAAAAAAAGCTTTTCGGGAGACGTACACAGAGCTCTATGATACCTAGAGGTGCACCTATTGGCTTGAAACATTTTCGGAATGACGGGGGATCCAATCACACCTCATATAACAAAAATCGTCGGAAAAATTTCGTTCATTTTGTTTTGCGCAAAAATTTTCGTTGAATACCTAAGGCCTAACTAAGGCCATGGGACCAAAACCGTCGAGGAGTACCCCCCCCCCCGCCCCCCGCCCCCCCAATGTACCCACTTCAAACAAATATAGAGACGTGAGAAAGTTGAAATGGCAATATAAAGTAAAGAATATGCCGGGAAAGAGGTTGCCAGCCATAGTTGATAGGGCTGTATGGGAGAAAATAACTAAAGGGCGAGGTGGAATAAGATGGGAAAACTTAGTCGACAAAATATGGAAGGATTTAAGGGGAGAACAAGAAGAGGCGCTGCTGCCTACAGAAAAGTTTGGCGGGTACAAGAAGGAAGTGAAAGAAAGAACAGGAAGAAAGAGGAACGCAAGCGCTAAGAAATATAGGTGAAAAAGGAGAAGCACTTAGAGATATACGGGGGGTTGAGAGACGATATTGAAATGAAACGCATCTTCACGGCCCAGTGGACCACGCGAACAGGAGTAGGAACGGTGCTCCGTCTCGAAAGAGAGGCATGCGTGGTCAATGGTCAAATGACTTAGGCAAGCAACAAATGAGTACGCCCCCCCTTAACATGCCCCCCCCCTCCCCCCCAACTCCGTTTTTGGAGAGAGGATACCCAGGGGTCCTTAGGTTATGAGCCTCAGAAATAAAGGTGCACCTCTATCGTAGCGTGTGTTACATGTCCACCCGCACACACACCCTAATAGCTAGGGTGTGCAGAGTTTAATTTGCACACCCGGTGTGCAAACTAGCGTTCAACCTCCCCCCTGCTTTGGGAGGAAACCTAGCATTTAATCCATGAACGATTTCTCTCGCTTCTTCAAGGGCTAACTACGGGAAGCAGCAGTAGTACTACTCGGTTATTCAGAAATGAAAAAAAAACTGCAAAAGTTAGAGAGCTCAAGGAAGAAAAACATTTCCGCGCCGAAACGACCACACAGCAACAAAGAAAAATACCCTACAGCCAGCGTACCGTACGCTATAGGAATGCGCAGCGTTTAAGTTGCACACCGTGTGTGCAACTAAGCGTTCCCCCTTTAGTAACCCATTCACGATTTCTCCTGTTTTTCAAGGACAAACTATTATAATTCGAAAACACCAAACATGATCATTTTAAGATGAAAAAAAACGCTTAAACAAAATATCTACACTATATGCCGGGGTCTCGTACGAAACACTAATAACTACCATGATACGATTTACGATTCACACTACTCATACGTGTATTGCCACGTCTGACAGGTCGCCAATCCCCATTTGATGATCTACATATTTCAGGAAAGATCTGTATGGTCTAGCTCATGTCTCCCGGTGAGAGCCGTACGATCTGCGTTATCTAGCTAATGCTTTCAGTGGTTGGATATGTACTCTATGGATACAGATCGTGCACAACATCTCATAACGTGGCAGCTGTAGGATCTATAAGAACTAGATTATCTAGATGGTCTATATTATCTATATGGTCGGTACGATCTATATGATATGTATGATGTGTGTGATCTATATGATGTATATGATGTATATGATATATATCATACATATGATCTAGATCGTTATCTGCCCGAAGTGTGACATATTGTTGAGGCGTGCCATGCCACGCCACTTCGGCGCTTGATAGCCATGGTGCATTTTTCTCTAACTTTTAATCGGGTACGCTTTATTTTGTTAAAAAATAAATACAAAACAAAGTGCGAAATACATAACATATGTCCTCTCCCCAAAAAAAAAAAAAAAAAGAAAAAGCTCGGTGTGCGCGAAAATAAACCCAGCTACTAGCAGACGCTACTTCTTGAAACGCGCCCCAATTTGTGCCACAAAAATTCCTACGCGGAGCATAATGGGTTTAATGAAGCCTGACGCTGTGCAGGCGAAAAGAAACCTTCACACACACAAGAAAGGCCTTCCGCAGCTTTTTCACCGAGGTTTGTCACGGGTCGAGTCACTTCTCGCGGGTCGGATTGGAACAGGGTGACACTACCAGACCCGGCGCGTGAGGCTTAAACAAGTCCTCCGGACCCTGCCCAAGCTGACCCATGACATTTCGATAACCTTCTTGACCCGACCCGACCCGACCCGACCCGACCCGACCCGACCCGATCCGACTCAATCCGCGATTTTTTTTAAACTCGCCGACCCGACCGTACACAGCGGGGGGTGGGTGTGTGTGTGCTCATTTGTTGCTTGCCTGAAGTCATTTGATCATTGACTACGCATGCCTCCCTTTCGAGACACAGAGGGGAGGGATGGGGGGCGGGCATCTGGACACGCCAACGGGTTCCATCCCACCCTTTCTCCTCCCTTTCACGGCGAGGATGAAAACAAAACGAGATTGTATAATCGGATCCCCCCTCTCGCTGTCATGTGAGAAAGACAAAGAAAAACCCGATATTGAATCAACCTTCCCTCCCTCCCTCCCTCCCTCCACATAATAGCTACCACCCGGCCGAGCCACCCGTCCCCCCAGTCTAGCGCTCCGCGTCGCTGCTCGGCAGCTCCGCAGCAAATTCAACACGCGGTCCGAACATAACCCTTTTTCCGTCTCAGAACAAATATAGTACTGGACACCCCGATTTAAGATCACCCGATATAAGAGCATTCGGGACATAAGAGCGGCCAAACCGGAATGGCCCAGAGTACGGTAGAGGGGGGATACCCCTTTTTCTTTACTGCATTTTAGGTGTTTGAGCCGCTCGCACGAGTGACTCTGCACCCCTCACCGATAGAAAAGGCTTTTGGCGATTTTTTGGGGGGGGCAGCGTCGCTTTTACCATTCCGTTGCGGATTCATATCGGAACTTTAAAACACGAAATTTTAAAGCCTGAAGGCCGCAAACGAATGGGGGGGCGGCGGGGGAACTCGCGCGATTGACCCCAAGCCACCGCATATAAGAAGGTCCCCAAAAGTGACCAGTGAGGGCCCCTACCGTAGGCCGCCTTGGAGTCGTTCTACGGCAGCCCCCCGAAATTTTCTTCAACGAAATCGCCGGTTTTGAAACCAGCTCCCGGCCATATCTCCTGAAATGCGGTGCCCCTTGCTGCCCCGACGTCATCGTTCGATGGTCCTTTGCAAACAAAAACATATACGAAGACATTTTGGTTCATCATCGCATCCTTCCTCGTGACGAGCAGCCAAGAAACGTTCGTTGAAGAAAAGCGCTGGTTTTGGGGGGGGGGTATCGTAGAATCAGTCCTTGGTCGAATGTCCCGCAATACTACAAGCTATAGACTACATATATATGGCCCACTACCGACAAGAGAGCAATGCGTAGTTGAGAGCGCCTGCTTCGGCAGGTCACGGGGTGCTCTTGACCCGTTTTCTTTTTCTTTTCTTGTTTTTTTGCTCATCTCATCTATACTATCTTCGCAACTTTTTCTTTCTCCCTCTTCCTCCGAAGGAACGTGACTTCAGAACCAGGGTCACTACAACCAAGCTCTTCTCCCCCCTCTTCCTAAATACGGCGGCGCGTGCCTTCATTTTATCGCGAGAAAGACTTCGGTTCTTGCTTCCCTCGTTTGACTCGCATCGAATTGCGCCTACCTACCTACCTACCAACCCAACAAGCTGCCATTGTTGTAGACGCTCTCAGCAGTTAACTCACACTTCGATTTTTAAGCTCTGAAAATATACTCAAAACTCCGACCCGCATGAGATTCGATCCCCAGAACCAACCCTAGCGCATAGCTCACTGTACCACCGGGGCGAATGAACTCAAAGGTTCGATCCGCAAAAGGTTCGATCCGCGTGAGATTCGAACCGCAGAACCAACTCTATTTTCAAGTATATATTGACGCGTGCTACGATAGAGGTGCACAACTTTTTTTTTCCAAATACTACCACTCAATTTGGGAGCTTAAGACCTCCCTAAGGCAAAAACTGATTCGGAGCAAGAATTAAGGTGCTTGCCGGATGAAAATTTCCCAGATGGTCGCCTAGATTACACAACGAGAAATCATCGCAAAAAAAAAATTGCCCATTATTTCCGACGATTTTGGGTTAAGGGAGCCCCGCCATTCAGAAACCATTTTCGCCAAAAAACGGTATACCAGGTACCTCTATCGTAGCAGGCGTCTACACTCCACCCAGGTACTATACAAACCCCTTCATTTTGGACAAAAACAAGGATGACTGACACGTCATTTTGGACAAAAATGGCCTATGTGAACGACGATTATGGGTTAAGGAGCCCCGTCAAATTCAGAAACCATTTCGGACGAAAACTGCTACTACTCCTATCGTATAATAGACTGATTCCACGATAATAGCCTCCCCCCCAAAACAGCGATTTTCCTCAACGAACGTTTCAAATGAATTGTGGCTGCTCGACACAACGAAGGATACAATAGAAAACAAAAGTATCCATATAGTTTCTTGTGTGCAAAGGCCTATCGATCGATGACGCCGGGGTGTCGAGGGACACCGTATTTCAGGAGATACGACCGGGAGACGGTTTCAAAACCGACGCCACTTCGTTGAAGAAAAGTTGGGGGGTGCTACCGTAGAACGACTCATGCGTCTATATTACAGCATTCGATGGTAACCAATAGAACAATAAGGCGACCTCTGGGTACCCACTGCTGTATCCCAGACCACTAGACCACTAGGGCGAGCGGGGTTACCCAACATGCTGCATCCTAGATATAGTTGAATTCCCACTGTGTTGGCTCCAAAACAGCAGAGGTGCACAGAGGGGGTTATTATGCCTCTGGTAACCCTTTAGAGAGAGGTTCTAAACCCCTTTACAGAGGTGAGGTCACCCCACGCTATTATAGCGGGAGGTGCAGCACAATTTTCGGAGCTCCTAACGTGCGAGGCGCCCAACAGCTCACCCCGCGCAACATTAATTCAAAAGACATACGTTTCGCCTAATCTAAACCGACCAGCATTGCTATGCGCTAGTCCTGAAACCAAAAAATGTACTCTCGTGTGCACAATTTTCATGCTAAGCGCCGATAGTTCCTTACTTTGAGGAGCTCAACCCCGGGCAGAAACGTTTTTTGCCCCCAAAAAATTGAAACCCCTCTACCGTGGGATGACTCAGGTTATAGGGTTATAACCGGAAGGTTATAACCGGTAGAGGTGCGCACCCATTTCCCCCGCAAGGTTCTCGACTTCACAGGCACGCTCTCTTACTCACCACACCCCAAAAACCAATCAATGTTGAGTAAACCCGAAAAACGCAATCCGGTGTACAAAAACCGACCTGTGCTACGATAGAGAGAGGTAGCACTGTTCTTCCGAAACACGCTTTGTAACTGAATGACGACGGCGCTCCTTAACCCAATATCGGGTCGGAGAATTAGGTCATGTTTTTTTTTTGCATGATATTCTCGTTATGTGTTACCTAGGCGACGCGTGCTACGATAGAAGAAAGTCCACTCTTTTTTTCTCCGAGGGTTCCCTTAATTTTGGGAGCTTAAAGACCTCTCCCAAAAACTGACTTGGAGAGAAAACCGAAACTGCTAGAACCGCGCGATGAAAAAACCCCATTTGAGGCCGACGTACACGACGATAACTAGATGCAATAACAAATGACCTATTTCCATATTTTTTGGGGGTTATAACTCACGACGGCGTCGGAAATCCACCATTAGGCCAAATATATATATATATATATATTATAAAAAATGAAAATACACTCCAGCTGTGAGATCGAAGATTTGGTCGAAACTCATCTTTGCAAGCTGTGTGTGATACTCCGATCGCGCGCATTACGAGTTGTGTGTCCTCATTAAGGATATAGGTCGGCGACTCCCCTTACAACTACAGTGTAGCTGTCAGGGTCAAAATATATATTGCATGAAAATCCAGCTTTGAGTACCTATAGTGTCCATGGATGTATTTTTCACCCGGTGCAATAACAGAGTTTTATTTTTTTCCACGGATTCAGTTTTTGGAGCAGGTCTTAACCCCTTTAGAGCCCCCCCAAAACCCCTCCCTGTACTCTAAATTCGATCAATATTATCCCCCAAACACCCGTTTTTTTTTCACGGGTATCCAGTTGTATAGGGCTTAAAAAAGCTCCCAAATTGAGAAGAAGTAGTATTATAGAACAAAAAAACGGCGCACCTGACCAATGCCACGGTAAGAGGGCACATACATGTTTTTGAGGGCACTATTTTTTCAGTGGCTCCAGCCCTCGGTGTCACTCGCCCGAGTGAAAGTGACCCCCCCGTTCGTTGCGGTCACAGGCTTTCGAGTGCTGTTTTAACACTCTCGATATACCAACGCGAAAAGGGATGGCTGGCTCCGCTCCACAAAAACGAAACAAGTCGTTCTACGGCACCTAGCCCCCCCAGATTTTCTCTAACGAAATCGCCGGTTTTGAAACCTGCTCCCGGCCGTATCTATCTTCTGAAGTATAGTGTGCCTCGCCACCCCGACGTCATAGCTCGATAGTTATTTTCCAAACGAGAGATTACTACCAGTTGAAGATACTGTTTTCATGGCATCCTTCCTCGCGTCGGGCAGCCATGAAACGTTCGTGGAAGAATATCGCTGGTTTTGGGGGGGCGGGGCTATCGTAGAATCGGTCAAACGCCGAACGCGTTTTTCGTCAGCGGAGGTACAGAGTCACTCGCGACGCATGCTACGATAGAGGAGCCATCCCACGGTAGGGGTGCACAGCATCAGTCCCTGAGCTCCTCACATGAGAAACTCAATATATCACCCGAAAAATGACGTCGAAGGCATTCGTTCGCACATCCCGACCAATCTTCTATGCCTTAGTCCTAAAAACATATGTATTCGTGAAATTGCTTCATTAACCGGTACCAGGTAGTTCCGTAGTTCCTCACATGATGAGCTCAATTGGTCAGGGACTTTTCGGCGCAAAAACTGAAACCTCTATCGTGGGATGACTCAGAGGTAGGTAGCATTTTTCGCCTGAAACGTTTTCTGAATGACGGGGGCGTGCTTGAAACCAAAATCGTCGCAAACAGGCCATTTTTCATCGGCATGATGACCGCCGAGGACCTAGGCCGTCGGATTTACTAAATCCACGAGTAGAAGCAGTAGCTGTTTTTATTTTTTTCTCCAAATCTCAGTTTTTGGGGTTCAGAAGGACACGTCTTTAACCCATTTCCAACCCCAACTTTTTTCGTACTCTAACTCCCAAGTGTTTTGTCCCCATGTCGGGAGTGCGGTGCTAAAAGGGTTTAAGCTCCCAAATCGAGGGGTAGTGTTGGGAAAAAAAACGTGGTACCAGGGAACACCCGGTAGGGAAATTGCGGGTACTCCCCTACTGTGTATAGCCTTGATTGTTAAGGAATTAGTGGGGTATTAGTCCGTTTGACCACTTGCAAAAGGTTAACCAATAGCTTACCCAAACTAAGCCTTGTAACACTCTCCCCCCCTTAAACGGCGGGATACCAGGTCGGCCGAATACACGGGCGGACCTGTCATTTACCCAAGCCGTTTCATTTCCTGGGGATACCAGGGAGAGTACTTTTCAAGTTCGACATGGGGAAAGTCTGAAAAGTTTATTATTGTGGATGGTGGGGATCGAACCCACGAACCAAAAACCCATGGTCCTGTCGACGACGCCATTTGTTAAGGAATTTTAGTGGGGTATTAGTCCGTTTGACCACTTGCAAAAGGTTAACCAATAGCTTACCCAAACTAAGCCTTGTAACACTTGATCACCTCTACCGGGCCGTAGCATGTTTTTTTTTTAGCACACTTTCACTTTCCAGCTTCTGGACAAGCCGAGGTCACAGGTGTCATCCCTTGTCCTCCCCGGTCCTTGCCTTCAATTTTTATCGCGCATAGGGTTCAGCAATCCCACTGCTCGTCGATTTTTCATCGAGTGTTGCTAACTCACGCTCTCGCGCTTTCCGCAAGTCAATTCGTGCGCAAGAAAAAGTCCCCACGAATTTATACGAGTATGCACTCGGCGGGGCTCGAACTCACGAAACTGGCCTACACCAGGCTCGAGGATAACCTGATGCGCCACCGGGGCGACCGGTCAGCATGTGTCAACCCATGACCTCCTACCTAGGCATATGCAAAAAAAAAAAAAAGAAGGAAAAAAAAAATATATATATTAAAAAAATTAAAATACACTCCAGCTGTGAGATCGAAGATTTCGTCGAAACTCATCTTTGCAAGCTGTGTGTGATACTCCGATCGCGCGCATTACGAGTTGTGTGTCCTCATTAAGGATATAGGTCGGCGACTCCCCTTACAGCTACAGTGTAGCTATCAGGGTCAACAGGATGATTTTAGTCAGTCTGTGCGCGGAAACTATAAAACCCGTTTCTGAGGGGGACAAAATCTGACAGCTGTGAAGGGAAAGGGGGGGCCTGGTTTTGATCAAAAGCGAGCGGGTTTGGAGGGGGGCGGGGGGGGGGGGGGGGGGGGGGGAAGGGGCAATTTGTGCATGTAAGCTATAAATCCTTTCGATGGGATAAATCTGACGGTTTTGGCACCAGTATATTATTGGGGGCGGGGGGGGGGGGAGGGGGGGGGGGGGGGGGGGGCGGGGGGGGGGGGGGCGGGCAGCTCGATATGTGCCTGGAAACTATACATTATTTCGAGGGGATAAATGTGCCATTTTTGGAAATAATACATCAGTTTATCGTGTATATCCTGGGGTAAGTCGTACAATCAGTGAGTGAAGAGCGGGTGGAGTGTTCGAGGGGGTGGGGTTGGGATGGGTTGGGGGGGGAGGGTGGGGGGTGGGGGGCGGGGGGGGGGGGGGGGGGGGGGGGGGCAGGGGGGGGGCAGGGGGGGGGGGGGAAGGGCTTTAGGTGAGGGGTTTGTTATACGTGTGGTGCTAGGTCTAGGCGAAGGTGCGGGTGATGGGGAAGAAAGGGGCGTTCGAGGCGGGGGGGGGGGGGGGGGGGGGGGAGGAACACAGCGGCATGGATGGCTCTCGAAAGATAATGAGGTGATATCCTGTGCGTGAAGTGTTTATTAATGTGGCGGATTTCGATATTTGGTGGGGCGTTTGAGTAAGGGAGAGCAAGAGGGGGGGGGGGGGGGGGAGATTTTTTAGGAGGTTTAGGTCACAAATAATATTCAAATACACTTCGGCTGTGAGATCAAAGATATGTATCGGCTTGTTATACGCGTGGTGCTAGGTCTAGGCGATCGTGCAGGTGGTCGGGAAAGAGGGGGCGTTGGAGGGGGGGGGGGGGGGGGGGAAACACAGCGGCATGGATGGCTCTCGAAAGATAATGAGGTAATATCCTGTGCGTGAAGTGTTTATTAATGTGGCGGATTTTGATATTTGGTGGGGCGTTTGAGTAAGGGAGAGCAAGAGGGGGGGGGGGGATTTTTAGGAGGTTTAGGTCACAAATAATATTCATATACACTTCGGCTGTGATATCAAAGATATGTAGCAGCTTGTTATACGCGTGGTGCTAGGTCTAGGCGATCGTGTAGGTGGTCGGAAAAGAGGGGGCGTTGGAGGGGGAGGGGGGGGGGGGAAATTGAAACCTTCGTCATGGATGGTCATAAAGATAATGACGTGGTATCAACTGCGTATAGGTGTTTATTACTCAGGCCGATTTTGATTGTGAGTGGGGTGTTTGGACAGACTAGGCGGAAGGGGGGGGGGGGGGGATCGGGGGACGGAGGGGCGGGGGGGGGAAAGGGTTGGGGTTTGTTATGAAAAAGAGGTCAGTGGAGGGGGAGGGGAGGGGGGGGGGGGGGGGGGCGAGGGGCGGGACATTCCAATATGTGCGCGGAAACTATAAATTCTCAAAGGGGACAAACCTGACGATTGAAGCAATAAGACATCCCTTTATATCATCTGGCTTGTAATGTTTACTATTCTAGAAGGTTTGATGTTAGATGCAGCATGCAACCCAGTGTTCAAGTGTAGTAAATAACGTGTTAAATCTTCACAGTTTGTTGTTGTATGATACAGCGATCGAAAGCTAGAATATTTTATAGAATATTTGTAGGTACCATTATTTTCTGACATCGCTAATTATAAGAAACAGATACGTATTGTCAAATGCAACAGGCGAGGTGATGTGGTCATGCACTGTGTTTGTCACCATCATCATACAGTCACCATTATTATCGACATCGCTAATTATACGCACGAGATACGTATTGCCAAATACAGCATGCGAGGTGATGTATGTGGCCATGTGCTGTCTCCGTCATTGAGCATTAGAGGGAGGGATGCGAATCGACGCTTGGTATACATGTGCTCAATTACGTTACCTCATTAGTCATACTTGGTATACACGCGCTCAATCACGTTACCTCGTTAGTAATACTTCGCTTGGGATAGGTGGGGAGGCGATCATGCAGACGGTATGTACGAAATACCCTACGTAATGGGTTGGTAAAGTTGTTTACCGCAATTTTAACACATCTGCTTGTGCTTCCTTTTCCAAATTATTTTTGTCTCAAATAAATGTACGATTTCACGCCTATGATTTTACCTTGTCGATGTGGGGCTCTGCGGTCGTCAATTTTAAGTCAGAGATACGTCCTACAAATACATCAGGCGAGGTGGGTATGTGATGTCATATAATGCGATGTCATCACTATTTATTGATCGCGAGGGTGATTTTACTTCGTGAGGTAAATGGTACTGTGTTTCGTAGAGGTCGTCTCAGGAGGGTATGCGATGGGTCGGCAGTGTATCACGTCTGTTTGTGCTTCTTTTTCAACTTATTATTGTCTCAAATGTGCGATTTCACGTCCATGATTTTTACCGTGCCGCTGTGGGGCTCTGAGGTCGCCAATTCTAAGACAGAGATACATCTTACAAATACAGCAGTTGAGGTGGGCATGCAATCGTCATATATATGCGATGTCACTACTATTGAAGGCGAGGGTGACTTCACTTCGTCAGGAATATGCTACTGCGTTTCGTAAAGGTTGTCTCACGTGGACATGCGATGTCACCACTATTGAACGCGAGGGTGACTTTACTTCGTTAGGCACATTCCACTGCGTTTGGAATAGTAGGGGTTGTCAGGCAATCATGTAAGCGGATGGAGGCACGAAATACCCTGCGTAATAGGTTGGTCGTGTGGTTTACCGCAGTGTTAACATCCCTGTCTGTACTTACTTTCCACATTATTATAGACTATATATAGTGTACACTTATACGTCCTGTTTTCTCCCCACTGTCGTCGAAGATGTTGTAGTCCTGTAGATGTCGCGTCCATGTCTGGTGCTCTTGTTAGTGGTGTTCATGAAAACATGCCCTAACATGTAGTAGATGATCGCTCAGTGGTGTTCCTTTCCTTTACATCAAGCCAGGTAGTATATGCCAACGCAACCGCTTGCTTGAAAAATGACAAAGAAATTCCTCACACACCTGACACAGAGAAGACGCGGCCCGAAGATTGTTCAGTATACCGACGGTCAGGAACAGGTTATCGAGCAGCGCACTTGATTTTTACTACCGCTTCTCACTCCACCTAAGACACTACGGGCATGCGTTGGACCCAGTTCGCTGATGCCCAAAACCAATTTCAAAGGAGGTGATGTGGTGGGCGAATGCTATAATGATTTGCGCTGCTTCGATTACCCTGCCTCTCGTTCTGTTTGTTCTTGCGTTCTTGATGAACCTGCCATTTGGCAACGAGCAGTTGTGACGCATTTTTAGGTTTGTGTGAAGACTTTATGTGGACTATGTGATGTTTCAGACTCGTAGGGACCTCAATTTGGAACCCATGGTATATGGGTTCCATCTTTTGACTGGTGTTCGTATGCGGACGTATATATGGTTCTAGTGTGTCGTATGTCCGCGTGGTTTTTGTTTCACGTATGTTTTGGTTGATATTCTAGACTTGGTTATGGTATTGTTTCAAAGTGGTGCTTTCCGCGTTTTTGATGTTACACGTATATGTTTTGGTTTATGTTTTAGACTTTGTTATCGTGTTGTTTCGGAGAGGTATTTTCGAATACATGTTATTTTGTAACCACGTAGTTTTTGCTACACGTGTACGTTTTGGTTGATGTTCTAGGTTTCGTTATCGTATTGTATCAGGGTGTTGTTTTCGAATACATATTTTTTTGTCTTGTTTGTTTTGCAACCACGTGGTTTTTTCTACACGTACTTTTTGTTTGATGTTCTAGAGCTCATTATCGTTTTGTATCAGAATCGTGTTTTCGAACATAGATTCGGGGGGCCTAAAACGAAGTTGCGAGGGACGTTTGGGAATTTCAACGTTCCCCCTCGCGGCTTTTGTCAAGTATGGTTAAATGCATATTTATCCCTGAAGATAGACACGCAGTAACCAGCCTTGACAACTATGGGTTTTAGCGGTATCATAATGCACTTATGACACCGTTACTCTTCATAGTTCGGTTATGTGTGTATTATTGATTTCGCTACGCAGTGTGGGTTGAATCGAAATACGGAGTAAGGTTAGGTTTGAGAAAAAAAAAAAAAAAAAAAAAAAAGGGGGGGGGCGGGGGGGGGGGAAGGGGGGGGGGGGGGGGGGGGGGAAGGGAGGGGGGGGGGGGGGGGGGGGGATTTCACAGGAAAGCGTTGGTATGTATAGGTAGTCTGCTTATTGAGTATCCCGCCATGTGGGTGGGTGACATGTGATGAGTTGTGGGAGGTTTGGCGATGTTTCGGCGACTCCACTTGCAACTACAGTGTAGCTATCCGGGTCAACAGGGTGACGTTAGTCGGTCTGTGGACGGAAACTATGAAATTCGTGGAAGGTAATGCATCAGTTTATCAAATGAAGTCTGTAAGTCCATTATCTGGTGAGGGAAGGGTGGGGGGGGGGGGAGGGCGGGGGCCGGGGGAAGGGGGTGAATTGCAGCAGCGGGATCTCCAGCACGTGGAAGTGTTCAATCCTCTGGCGGATTTCGATGTGGGTCGTTTGAAGGAAAGTGCGAGATGCATTCAGGCGTGATGCAGCGGGGGAGGGTAAGCCTGTAAGTTGAGAAGGGGGGGGGGGGGGGGGGCATACTTTTCTTGAGTGTATTTCTATTTAACCGTAAGTTGATGAGGGTTAGGGAGGGGGGGCGGGGAGGGGGGTTAATTAAATTAGCGTGGGGTTAAACAAGTTCGCAGTGTAATGGCATACTTTTCTTGTTTCATAGTTTCTGTTTCATCGTTAGTGGGGGTTGGGGTGTGTGTGTGGGGGGGGGGGGGGGGGGAAGGGAGGCGGGGGCGGGTTGCGGGTTCCAACAGTTTATCTCGAGGGTATACAAGGTCGCAGTGTAACATACTTTTCATATGTGTAAACCTGTGGTAAATCATGTTATAATCGATCAGGCAGCAAGGGGGGGGGGGGGGGGGGCTTCAATTTCATGAATAATTATGTTTAATCGGCTAGACATGGAGGGAAGAAGGAGCGCGAGGGGGGGGGGGGGGGATCCGGTGCGTTGTCTCTTGTATATCTACCGGGGGGGGGGGGGGTTGGGGGGAGGTTGTGGCGGGGGTATACACGGCCACAGTGTTATACTATACTTCTTATGTGTGTGGAGGCATGTGGTACTTTTCTATTTAATCGGTGATAGGGGCAAAACCACAAAGAAAACGAGGGGTATATATGAAGAAAAAAGGGGGGGGGGGGGGGGGGGGGGGCGTCTCACAATTTCAAGACTTTGTCAGCCTTTGTAGAATTTCAATTTGTATAATATATAAAACCACTCTTCATACGTCGCGATAGTGTCCGTAAGGGACTCGAACAAATTTCAAGGGGGGCATAATAAAGCATACCCGGGTGGGTCGAAATCTCCTGAGAGCCGACGTGTTCAGACAAGCCTACTCGCGTAAGTTGCCGTCAACCACCCAAATTTCTCGGGTCACTCAGGCTACCACGTGGGGCCGTCTCTGAGCGCTTGATATATTGAAAAAATTATATACGAGTACCTGGTATGTATTACTAAAAAATGAAAAAATAAAAACGTTAGCTGTGAGTACGACCGATTGAATGGTTAAAACTCAGCTTTGCAATACACTTGGTATTTGAAAAACACGCGGGTGAAGTTCTCCGACGACTTTTATTATTAAAAAGGTTAACAAGCAGCCCCGCAAAAAAAAAAAAAAGGCAGGACATATTTTTGCCAAAAAAAAAGGTGCTGCCTTTCTATCGTAGCACGCGCTATATTATTAACACAACAATATATTATCCCTTTCATGACCCTTGCGCATACATAGTTTATATAATTAACCCTTTTTTAACCCTTTATAACCCTTTTTTTTCAACATATCCCTTTTATTATTAATAAGGAGCCCCGTCATTCAGAAAATAGTTTTGCCAAAAAAAAGTGCTACCTCTATCGTAGCACGGGTTTATAACCCTTTAATAACCCTTTAACAACCCTTTATAACCCTTCGTATATAACCCTTTTAACCCTTTTTGATATAAATCTTTAACCCTTTGAAAATAACCCTTTGAAAAAAAAGAGCTGTAATAGTCCTTTCTCCTCTAAAGAGGTTATACAACCCTTTATAACCCTTTTATATAACCCTTCAACCCTTTTTTTATATAACTCCTTAACCCTTTAAAAATCACCCTTTGAAAAAAAAGGGTTATCATAACTCTTTCCCCTTTAAAAAAGTTATAACCCTTTTACCTTTTTAAGCGGTTATAACCCTTTTACCTTTTCAAGGGGTTGTAACCTCGTTAAAAGGGTTATAACCCTTTAACGAGGTTACAGTGGACGGTCCCCCAAAAAGGCGGTCTGAGAAAGGCGGTATCCCGATACAAGGCGGTCAAAATCGCTTGGCGCGACTGGGGGACTGGACTCATAACCTAGAATGGATAAGGCGGCTTTCCCCGATAAGGCGGTTACTTTGCTCTGGCAACACCACCGCTATATTGTATTTGGATAAGCGTACTGTATAGCCCTTCAAAGAGCTATAACCCTTTTAACAGGTTATAACCCATTTACCCTTCAAAGAGGGTATAACTTATAACCCTTGAATAACCCTTGGAAGACTACAGTGGGGGGTCCCCCAATAAGGCGGTATCCCCATATAAGGCGGTATCCCCATACAAGGCGATATACCCATATAAGGCGGTATCCCCGTATAAGGCGGTATCCCACTATAAGACAGTATCCCCATGTAAGGCGGTATCCCCATATAAGGCGGTATCCCATTACAAGGTGGTCAAAATCGCTTGGTGCGACTGGGGCATAGCACTCATAACCTGAACAAACACGGCGGCTTCATTCAATTATGCTCTCAATAAAGAACCACACAAAGAGAGCGCATATACGAGAAGATAGCGAAACCGCGCACGAAACACTGGAATGAGCTACAAACAAAAACGAAACACCCTGAAACCCCACCACCCAGACCCAGCGCATGCACCAAAATTGGTCATGGATAACCCCTCTACAACTGGAAATTCGTTTTTTGGGATAATTACTTGGAAATAGTGTAGGGAGGGATTGGCTCTCAAAGGGTTAAGCAAGGGCTATTAATAGGGAGTGGAAAATATCTACGAGGAGCATCATCACGTCCGAACAACAGTCATCAAATAACCACCCCCCACCCCCCGCCAAAAAAAAAAGCCCCCTCCCCTCCATCTCCCCCCCTCCCTTCCCCCACCCATAGCGGAAAAGGCTGGGCTGAACAAAACGCAGGCCGAGACCCGCCCCCGAGCCCCCCCCGCTTACTTCCTCAATACAGGAATCGCCCACAAATACTGGAAATGTGCTACACCAAAAAACCGAAGAACGCTCCTCCTTCCCAACTCCACCTCCCGCGCATAAACCAAAATCGGGTGACTACATTTGTTGTCATGGTCTTAAGCAACAGGATTATTAACAAAGAGCGGGTTTAACACTCGAAAGAATGTAATAAATCCCGAAGTACAGCTACCCGCAAGAACCACGCCCCCGCCCCCCCCCCTCCGTCTCTCGGCATCGTGCCAAAACGGCCAACAACAAGGGCCCGCCCGCGCGGCTAGCATGCATCAAAACTAAACAATAATGGTCGACCGCATTTATTATCGCGGTCTACTATCACACCACGCCAAGCGCGGGTCACGCATCGGTAGAGAGTGGAATAGCTCTCGAAAGAGAGTATTACCAATCCCGCACGACCCCCTCCCCCCCCCCCCCCCCCTTCGGGCAAAAAAAGAACGGCCAACTACAAACGCCCCCCTCCCCTCCACCTTTAGCACGCATCAAAGCAAAGCGATAACGATCGACTGCATGTACTGTCGCAGTCAGTCTCATGTCCCCTCCTCCCCCCGCCTCCCCTGGCATCCACCAAAACTGAAAAATAATGGGTGACCCTGCATCTACGAATCGCCGTCTCTTTTACTACGAAAAAATATGAATAAAAAGTCAGCCGGAAATCGGCGCATACCACAAGTCAATTCAACTAACTGAGGGGTAAATTTTCCGATCTCCCGCCGCAGTAAAAACCCCATCACATCTTCGTCGCTCGTAGTGTGTAGAGTTTCCTTGGCAGTGCGGGTTTTCATCATAAGGCGCTCTAACCTAAGAACGGGTCAAACATAAAATCGATGCTGCTGTCCTTCGTCATTTTTTCCCGAAATTTGGCCAACAAGGTTACGGTGGCGGGCCCCTTTCCCCGCCCACCCCCCCGCTGTCAACGAAATCGTCCTAGGCTGCCGCGGGGGCATGGAACGTGGCCACATCAAACAAAAACAAATGTTATTCGAAGCTGTCAGCGGGATATGCATAAAAGGGGCGCACTAGGTGCGGAGGTCCGCCTCACGCGTGGTTCTTGGTAGGACGCAGCTCACCCTTCCCGCGGCTCGCCGAACACCACGCAGCGCTTCGTTTTCGCGGTTCGTGCACGCGCACGCGATGTCTGTTGCCTGGTCGCTGAAAACCCGGCAAGCTCCGTCAAAAATACGAGGGGACACTACCATAGCCATACGACCACGGCTATGCACCATAATGGGAGCCCCCCCCCCCCCCCCCCGGTCATACGACTACAGCAATGCACAAACTGAGTACACTCCCCCCCCCCCTCCCGCCCGGAATATGCATCCAAAACATCCAAAACTAAACGATGTTGGCCGAATTCACTAAAAATGTTGCCGCGGTGGCTCATCACAAGACGCGTTTTTGCGCGGCGTGGGCGTACGGGGAGACCAAAACTCCCAGGAACTCCCACACCTCCGTCGGTACCAGCATATGGTAGTGTCGCCCGTCCTGCTTCCCGGTAGCCCACCTCTGGTCTTTCACGATCAGGTCCCCCTCCACAAGAGGAACTCCAAGGTTGGCCATTACTGGTCTCGATCTCCTGCGTTTTTTTTGTGTGTTTTTTCGTAATGTGAAAACAAGAAAAAAGCGGGGGGAAAAGCGATGTGGGTTAACGCCTGTACAGCTGGAAATCTGTTTTGGGGACAAATTTACTTGAAGTTAGTATAGGCGGGGGTTTGGGGGGCTCGAAAGGGGCTTAATATACTTTAACACAGCTGCAATGTATTTTTCCATTTTTTTTTTTTATTATACCCGTTTGAGTGCCAGATAAAAAACCACATAAGCTTTTATGGATACTGATTAATACAGTACGAAGAATATAAAAAAAAAAATACACAAACGTACAGCCGTGAGATCGCAAAAAACAAAATCTTCAAAAAAAACATTTTCAAGCCGTTTGCGGTAGATACTCCGATCGCGCGTATTACTGGGTGTGTGCCCTCAGCAAGTATTATACTATTATAAAAATGAAACGAATACAATTCAGCCGTGAGGTCGACCAGAAAGATTATTTTCAACAAAACTCAGCTATAAAGGTACCAATTACGACTGCTGTAGTAACTGTTTTCTTTCTTTGGAGAAGCCGGTAGTTGGGAGGGACATCAATAAAAAAAAAAAAAAACACGACACGACACGACACGACACGACACGACACGACACGACACGACACGACACGACACGACACGACACGACACGACACGACACGACACGACACGACACGACACGACACGACACGACACGACACGAGGCTGGAACGTGGTCGGGGTGCTTCTAAATATATTTTTATTAAAACATTCACTCCGGGCGCCGTGTGGAAAATTTAGAGACTCGCTTTATCTCGCAAAAATTAAAACACATTGCGGGCTACGAAAAAGCTCCTGCCAGACACAAAAAAACGCAGAAAATGAAAAACTTACAGCAAGGAACTACTAATTATAAGTACCGAAACACATCCTTCTCTTCTCTTGGCGGAGATACGAACGACCTTTGCGATGCTATAGCAGTAAGAAATACAAAAACGGTTCATGTATTTCCGCTTAGCTCGATGCGAGTCGGCGAGGGAAGAAAGGGCTGGAGTCTTCTCGCGATAAAAGTGAAGGCACGAGCCGTAGTGGGGAGGGGGGAGAAGAGAAGAGCCTGCTTGCTGCTTAGTGACCCCGGGTCTAAGTTACGTCTATATAGATAGGGAAGGAGGAGGAGAAGGAAAAGTGCGAATATAGCAGATGGGATGAGCAAAAAACAAACATAGACTATATAGACTTTGCATACTGATTTTTTTTTTTCTACAAATGTCTGGTTTTGTCCCCCTCAATGCGTGTTACACTGTACAGTTTCCGTGCGCAGAACAAGGCTAAATGTCTTAGTCCTGTTGACCCTGGCATTAGCAAGGGAGTCAACGACCAGTATCCTTCACGAGGGTGTACACACCCCGTAACACGCGCGATCGAAGTAGCACACGCAGCTTGCAAAGCTAAGTTTTGATAAAAAATCGTTTGTGGTTGATCTCACAGCTGAAGTGTATTCTTCATTTTTTTTTTATATATATAATTGGAATGACACACAGCTTGCAAAATTGAGTTTCAACGAAATCTTCGATCTCACTGCTGGAGCGTATTTTTCATTTTTATAACATAAACATAAAAGAGTGGCAGCCAATATACCGTATAACACGCAAGATAACCCCCCCCCCTCCCCTCCGACTAAATTTAACCCATGTCCAACTCCTGAAAAATAACCCTCAGTCTATTTCCAACTGTTTTATCCCCACGTCGGGACTGCGGTGCTAAAATGGCCGGGTTTTTTTTTTGATATCTCAACAAAAACGGGGAAGAGAGTGCAAACAAAACGCCGAGCGATGCCTCTGCCATTTTCGCTTGCTCTTGCACGCTCCCCCCCTTGCCTTGCTTTTGGAGGAAAAAAATCGTCTCTGAAACTCGTCCGAGTCCCACGGGGACGGGGGGCGGGGTGTACTGCGGGGGGAAAGGGCGTGTACTGCGGGGGGCGAGGTGTACTGCGGGGGGAAAAGGGCGTATACTGCGGGGGGAAAGGGCGTGTACTGCGGGGGGAGAGGGCGTGTACTGCGGGGGGCGGGGTCTACTGCGGGGGGAAGGGGCGTGTACTGCGGGGGACGGGGTGTACTGCGGGGGGAAAGGGCGTGTACTGCGGGGGGCGGGGTGTACTGCGGGGGGAGAGGGCGTGTACTGCGGGGGGAAAGGGCGTGTACTGCGGGGGGCGAGGTGTACTGCGGGGGGCGGGGTGTACTGCGGGGGGCGGTGTACTGCGGGGGGAAAAGGGCGTGTACTGCGGGGGACGGGGTGTACTGCGGGGGGAAAAGGGCGTGTACTGCGGGGGGCGAGGTGTCCTGCGGGCGACGGCGTGTACTGCGGGGGACGGGGTGTACTGCGGGGGGAAAGGGCGTGTACTGCGGGGGACGGGGTGTACTGCGGGGGGAAAAGGGCGTGTACTGCAGGGGGCGGGGTGTACTGCGGGGGGAAAGGGCGTGTACTGCGGGGGGCGGGGTGTACTCAGTTTGTGCATGGCCGTAGTCGTACAACCAGGGGGGGGGGGGGTATGTTACATTGCGTCATGTACGAACACACACACCCGCCGAATTTCTGGGATTCTCTCCACAATGAACGAAGAAGAGAGCGTAACTAAAAACGCCGAGCGACGCCGATTTTCGGGCACTTCTTCCACTATAAGCGGGGAAGACAGTGTAACTAAAACACCGAGCGATGCCATTTTCTTTCGTTGTTGGGGTGCGCCCCTTGCTTCGGAGAAAATCGTGGCTGGCTCTGAAAAAAATCGTCCCCACAGGGGGGGTGTTCACGCAAAGGATAACGCACCCCACCCTCCCCAGAAGGTTTTCTGGGATGCTTTTTCTCGACAAAAACGGGGAACAGTGTAAACTAAAACGCCGAGCGATCGGCGCCTGCCATTTTCGCTTCTTCTTGCGCGCCCCCCGCCCCCCCCCCCCTTGCCTTGCTTTTGGAGGAAAAAAAAACAACTCTGAAGTTCGTATCTTGCGTGATATACGAACACGCCTCCACCACCGGTATTCTGGGGTGATTTTCTCCAACAAAAGCGGGGGAGAGAGATGAAATAAAACGCCGAGAGATGCCACTTTTTCTTCGTTTTCGGTGCGCCCCCCCTTGCTTTGGGTTAGCGTTAGGGTTAGCGTTAGGGTTAGCGTTGGGGTTAGCGTTAGGGTTAGCGTTAGGGCTAGGTTAGGGTTAGGGTTAGGATTAGGGTTAGCGTTGGGGTTAGCGTTAGGGTTAGCGTTAGGGTTAGCGTTAGGTTTAAGGTTAGCGTTAGGGTTAGCGTTAGGGTTAGCGTTAGGGTTAAGGTTAGGGTTAGCGTTAGGGTTAAGGTTAGCGTTAGGGTTATAGGGGTGAGTAAGGTTAGCCAGCCAGTCACCTGTTGAGAACCTCCGAACCACCCCGATCCATTAACGCCTGTCTGCAGTATGTATGCCGCTCGTACCCAACCGGCCCCTCGTCGTCTCCTGGTATGAGCTCCACCTGGAAAGGGGGGGAAGGGGAGGGGGGGAAGGGGAGGGGGGGAAGGGGAGGGGGGGGGGGGAGGGGTATTCATTTCATGCATAGCCGTAGTCTCAAGGCCATAGACCCTCGCATCCCTATCATGCCGGGACGGAGCACGTCGGGTTTTCACCGAACGGGCAACCATCGCGTGTACGCAAGCGCGATGATTCGTGGGATGTTCGGCGAGTCACATGAATGTTGACCTGCATCCTGTTGAGAGCCACCTGTGAGGCGGACTTCCACACCGTGTGCGTGCGGATGACATGCATGGATGACAGCTTCGAATGAACTTGTGTGTTTTTTTGGTGCGGCCACTTCGGCTTGGTTCGGTTTGGGATTGGTTCGGTTCTTTTCATCTCGGCTTGTCCATGTTACGGAAGGGCCATCTTGCAGGCTCTCTTACTGATTCCCTCCTGCCGCCCCAAAACCCCAACCCCAACCCCCCCCCGCCAGCCGCCCCCCATTCCAAACCCCCGCCAACCCCAACGAAACGACACGTGAACGAAACGACGATCTTTGAACATGCCCCATCCCCACCCTACCCTCACCCCGAGCTCGCCACCGCAACCCTAACTCCACCCCCAACCCCAACCCCACCTCCATATCCCCAACCCTAACTCCACCCCCAACCCCAACCCAACCCTAACCCCACCCCAACCCTAACTCCACCCCCAACCCTGACTCCAGCCCCAACCCCACCCCCCTCCTAACTCCACCTCCAACCCTAACTCTGCCCCCAATCCTAACTCCACCCCCAAACCCATCCCAACCTTAACCCCACCCCAACTCTAACTCCACCCCCAACCCCAACCCCAACCCAACCCCCACCCCAACTCCACCCCCAACCCCAACCCTAACCCTAACCCTAGCTCCACCCTCAACCCCACCCAAACCCTAACTCCACTTTCAACCCACGCCACCCCACCCTCCAATCCCAACCCCGACTCCAACTCCACCACCGCCACCCCACCCCACCTCCGCCAGCCGCCCCCAGCCCGCCCACCTCGACCCCCCGACGCACCTGTCGCTCGCACTCTCCGATGATATCGGTGTCATTGTTCCGGTAGGCGACCACGAGGTCCAAAAACTCTCCCTCGTATTTCGACTCCTCGACCGTGTGCGAGGTCATGAAAACCAATCTTCGGTCGGTCGGTCGGTGGGTGGGTGGGTGGGTGGGTGGGTGGGTGGCAGCGGGGGGGGGGGGAGAGGGGGTGTGATCGGCCGAGCCGTGTCATGAAAATCAGTGTTGTGGGAGCCTAAGGGGCGGGACGGAGGGGTGTGCTGGGGGGATCTGCAGAAAAGGAGGAAACCAACACAACATTAAAACAAAAAAAAACACACCTACAGCGCTAAATACCACGAAGAAAAAACACACAAAAAAACAACATTAACGTTTCAAACAAAAACAATACCAGGTACCAGGGTATACGAAAGTTCTCTACAATAACAAAAAAACAAAAACAAAGAAAAAAAAAAACGCAATAATATATACGCATCATGAAAAAAAAAAGTAAGGAAAATATAAATCTAACAAAAACGTAAAAAATAAAAAGGGGGGGCGGGGGGGCATTTAGGTCATATGAGGCAGTGGTAGTTAGTGCTCAGCACGCGCCAAGTAGCGCACGCACGGGGATGCGAGAGGCGGCAGAGGTTCGGCGCTAGGTCGGACCTGCTGCCTGGTGGCTAATTGCTCCCGCCTTCTCGGTCAGCACAAATGTTGCAGCCAATTGCTGTCGAGAACCCGAACCGAGCGCGGTTTCGCCGCTATTCTCCTTGCCTTGAAAAAAAACTACGCGATTCGCACCCCCGTTACTTGTAGCATGCTTAGAAATTTACTGGTGTCTTATCAAATCTAAACATGTTGAATATAAATAGTACACTTAGGGGTTTGCAAACGCGCAAGAGACTGCTGATAACGAACGTCGGATAGGGGGTGGGGGGGGTGGGGGGTACTCAGTTTGTGCATGGCCGTAGTCGTGTGATCATAGACCCTCGCATCCCTACTATGCCGGTACGGAGCACGACGGGTTTTCACCAACCAGGAAGACATTGCGTGCACCAAGCGCGAAGCGCTGTGAGGTGTTCGGCGAGTCGCATGACGGGTGAACTGCATCCTTCCAAGAACCGCTCATAAGACGGGCTTCGGCACCCTGCGCCTACTTTCTTGCTTATGGATGACAGCGATCAATTAGTTACTTTGTTTTCTAGCGTGGCCACTCCAGACACAGCAATTGGTACTACTATGTAACTGACTCGTGGGTGCCTTACCATAATCGGCGGGGGGGGGGGGGGGAGGGGGGGACGGGGGGGGCACCTGAACTTCTCCCCTCCGCCGGAGCGATACGCCTCCACGGCCTGCTCCAGGTTTCGTTCATAATTAAGCCACCTGCCCCCGATGTCAGGTTCCCACCAACCAAGCCGCAAGCCGTAGGCAGCAAGGGGGGGGGGGGGGTGAGAAGGCCAAGTGGGGTACGTCAGCGATTAGCAACAAAAAATATAGCGGTTAGCGATAGCGGAAGTGACATGGAGTAGTGGCGGTGACTGCGGTGATGATGTCGCCATAGCCACCCCTTCTCCCCCGTACATGGACAAGCTCTGGTACCATAGATATAATAGAGAGAAGAATGTCGCTGTCCTATAAGGTAGATGGTGGCCACAGACCGCCTAAAGAGGAAGAAGGAGATACCACAAGCAATTTTTTGTTAATGTAATATGGGGAAGAAAAGTATTGAGCGCCCAAAATGTCGGAGGAGTCTCTACTGGGAGTAGGAACCGTTCTCCGCCTCAAAAAGGGTGCGGGGTCAATGGTCAAACGACTAAGACAAGCAACAAATGCGTACGCCCCCCCCCCCCCCCCCCCCTCCTCCCCCATCCCCCGCCCTCACACTCTTAACTCTCGGCGGGTCCACACCATGGCCAAGTCGACACATATGCGAAAAGTGCAGACCGCTCCCAAAGTACACCACATATGAGGACCCCAACACCCCCCCCCCCCCCGCCCCCCCCCCCTCACCCTTTAACTCTCGGCGGGTCCAAGCCATGGCCGCGTCGACACATATGCAAAAAGTGCAGGCCGCTCCCAAAGTATACCGCGTCCGCAGCTCCCAGCTGCTCCTCACCGGGATGCTCAGCAAATCTCTGAAAGACATATCTAAAGCACAGTCCCCTTCCCCCTACCGCCTCCTCCCCCGTCCTCTTGCCGCCATTATTGGTCAGGGTTGGCTTGGCGTGATTTCCACCACCATCGCCTGAAATTTCTCGGGGCAAGGTGTCCACACAGCATTTCTCTTGATTTTTCTGAAAAAAAAAAACACGGCCGGGGTCGGAGTCGGGCGGGGCGGGGGTTCACGAGAGTTGGGTGCGTTTGCGGGGGCGGGGGATGGGGGAATGAGGACATTTTTCCACCACCGCCATCACCACCGTTTTTGGTAGCGCTGCGCTTTTCTCGGGGTGACGTGTTGACACAGCATTCCTCTAGATTTTTCAGAAACAACAAAAAATTGGCCGGGGTCGGGAAGGGGAGTTCACGAAAGTTGGGTGGGCGTGCTAGCAGAGAGGATAGGGGGGTGGGGGGATGGGCCCGTTTCCACCACCACCACCATTTTTGGTAGTGCTTGATAATTCTCGGGATAAGGTGTCAAAACAGCAGCGCTCTTAATTGTCTGAAAAAGCAAAAAAAATTGGCCGGGGGTGGGGGGCGGGAGTTCACGAGAGTTGGGTGAGCTCGCGGAGATAAGGGGTGCGGGGGCCGGGGGGGGGGGGGGGGGGGGGTACTCATTTGTTGCCTGCGTTATTAATTTGACCGTTCCTACTCCTAACAGAGATACCCGAAAAAATAACATTCAGGCGCTCACTGCGTTTCTGTCATACCACGGTATGTTACATCATCATGTCTTTGATTCTTATCCCGTCTGATTTGGTCGTCTGTGGTCACTATCTCTCTCCCTGGGGGTGGAGGCGTCACGAGAGCCAGGTGAGTGCGAGGGGATGGAGAATGGGGGGACGGCGGATAAGGCAGGAGGGAAAGGGGGAATGGGGAGTGGGGGGCAGGATGGGAAGGTGGGAGAGGGTGAGGCGGAGATGATAGGGGGGGGGGGGGGGGGGGGGGGGAGGGGGGAGGGGGGGCGTACTAATTTCATGCACAGCCGTAGTCATATGACCATTGACCCTCGCAAGAGAGGGGGGAGGGGGGGGGGCAGTCTCAGACCTATTTCAGTGTGCCGTCAACGAACGGGTTTGCATATATTTACATTTTCAGCGAGAGCGCAGATTGGTGGCAAAAACACGAGACGCAGCACATACATCCACAATATACATATTTTACCTTGGGATCGAAACGCCTGCCAGGCCGCTCCCCCAAAAACGCGCACATGACGCCATGCTGTTGCATCATAGTGCTATCCCCAACCATGGTCACCGTAAAAGGATCCCCCCCCGCGCCGCTCTCCCGCCCCTCGGACTCGGCCATAGCGGCTAGCTCATCTATCCGCGGCTGAACCATTGCGTTCCTGGAGGAGGAGGGGGGGAGGGGGGGCGGTGGAGGCGCGCACGGTGAGATAAAAACGAGGATATATTTCCTCTTGTTTGCTTGGAGGGCATGGTCGCTTCTGCACCTGGAAAGTAAACCACGCCTCAGAGATGTCATGATCTAGATGATCTAGGTGATCTAATGTAGATCATCTAGATGATATATATATGGTTTATATGATCTAGACCATATAGATTGGCTAGATCATCTACAGTACATCCTGTTTCTGCGGTTATGATATGTGGTGTTGGTTCTGTATCTGTCGAATACAGATCCAGTCCAGGAAACATGTGCTGGATCATACAGATCGTACGGCTCCGACCCGGTAACATGAGCTGGATCATACAGATCTTCCCTGAAATATCTTCATCAAGTAGGGATAGCTCATCTGCCCGAGGCGTGAAAGCTACACAACCAACCCCCCCCCTCCCCCCGCGAGAGCTACACTCTCCCAACCCCGTTACCATCTAACGCCTCCACCAGACAAACACACACCAAATCAAACCAATCGATCCCCCTTCCCGCCCCCGCTCAGGAAAAAGCCTCCAGACTCCTCCCTTCTAAGCCCAGAACCCCCGCGGCATTGAAGGGATGCGAAAGTCAATGGTCTCAAGACTATGGCCATGTATGATACGAGCACACCCCTCCCTCCACCCCCCCCCCCCTACCTCTTCACCCGACCCCTTCCCCCTAACACTCTCTACCGATCGAACCGGCTCGATCTGTACCCCAACCCCCACCCAAAAAATGCCTTCCGGCCCCCCCCATTTATGTACTTCTCCCCGGCTGCACCTACCTCTTAGTTGTATTCATCCCCACTTATGGTCGCAACTCGTCAACCACCACCTATTTTTCTCCAACACCGTCTCTCCTCTCCCCCCCTCCCCCCTCTCCCATCGTCACGCGCCAACCCCTCCCCGGCACTCACCACCGTTCGAACCAGCTCGGTGCCTTCCCCCCGCTCCCACCCAAAAAAGCCTTCCAGGCTGCCCCGTGCATGTACTTCGACGGTTGCGCGTCGCCCCTCCTTGGAAGCAACGATGTACATGCAAGCGCGGCGGCGGCGGTGGCGGCCCCTACTGCAAAAAAATGCCTCCTTGGGGATTTCAGTATGGTTCGCGGCGTTATCGCCGCGCCTCCGCGACCACCGCCTCCTCGGCGGCTCATGGCGATTCCGTGTTTGTCTGAAGGGGAGGAGGAAAGAGTAGTAGTGTTAGTAGAAGTATTAGTGTTAGTATTGGTATTAGTATTAACGTTAGTATTAGTATTGGTATTAGTACTACTGTAGCATTAGCGTTAGTATTAGCAGTAGGATTAGTGTTGTATCAGTATTAGTACTAGCAGAAGTATTATCATTATCATTAGCATTAGTAGTAGTAGTGGTAGTAGCAGTAGTAGTAGTAGTAGTAGTAGTAGTAGTAGTAGCAGTAGTAGTAGTAGTAGTAGTAGTAGTAGTAGTAGCAGCAGCAGTAGTAGTAGTAGTAGTAGTATTAATAGTGGTAGTAGTAGTAGTAGTAGTAGTAGTAGTAGTAGTAGTAGTAGTAGTAGTAGTAGTAGTAGTAGTAGTAGTAGTGGTAGTAGTAGTAGTGGTAGTAGTAGTAGTAGTAGTAGTAGTAGCAGTCCGCAGACCTAGTAACCCCCCAAAAATCATAGCTTTCGCACATTCGCACGCGTCATTCGCGCAACAAATACAAAATTCCCCACCTAACGTCAAAATACCAATACTTACCATTATAGTGGACAAAAAGTGCCAACAACGCAGCTTGCAAAGATTAGTATTGACCTGAAATTCGTCGAAATCACGGCTGACGTCCTTTAACTATTTTTCATAAAATAGTTTTGTTTTAAAATACTTTTCGAACATTTTTTACCCTTTTAGCATCGCACTCCCGACACAGGGGACGAAACACTTGGAGTTAAAATAGGACACTTTTTCAGTCGGAAACGGGTTAAGCTCGGCACGCAAAAGACGTGTATTGCCACATTAACCGTTTTTGGCCGCTGCTATTCGAACTGACTCGAAGCAAAAACAAAAAGTGTCCCCGGTACGAAAGATTGCTGATGTCGAGACGCATGTTTTATCAATCAACCTCATCCAGGCTCGTACTTTTCAATGCGGCGACTTGCTTAAATTGTTCGAAAACCACACACCTAGTTTATATACCCAAAACCTCAGCTTTTCTACAAGAACATGGACTTTCATTTTTGTACAACCATGAAACAGCTACTACACCCACCTTACAGTTTTGTGGTGCTGCTGTTCGTTCTGGATTCAAACCACACAAAAAAACATCAGGGCTTTTTCACGGGTCAGGTCGAGTCAGGGTAACCCGTCCCGACCCGCAAGGTTTGAAAACCTCCTGACCCGACCCGACCCGACCTGACTCGACCCGACCCGACCCGACCCGACCCGACCCGACCCGACCCGACCCGACCCGACCCGACCCGACCCGACCCGACCCGACCCGACCCGACCCGACCCGACCCGACCTGACCCGACCCGACCCGACCCGACCCGACCCGACCCGACCCGACCCGATCCGATCCGATCCGACCCGACCCGACCCGACCCGACCCGACCCGACCCGACCCGACCCGACCCGACCCGACCCGACCCGACCCGACCCGACCCGACCCGACCCGACCCGACCCGACCCGACCCGACCCGACCCGACCCGACCCGACCCGACCCGACCCGACCCGACCCGACCCGACCCGACCCGACCCGACCCGACCCGACCCGACCCGACCCGACCCGACCCGACCCGACCCGACCCGACCCGACCCAACCCGACCTGACCCGACCCGACCCGACCCGACCTGACCCAGCCCGACCCATCCCGTGATAATTCAAACACTTCCTGACCCGACCCCACTCGACCCGCGAGGTTTTGATGACCTCCTGATCTGATCCGCGGGTCGGGTCATGACCCGCGAAAAGCCCTGAAAAAAATCTCCAGTACGAAAGATAACCCATGTCGAGAAGCATCTATCAAACTCATCGACATAACTCGATGCCAGGGGACGAGGGAAGAAAGCGCTTACTGAAGCGAAGTCTTCTCGCGATAACAATGAAGGCGCGTATCGCACTGGGGGGGGGGGGGGGAGAGCCTGCTCACGAAGTGACCCCGGATGGATGGATCTGAGCTACGCCTAGCGAGGGAGAAGGGGAAAGAACAAGTGCCAAGATAATCGAAGGCATGAGGAGCAGCAAAAAACAATCGAGGCAACGTATTTTTTAATGCGGCGACTTGAACAGCTTGAATCCGCAAACTTTGATCGCCCCCTTCTGTTTCACCAGGTACATAATACGAGGTAACTTTCAAATATTTAAGCAAAATCTAGAACGCTTTAGACATAAAACAGAAATGTAGGGGAAAACTACGAACAGACCGGTCGAAAAAGAAACGGTTTTCGTCGTATAGAAAACTGGGTGAACTTCCGGCGGCATTCTCCGCGCTCTTAAGATGTCGGTGTGAGCACTATTAATAGTTAATGGCATGAAAATAAAAATGGCGTTCTGTTTTTTTTTTCTGCATGTATCACACCAAGGGTTTTACAACGGAGTGACTTTGTGCACGGGAACACCATACTGGGGGGGGGGGGTGAAGGGCAATTTTTATATCGCATCATGAATACCGTATATGACAGTGTATACCACACCCCCGGTGACACTATTTTGGGTTTTGGAATTTCATCACCCGGGGTGGTGTACAGTGGGGGTGTGGAATACACCGTACCCCCGGTGATAAAGTGGGTGGTCGTTTGGAATTTTAGATTATTCACCACCCCGGGTGGTATACCATAAGGGGTGTGATAACATGAGGGGTGATAACAGTGGTTTCGAACAATCTTGCTGCCATATTCTAGGCAGACGGGGGGGTGATAACGGGTGTGATAGCAGCGGTTGCAAGTTTTCGCCGCCACACTCCAGGCAGGCGGCAAGGAGTGTGCTAGTATGGGGTGTGATAGCACCGATTGCAAAGGAGCTTCGCTGCCACACTCCAGGCAGGTACGGTACCAAGGCGTGTGATACCGGTAGTAAGGGGTGTGATAACCAGGGGGTATCGTAGCACACCTCATAGCGGTACGAGTACCGTACCGGTACCGTATTTCACGCGATTTGATCTGAAAGCAGTTTTTTATTGTAATTGTAATGTCATTCCCAGGTGCTGACGGCAATCCAATGTTATTCAAGCCGGGGATGGTCGCTAACATCTCCTTCTGACACGGAGTATACTACCGTACCGTAACGCATGACGAGAGCATGAACAAAAAGGAAACCAGGCAAGAAATGCAAAGCGGCATGCAATAAGATACCGGCAGAGATAGCAAACATAACAAAAGGAAAGCACACAGTAAGGAAGACTTGCGAAAAACAAAAAGCTGCAAACGGTTAAAAAACAGAACTTCCATGAATGGGATCATGCTGTTTTCAACCGCAGCCGGTCACGCAACATGTGCTGCAAAAGTGCCTGGAATGTCGACGGGCCCTGCTGTGAAAGCCTCCGCACCGGGAGGCACAGATGTGGGGTGTGCACGACGACCAAAAAACGATGCGATCGAGCCTGGAACCGCAGCAGCATTTGTCTGAGCCGCAGACATGTTTTGCCCGTTGCGATGGACCACGCTTGCACTCCGGCTCTGTACCTCCTCCACCTCCATGCTGCTTGTCTCCATACGGTAAGCTGTGGTACTCTCGCACACATGGTGTGCTGCTGCTGCCGTGCTGTTCCGGTACCGCTACTCGTTTTGTCGATCGGCACGCTTTCACCCGCGGTAATAACTTGGGGGAGTCATAATGATCATGAGGCATTACCTCAGGGGGTGTGGTATACACCGTACCCCGGGTGATAACTCGGGTGGTCGTTTAGGATTTTAGAATATTGGCCAGCCGGGTGGTATACAAGATGGGGTGTGGTATACACTGTCATATGCGGTAGTCAACTATGACGTCCGATACCGTGCCGGCCCCTGTATATCACTCTGTCCGGGAATATAAGCATCGTTTTAAGTCAATATTAATATTCAAAGGTTTCTTATATTCCCGAAAAGAGTGGTATATGTCCGCAAGAATGATATGCCATGGTATCCCATGTACCCTGCAGCAGCAGCAGCAGCAGCAGCAGTGCTGCCACAGTTTGTTTCCGTATCACACAGGGGGGCGCAACGCACGGAGGTTTACATAGATGCGCTACGAGCACAAACGAAAGAACTCAAGAGATATAATGGTTTATTTTGCATTTTAGGACCCATGTACAAGCGACAAGAACACAAAGAACGTGCGGATTATACCAGGGCCTTGCCCGGAACCGGTTTTTGACCTCGGGACCCGCGGGACTTCAACGGTAATTTTGCACGGGATCCGGTAACCACGGGACTGAAATTTTTGTTAGCGCGGGATCCGGCAACCACGTGACCGAACGATTTTTTTGTACGGGATCCGGCCACCGCGGTATTCCCCGGGCACGACGGGACGTAACGGGATTTAACTCAACGTTTTTTTTGGTACGGGATCCGGCCACCGCGGGACTCCCCGGGCGGGATGCAGCCACGACGGGACTCGACGGATTTTTGACGAGAGCAACGTCTTGGAGCTTGGTAGCGTGCCAAGCTGTACTCCTGCAGCAGCCGAGCCGACAGGTGTGGCCACAGGAAGACCATCAGGTCCAGCAGGCCCGACACCCACGGGCTCTTGGCCCGCAGCAGGCGCTGCCGCCTCGTTGGCAGCAGGCGCTGATACCTCGCTAGCTACAGCCTCGTTAGGGTTCATGCTACGTCGGTCAGGGCCGTGCGTGTGTGTCGTCTGTTCCGCGCTCGGACCTCTCTCGGCTCACAAAAGAAGAAGGGTTTCTTTGGTGTTTAGCGGCGTTATATTGGGGGCCGAGGGGGACTCACACTAGGATTACGTATAAATGCTTTCGAAAAAAAAAAAAAACTACTGCTTGTGATCTGAGAGAATTGATTGAACCGGTAACTTGGCACTTCCGCGGATTGATCTGCCCTTCTGCGCGGGAAGACGAGCTTGACAAACTTCGGGATTCCTCGTTCTTCTATCCGCGGAATGCGGGGTTTCAACATGAATCGCGGGAAATGCTTGTGCGGGAACGGGGTTTTGAATATTCGCGCGGGACGCGTTTGTGCGGGAACGGGATTTCGCATTTTGCGCGGGACCACGGGACAACCCCGAATCCCGTACAATACCGCGAGAAAAATCCCGGGGAAGGCCCTGGATTGCATCTAGATTGTGAGAGCGCGCAACATGCGTTAGCTCACGGTACGCGCAGGCAGTGCAACTCCTTGCACTGGAATCCGACAAAAAAGGGTACACTATTTGAAGATGGATCGTAAATCTTCTTAAGGTAGCTATTTGCGCACTCTGGTTGGCGAAGGGGGGATTCTTAAAAGGCGGTTCAATCAACCTAGAGCATTGCCAAGCCACAGCATCCCATTCCGGCCGAATCAACCTGGACTACTTCCGAGCACAGCATCCACGCAGTCCGCGTAAACCTAGAGCATTCACGAGCCACAGCACCCACATTCGGGTCACCCCATAAAATTTCGGGTTATGGCTAGGGGTTTGGTCGGGTGTCGGCGTTAGGCAATTTCTTACACAGTCGGATTTGACAGTCAAAAACGGCCTTTTTCGACTGAAGCCCAAATCGGGCTTTCTTACACAATCGAAAAAGGGCTTTTTCGACTCAACTTTTTCGACTGAGCTTTCCGACTGGGGGATCCACTCGAAAAACTAAACTTTTTCGACTGGATCTGCCAGTCGATCAACTCATCGAAAAAGTTTTACACCTCCGGTTTTTTTAACCCATCGCACTCATGGAAAAAGTTTTACACCTCCTGCTTTTGGAACCCATCGCATCGCTCATCCCGCCACAAAACACACACCCATACCAGGTACCACACAGCAGAATCATACAACAACGCCGACGCTGCCTTGGCTATCGCTGCTCCTGCTTCTCGCCGCAAGTCAGCGCGGCGCACTCCTAGCTCCGCTCGCAAGCAGCGTGTATCACACGGCGGCAGCAGTGCGCGATATCGATGTCATTTTGCCAACAACGGCTACGGCTGCTGTAGCTTTGGCGGCTCTCGGCTGAGTGCAACGCCACGAACGTAGCTTTGGCGGCTTTCGGCCAAGCCCAAAGGCACCAACACGCTTGGACGAAAGTTCGTCGCGCGCGAAGCACGCGTTGCTCGCGAAGAACGCGCGAGGCACAGAGCTGCCAACCGATTTTCGACTGCCATACAGCAGTACTCTCTCACACCAACCGCCTCTAGGAAGGGCACAAGAACTATAAAATCGACTCGACTGACGATAAGAAGAAAGGACCAAAATAATCAAGTCGAAAAAAAGTCCAGCCGAAAAGGGCCGTTTTCGACTGGCGGAATCCGACTGTGTAAGAAATGGCCTTAGGCGGCACAGTCAAAACCCCCGTAAAAATCACTATCAAGCTTCAAATAGGGCTCACATACAAAGCATCAACCCCTAGCCTAGCAGCCTTCGTCGCTTCGTGTGGCTGATCCTGTGATGAGTCATCCCTCTATAGTGCGGTAAGGGTCGCACTTTTCGGGCGAATTTTTTTTTTTTCTGGCCGATTGAGCTTCCTCAAGTGGGGACCTATAGGTTACCACGCTAAACTTGCGAGTACAATGGTTGTTTTAGGGCTAGCGCATAGAAACGCTGGTCGGGTTTGCCCGAACGAACGCCGTCGACGTCATGTTTCGGGTGAAAGATATTGAGCTGTTTCTCATGTTAGGAGCTCAGAAAATCCTTGGAATTCGCTGCACCCTCTACCGTGGGATGACTCTAAATAATCAGTCTTATTCGTCATGGTTTCCACAACTCCGACAGATAACGATCTAGATCAAATAGATCATATAGATCATATAGATCATATACATCATATAGATCACACAGATCATCTACATCACACAGATAATGTAGATCATTAAAACAGATCCCCTAGATCAGCTAGGTCATCTAGATCATCTAGATCTTGTATCTGTCGCTGTGGTATGGTGTGCAGGAACTTTAAAAGTACAGCTCCAACCCAGAAAACATGTGCTAGGCCATGCAGATCGTACGGTTCCCACCCGGAACATGATCTAGGCAGTGCAGATCATAGAGACCAGGATTATATCTGTTTTTAGATGCTAGGATCTAGAGTATCTACCATAGATCGTCATCTGTCCGAGGTGTGATGTAACCCCTCTGCAGTCCCATAAAGGTTAACCTTCCGCATTGGTGTCTCCAGTGTTCGCACCTGCCGTGACACAGGGCAACCGCCCCAGTTTTTCACATGGATACGCACGCGCTCGCTCCAAACCGAGATTGAAATATGATAAAAAAATCCCTCTCCCGCCCACAACAACGGCGATACGCAGCGAGTTTGGTTACAGGGATATCGATTCGAAAAAGGGTCATGCACGTAGACGGCACACGACCACTGCGTACGGATGCTGGTAAGCTGGGTGTGCTGGGTGCCGTATGTGTTTGATTTCAGTACGCACTTGGTACACCACACCTGATACTATATGCTATGGGACCTAAAGTTTTTTAACCCTTTCCCCCCTCCCCCCCCCCTTCCCCCCCCCACCCCCTCCAACACTCCGCCCTCTCCTCACTGGTTGTATACGACTTACATAATATAGATGATAAACTGGTGCATTCTTTCCAAAACCGTCACATTTATCCCCTAAAAAGATGTATAGTTTCCACGCACAGATTGAGCTGCCCCGCCCGTCCCGCCCCCCCCCCTCATGATAAACTGGTGCATTCCTTCCAAAACCGTCAGATTTATCCCCTTTAAGGATTTATAGTTTCCACGCACAAGTTGAGCTGCCCCGCCCGCCCCCCCCCACCCTCCCCCCCTCCCCCGCTCCCTCTTGATCAAAACCAGGCCCCCACGTCTTAAAAAACTCCGCCCTTCCCTCACCGGTTATTCGACTTACAGGATTCACTTGATAAACTAATGCATTTCCTTCCACAGCTATCAGCTTTTGTCCCCCTCAAAAACGGGTTTTCTAGTTTCCGCGCACAGACCGACTAACGTCACCCTGTTGACCCTGATAGCTACACTGTAGTTGAAAGGGGAGTCGCCGACCTATATCCTTAATAAGGACACACAACCCGTAATACGCGCGATCGGAGTATCACACACAGCTTGCAAAGATGAGTTTCGACAGAATCTTCGATCTCACAGCTGGAGCGTATTTTATTTTCATAATATTTGCGGAGAAAGGACGAACAACAAACACAGACACACGACACTGATGGATGAACCCAGGAGCATGATTGATGAACCTGGGTGTTAAGGCACAGGCTGGCTCGAGGGGACGGGAGTCACGAAATCCGGAGCGCCATCGGGCTGGGAAGAGACAAGAAGTAGAACATATGTATTGAAGTGCTGAAAAGAAGGAAGGAAAGTACAAGTGCCACTCAAGGGCTTTTCCCACTCCCTCACAAGGCGACCTTGATCATGGGATTAGGGACCGCTTATTTTTTTCATTATATCCGTTCGGGAAACCATAGGTTCCCCCGCATCTCCGAATATGCAACACCAAAATACCACATAGTAAATCAGATTTGTGCACAGGCATGAACCAACAGACACCTTGCGCGCTCGTAATCGTACTACGCCGAAAGCTGGCGAAGAAGGCGGCTATGACTGATTACTACGTACTACGTGCTCGGACGGATATCCGTTCAGGTGAGGTTATTGACCACCGAGAGAGTCCATACATCTCTACGAGTAGGATGATGATTCAGCACGGACACAAGTGGAAAAAACTGGGTGAGCATCATAGGTAGAAAGAACGGTCTAAGGCGCAGAACACGCAACACACAGGTACAAACAGGAAGACTACCAGCACTCTGTCGAAAGACATTTTAGCGAACGCAGTGTTCTGATGTTATCGATCTCACAGCTCACGTATTGAAATAGTTTGACACTGCACCTGATTCTGGTAAATATTTCCCGCGAACAATGAACGTAAGACACCAGACTGCAGTAGATTACATATGTGGGAGTGCCGGCGGCCAGCCCAGCCTAATGCAGTTATATGACGGAGATTTTACCTGGACTGAAAAATCCTCATTACTTCAACTCCACTAGATGTAAAGCCAACCTCAGCATGAACACCTACCTGGCGGAACCGTATAAGGGCCGGTCCCAACGAACACAAAAAATGTCAGGAATCGTGACAATAAAAAAAAACGCGACATTTTCGCGAATCGTGATATCTGTCAGCAATCCGGACCTTGAATTGTTTCGACCTTTTCCATTAAAAAAATATGTCGAGATTCCTAACAAAAAAAAAACTGCTTTTCTGTTTTCAAAAACCTGACATTACAAAAGTTTAAAAACGTCAGGAATCGTGACATATTTTTCAGGATTCACAATTATGTTTTGCGTTCGTTAGGAACGACCATAACACGCAAGGTAACACACACCCCTCGGACGAATTTGGAGGAGGCTTTCCTCGACAAGGGGGAGGGTACAAACGCCGAGCGAAGCGTGTATGGAAACATCCCGACGAGATCAAACCAAAGCCACGATTTTCATTGGGTGTATCCCCCCCGCCTGTTGTTGTTGTTGTTGTTGTTCTCACATTAACTCGCATAATCAAGTCCGTGGTCACAGGACAGGTTCCAGTATTGGGTTAGGTATGGATGGATGGCGGGGAAAAGGCTGGGGCAAAGGGACAAAGAGGGAGTGACGGTCCCGCTACACGCGAACGATCCTGTTGGCTCACACATACACCCAATAACGTCCGCCGTCCGCCTTGCGACTTCGTACACCGCATTATGTTGAAATCCACGCAAGGAGAAGACGCCACCACTTAAACTTGGTAGTCAAGAACTTGGGCACACTTGAGATGCCCGAAAAAAAAAAACTACAATACACTACCCATACCCTTATTAATACCTATTAAACAAAAAAGAGGTTATTGAGTGGTGGCGCCATCTGTGTGGTCGTATACCGCTGGTTATGTACGAAACAACGGCTTCCGACTTTTAGTAAAATGTCGACCTTGAAATTATCGGGGAGTGTAATACATGTAGTACAAGGGGCTTCACCAGCGGCCTGGACGGCCGCCGGCCGCAGCCTTGCGTGACGCCGGAAAAGTTAGCAGCATTGTGGCGAAGGACGGAGGTCAGACGTAATGCCAAGAGTTGAGAGGGCTGTACATGCGGGAGAATTGATGCCAAGAGTTATGGTATGATGTAGTAATGTACGAAAAGTGAATCGAGTACGAAGCCGGAAATGGAGCGATGCACAGACAGAACTAGCAAAATCTGGGCGCAGGAAACGGAGGGACACATTGACCGCCTGTTCTCACCCACGGCATGAAGAGGTTGGCAACTACTGTGTAATAGCAACGAACATTGTAGTGCACGAAACAGTAAACACGAACAAACGTAATCCAGAAAACGCAAAATGCGTACGTACGTAGCAGGTGGCAGGCTGTAGGCAGCATTAGGTAAGATAAATTAACCTCTTGCAGCATAAAACAAATAAAACTTGCCTAAGGAACCGCACTACTGAAGAGTGTGCGCAGGGAAGGCGCCGAAACCGGAAACATGGCTAGATATTCTTACTGTCTAACCTAAGAGGCGAAAAAAAAAAAAAAAACTCTAGCAGTAAAAAGAAATGAAAACTTGCGTAAGGAACCGCACAACTGACGAGTGTACGCAGGGAAGGGACCGAAACCGAAAACATGGTTAGATATTCTTACTGTCTAACCTAAGAGGCAAAAAACTTGAAACCAAAACCTGAGGTCGAAGCGGAAGGCATGGGCAAGAATAGGCCGACAACGACTATGATGAAGCAATAACATTTGGCCAAGCTCCAAAAAACGCAACCCAGAAAACACAGCACGCCCAACAGAGAAACCCACGCAGGGAAGGGAGTCAACAGACGAGATGTGGGACATTTCGGCATATTGCTGCAACTACTTACCGATTCTCCGAGAGCGGCGTAATAATGCCAGGAGGCGGTCCAATCGGTCGTAGCTGATGTATTATTAATACCATGTTTTATCTACGTAAAAATAGTATCCTCCTCTCACCGGCAGAATTCTGCATTTTGAAGTTTTGATAAACGACAGTTCTCTACAGCACGGAGCGGTACAAACCATAGGAGCTCCGCAACAACGTTGACAGTGCATGAGCTGCTACTCTCCATATCACATGTGCTACTTGCTGTAGGCTGCTGCTTGTTGCTGCTGCGGATACATACATACGTACACGTATACGTACAGCTCTCTCATCTCTCTCCGCAAAAAAAGCGTAGGTGTATCTTTGATAGTGGTCATGCATATCCAACCCACATGCTTCGGACTGCTCACAGCTCGTGGTAAGTACTGTCTGCTATAGTACAGCAGCAGTAGTACTGATACTTCGTACATATTGATACTTCGTACATACGTATCTTCGATATATACCCGATGCACGTGTACATCTACAGATCTACGCGCCTTCTCCGCCAGATAACAAGAAATAAAAAAATAAAAAAACACAACGTGTTTCCCCATCCCCGTTTGCAAATGCCATTTTTGTATGTTGAAACCCTCAACATCATGCAGCGTAGCCCGCTAAAAAGGTACGACGACAGCGGCTGCTTTACAAACCATAGGAGCTCCGCAACAACGTTGACAGGTGCATGAGCTGCTACTCTCCATATCACACGTGCTACTTGCTGTAGACTATACATACATACGTACACGTATACGTGCAGCAGCAGTAGCTCTCTCATCTTTCTCTCGGCAAAATGTTGATGGCAGTTCTCGACAAATTCTGGGTGGCATGTGTTCTCGGGGCGTCCGTCCCAGATCTGAGCACCGAGCTTCCCCGCGCAGGCCCCCACAGAGTTGACAGCGGCCGCGTAGCCGACCCCCCACGGGTCGGAGGTCAGAGAACACGTACGCGGAAAAAAAAAATATAAGCCATGTCGGCGGGCAATGCGCCAAAACCCTCACAGGGCACGATGCTTCGTAGATCTCGCCGTAGATCTGGACGTTAAGGCCTCGCGCAAGCGCTACGGCGCCGATCGGGCGGACCCGCTAAGCCGGGCGTTGCAGGCGAAGCGGGGGCGCGCCTCGGCGAAGAAACCGCGCGGAAAGGCGGTCAGTGGCGGGAGAGATCCGCAGACCAAAGGATGGTCAGCTTCGCCTAAGAACTGAGTTAGGGTTATTTATTGTACATAGCCTTCTCCATGTATGTAGTCTTGTAGCCATGCCGTCAGTCTACCGACACAGACATGGTCGGGTAGGTTTGCTTTAGCCGAAGGCACAAGAGGTATATGGATGCATGCTCCGGCTTAGAAGCGCTTTGCTGAGCCGAGGAATATGGGTTAGAAAAAGTGAGGTACGAAGGTATATCCATATCTCTGAAGGATCCCGAAATGTGAAGGAATATGAAAGCGCGTCGTTCTATGGATGCTACATGACATTGTGCCCATGGTTGAGATTCGGTCGGAAATTGAAAGGCTCGTATGGGCCGTGAAAAGCCTGGGGCAAAGTCGGTCTGCATGGTGTATTTTAGCGACAGAAAGCGTTATGGGTCGCGTCAGGAAACGATGACATTCCGGGTGGCTATCTCCACCGAACCTGACCCTCAGGGGACAGGCCGGGTCGACATACACACGCACCCGTATACAACGGCAGCTTGCGCTGCCGGGGTTGTAACGAGGACCAATGATAGGGACAGCTTATGCTATACCTACAATGGGACTCGAAGGGTGCGCCAGCTAGCGTTGGGCTGCGAAAGCAACTGAGTTAAATCGACACACGACGCGTATGAAAATACGCGGAAGTGTGGTGAGCTAAAGCTTTATTTTTCCCCATCCGCCGGAGGATAAAAAAAGAAAAAAAAAAAAGGTGACGGCCGAGCTGAGAAGCCGCGGTACGATGTACAGCAAGGAGTTGGTGTCAAAAACCGGTGCGACGCTGAGTTGACCAATCAGCGTCGCGGATCGAGGTCAAAAACCTAAATGTACTCTGCTGTACATGCACGGCGGTTGCGCGGAATGGTGTCGGTCAAGGTCGGTATACCTCTTTCTGTCGTCTGCCCAAAAACAAAACAGCTTTTATTCGAGTACTGTAACGTAGTAACAGCTCTGAGTACACTGCTTGTTGCGACTGCCGATAATGTTATCGTGACATTTCGTTCAGCGTGTTCGCATCTCGTATTGCTTCTGAGGCCCGGTGTGGCCTCCACGAAGGTCTTATCTAACCCCTCGGTCTTGCCGTGAGCCATGGTTCCGCGCATAAACTTTAACACCATTTCATCCCTCGCTCTCGTCAACTCTGGTCGAGGCGAGTTGGGGGCAGAATCCGTGCGGAAAAGTTCAAAAGTCCATACGTATGGAAAGCGTGCTTTTCGGTGTTCTACCCCAATGCACTCGATGCCTTATTGCGACTATTTGCAGCGAAAAATCGACGCGGACTTGAACCATGGCTAGCCCCCATTGTCTGCCGTCCATGTGGTGCAAACAGGGCGGTACAGGCAGAAAGCAGTCAGTCATGCTCACCTTGTCACTTGCCTGATATCTCTTTTTCGTCAAAGACGCAATTTGTTCAAATTTGTTGTTCCCAGTTTTCGTTCATATTTTTGTAGCGTTATGGTATAGGTATACGGGGACGCACCAGATTTCCCATTTTTAGCGATTTCTCGATCGATCAATCATCAGCTAGAGCTGGAATTGCGTTCCCCTATTACTGGGTGCAAAACACTCACACTTTCCGCCTTCCAAGGCCGAGACAAAGAAAATATGATGCAAGAGATGGTGCCTACTGGACCGGCCAGCAGAGAGGCAGGAGCGGCGCCGGGAACCAGGGGAGAGGAAGGACGAAAGCGGCAGAAGAACCGAAATCTCCCCGCCGAAGGAGGCAAACGGCGAGGACAATCGAGACCAGAACAACGACGACGATCAGCATCACCACCACCACAGCCACAATCACCACCACCACCATCACCACCCTTGACATCGGAGGTACGTGCACCGCCGTCTGTAACAGGGAGTGTCGCGACAGAGCGCGAGCGCGATGGGGATGACCTCGGAGCGGGGAGGGCTGCGTATGGAGATGATCTGGAAACGCTTGAGAGGAGGCGAAGCGAGGAGCTGAAGCTCATCGGAGAGTATGACTCGTGAGTGCGTTGTCTATTGCTTGGCCCTTCTGTGTTGCCTCTCGAGGTGGGTCGTGTGGTGCAGCTGGTATGTGGTGGGTGGTGCTGTTGATATCCGTGGTATTTTCTCTGTTGCTGATTGGCTATGCTACCGCTGCTGCTGTGTATATTTGGTGTGTACTGCACTGTTTTTGCTGCCGTTTTTTTCCGAAACAAGCTTTTTTCTCCGACATACCTGGTACCCAGCAGGTAGGTATGCAGGATGCTTGGGGAAAAATCGCCACACTTCGACGTATTTTCATGAACAGGTACATCATGTGTCAGTTTGACTCATTTGTATTCTCAATCCAGCGCTGGCTGGCTATCCTTCAGTTCCCGTGGCAGCGACAGCGCGAGCTGTCCCTGGCGGCGGTCACCGTTCCTACTGTTGTACTCCAGCTGCGCAATTTGCCGTTGGTTGTATACGGATGCGTGAGTATGTCGACCAGAATTGATCCCTGGGGATCATGTGCGATGGCGATAGCCCCCCAGAAAGTCACCCCTCCGGGTAGTGTTGGACTCGCGCAAGCTCGAGCTCACCCACTAAATCCCCGGCCATGAAAAAACAGTACGAGAACTCCTGTGAGTCGGCACGACTTAAGTCGCTAACTATTGTAGTTACTAGTCGGACGAATAGTCGTTTTACGGAGGTGCAGCCTGTCCGACTTGCTGGGTTTCTATACTCGTACGAAATCATGTTTAATGCGAAGTGCGTTTTTTCCTTTTCTTCTTTTTTTTGGGGGGGGGCTGATTTCGCTCTCTTCGCTCGCCTCTGTCCTCACCCAACAGCCAAGTCGGAGTGTCGGCTGACCATCATCAGCTCGTTTCGCCCGCCGATTTGCCGACTATAGTCACGTAGTTGGCAAACGACGCCGACAGATTAGTTTTTAGTCGTGAAATCCTGCCCACTCACAGCTCTAGAAGACGACTTTCCGCGGTACCGGACTTCCGTCCAGTTACGGTCCATCCTACTCATTCGGGCGTTGGTCCTCGAATTTGTTGCCGTGATTGTGGTGATGGACGTCAGTAGGAACAGGAGAAGCGTCTTCATCAGCAACAGCGGCAGTACAGCAACGGCAGCAGCAGGGGCAAGAGGAGCAGCAGCGATGGTCGTGTACGCTGTCGTGTTGTTGTTGTTGTTGATGGTGGTGCTGCTGTTGTTGTTGTTGTCGTTGTTGTTGTTGTTGTTATTGTTGGTTTTGGCGTTGGTGTTGGCGTTGGCGTCGGCGTTGGTGTTGGCGTTGGTTTTGGTGTTGTGTGCCGTGGTTTGTCGTTCGCTGTTGTTACGAGAGTCCCTTTCTGTAGTCGGCATCAACGCTACTGCTGTAGTCACAGACGCTACGAGTACGTATGATACGCGACGAGAAAAATAAACCCCCAGCATCGTAGAGCAGTATTGTCCTCTGAACGTACCTACTAATAGTGTACAGCGGTGATTGCCGGTTGCCCCGGTGGTCTAGTGGTTACCCTCGAATGCTACTAGCGTTGGTCCTTGAGTTCGATTCCCACCGTGGTGAGATTTTCAATTAATTTGCAAAAATGAAGAAAAAAAAACGGAATACACTGCTGAGAAGGCCTAGCAGCGCGGGTAGGCACAATTCGACGCGAGTCGACGAGGGGAGAAAATGCTGAAGTCTTCTCGCGATAAAAATGAAGGCACGTACCGTAGTGGGGGCGGGGGAGGAGGGCCTGCTGTGTGACCACGGATCTGAGTTACTAAGAGGAGGGAGCACGAGAGAAGTGCGAGGGTAATAAATGGGATGAAGAAGAGCGAAAAAAAGCGGTGTGTGTTCTTCACATTAAACTACAGTAATATTCCCATCCATTTTCATCCAGCACAACCAGTGTCCGTGCGTGCCGATGCCTCCTGGAGAAACTAGCTCTGTGGTCACAAACTACGAGACAGAGATAGGCATTGCAAACAGAGCAAGGTGATTTGGCCATGCAATGAACTGCGAGGAACACGCGGGCTAAAAAAGATGGAACCCAGCACACCAGACTGCAGTAATCCCACGTGTTCGCAAGTTCCCAGGCCGGATGGCCTGACCGCATTTATTCTTGGGGAATTTCGCAGCTGCATACAGCAGGGGTCCTCCAGTAAGGCGGTGGTGTTCGAGAGCAATATGACCGCCTTATAGGGGGAAGCCGCCTTATTCATCCCAGGTTTATGAGTACTCCCCAGTCGCGCCAGGCGATTTCGTCCGCCTTATATCGGAATACGGCCATACTCAGACCGCCTTATTGGGGGACGCCCACTGTATTGGGGGACCCCTACTCTATTGGGGGACCCCTACTCTATTGGGGGACCCCTACTCTATTGGGGGACCCCTACTCTATTGGGGGACCCCTACTGTAACTCGTTCATCGAGAGCTTGCTGAATCGCGAATAAAAGGCTATTATACGATTATTACTGTTGGTAAAATAATGTGTCGCCATGTGACATGGGGTGCAGCATGCCGAAACTCGCCGAGGTCACTCCAATGCAAGTCTCCGCCATCGCAACGCTAACACCGTGGTGGCCACATCATTCGCGGGATGATCGATGAGAGGCGTGATGAGAGGTGCGGCTGAGAGCCGGGTTTGTCATCATGCATGATGCAATTTTCCAACCAAGTACCTGAAACAAAACTCTCGACCCTCCCTCCCTCCCCCCCTCCCTTCCTCCCCCTGATGCATCATCACATGCTGCAGGGCGACTATCAACCCACGTCGGGAGTGCTGGTTCATTGTGGACACGAAGTGGTTGCAGTGTTGGGCAAAGTTCGTGCGAGGCGAGGGTCCCCCCCCGGGGCGCATCAGCAACGAAGGTACCGTGGAAACACATAATAGTACGCCAGTCAAGTTTTTTTTACTTCATTATCCCATACTATTTTCATGCCCCCAAAAACGTGTGTGTAGGTCGAAAACTAGGCCTAACCCATTATGCTTGCAATTCTTTCGGCATAAGTGGACGTTTCGGGCATAACCGAAGGCACTAAATATCAACGCTCACAAGATTTTCGGCTTAATCGTGAGCATAACAAGCCTAATCTAGCATTAGTCTAACCCCTTTACCACTGGAAACCCATTTTCGGGGACAAATTACTTGGATTTAGTATAGAGAGTTTTTGGGGCTTCATGAAAGGGTTATTATTCCACCTTATTTTTGCTATACTTGTATGAGTCCGTATGGTGCTGCAAAGAACCCTTCCATAACCCCCCAGCGCTCTGGGGCGCTCTCTATGGGCATCACATCTATAGTGCCTGTCACTGTAATTAGCTCTTGTTTTGGGGGGGGTTGGGGAAATGTGATTTTCTCCATCAGGGAAACTCAAATTCCCAAGCGTTTTTTTTATTAGGTGCACAACGACGTTGGGCATCTTTTATTCTAAAGTACTGTCAACGAAAAATGATATGTTGAATTACGGACAGAAAACCGTTTTTTCCCACAGGAAACGAAATCGCCAATTTCTCATAGGAAAAAAAGTGAACTTCGGATTCACCTGGCACTCCCTTATTGTTCTCGCTTGGCTCTCTCCGTATTTGCAAGGAAAACAGAACGTTTTTTTTTCTCGAAAATATTATTTTTTGACCGAGGTGTAGGGATTTGAAAAATTGTACAAATCGGAACCAACCGTACTAATATATACTAGTATGTATTTCCAACGTATCATTTTTTGACCGAGTAGGGATTTGAAGAATTGTACAAATCGCAACCAACCGTACTATTTTTGTATCAATCGGAACCAACCGTACTGATATCTAGTAATTTATTTCGAGGGGTATAATTTTGAAAAATTGTACAAATCGCAACCAACCGTACTATTTTTGTATCAATCGGAACCAATCGCAACCAACCGTACTATTTTTGTATCAATCGGAACCAACCGTACTGATATCTAGTAATTTATTTCGAGGGGTACAATTTTTCAAATCCCTATTCCCCGGTCAAAAAATACAAATTTTCAAATCCCTACTCCTCGGTCAAAAAACAACATTTTCGAAAAAGAAGTTTTGTTTCCTTGCAAATATGGAGAGAGCCAAGCGAGAACAATACGGGGGTGTCATAGGTGAATCCGAAGTTCACCTTTTGTCCTGTAAGAAATTAGCGATTTATTTTCATATAGAAAAAAACTGTTTTTCTGGCCGTAATTCAAGAGATCGTTACTTTTTGTTGAGAATACTTTGGAATAAAATATGCCCAACGTCGTTGTCCAACGTGATTGTGTACCTAATAAAATAAAAAGGCTGGTGAATTTTGATTTTCCCTGATGGAAAATGTCAATTTTCTTCAACCCCCCCAAAAGAGAGCAAATTACAGTAGTAACAGGCAATGTATGTTCAATATTGGGCCTTTGGAGCATAGTCGAGAGAACAAAAACTGGCAATGCTCGCATGATTTTCAGCATAATCATGAGCGTAACAAGCCTAATCTGGTATGAGCTTACTATTCCACCTTCAATGCGAGTTTTTGTAGCATGTAGCAGCGAACCATCGTTTTTTGTCGCGGGGAGAATTACAAGAAACGAGCATATAAATGACAAATCGAGCGAGAAAACAACGAGAGATGGATGGTCCGAAATAAAAAAGCATGATGGGTGCATGCATAATCAGTAGAAAGTAGCGTAAAAGAAGGCATGATTGCTCCTTTTAAACGGCTTAAAAGGCGCAAAAAAAAACATAATTGATATGAGTCTATCTAAAGATCGGCCACGAAGGTACAGTAGGCGCACTCTTATCTTGGGTTATGGCTCAAATTCTTGTGTAAGACAGGGTGCACCCTGCACCAATGCATACACAAGCACGGGTTGCTAGAGTGTAGCTGCTCTCTACATGGTGCAGGCGATTCGCCTGGCACGACTGGAACTCCTATCTATCACTATATTGTAACCCTATTCCCAATAGTAACGGTGCCCTGAATAGTGCCGCTACATTCGACTGGCACATATCGGCACTATCTAGTGGAAGCCCCCCACTGCCCAAACTAATATATGCACTCCCACCTAGGGGTCTATATGAGCTATGCACCCCTACTGGACCCCTTTACAGCCCCCGAACCCCTCCCTTTACTAAATCCAAGTAATTTTGTCCCCCAAAACGGGTTTCCAGTTGTAAAGGGGTTAATAGAAGCGTACCGATACACCTGGTACTAGGTCCCAACCCGACCTGAAGCCTAAGCCCTAACCTAGCCTGAAGTCATAGGGGGCGGGACCAGAGTGTGTGCATAGCATACAATGCTTTGGCTAGGGGTGCATGGCTTATATATGCACCCCTGGGGGTGTATGTATTGTTTTCACCCCACTACTGGTATCGTTGTGTTTCGTGTAAACGGCGACCCAAACTTTCAGAGGGAGTCCTCAGAAACGATTTTTGATCTTGATGCCCTGAAATTTGATTCCCAACTTGGCATGTGCTATTGCGTAACGCTGTGCCTGGTGGATGGTAGCGTCTACCAGGGTATGCACGAGGGTTGCTCTGTCGAACAGGCCCCCGCAAGCCTCCAGAGCTGTAAAGTTTGCTATTTTTTCTGTAGGTGGTTGATTTCGTCCGGTCGTGTTCCCCGCCCAAGGCAAAACATGTTTTTGACCCTGGTGGGACCTGAAAATAGTATGGAGGCGGAAAAAAAAAAGGGGAAAAAAACAAAGGCGGTTATGAAACCGTCCCTGGGCAGCATCGGCAGCAGCCACTGACCTATATCGTTCAAGAGGAATACATCTATACAACTGCGCGGCCGAAGTATCGCGCAGCTTTGCAACGATAAGTATCGACCACTCAACTGGTCGAACTCATGGCTGACGTATTTGAAATAGTTTTTACAACACCTCCCGTTTTTAGGAACTCTTCCCGATTTAAGGGATCCTTGTGCGAATTGACTGGACAAGAACAAAGGTGATATGATAGGAGGCTTACTTTCGGGTGTCTATCTCCACCGCACTTGACCCTCGTGGGTCAGGCCGGGTCGACATACTCACGCATCCGTATACAACTATAATAGCTTTCGCTGCCGGAGTAGTAACGGGGACCGCCGGTAGGGATAGCTCACGCTATCGCTGCAGTGGGAACCGAAGGACACGCCAGCTAGCGCTGGATTGCGAAGGCAATTGAGTTAAATCGACACACGACGTGTATGAAAATACGTGGAAGTGTGGTGAGCTTAAGCTTTATTTTTCCCCATTCGCCGGAGGATACAAATATATATATATAGGAGACCACGGTTTGGTTCCTAGGCTGATCACCCTCTCGCGCTAATCCTAGCCGAGAAAGCCCTTGACGCGCTCCAAATGAGAGGTCTCGTCCTATAGTAGCGTAAGTCCTTTTGGCTACTTTGACAATGAATGGGTGTTCTGACCTACTGAGTAGTCTAGTTGGTTGATCCGTATTCGTATTTTTTCGCTTGCTTTCAGACCATGCCCAGTGCATACGAGTTCATCCAAGTATACGTGGTACAAGGAGTGCTATTGATGGTGTCCTTTTCGGCGTGACGAAACTGTTGTTGTATTTTTTCGTTTGCTGCTTTGATTTCCCTGGGAACGAGCAGCCCCGGTGGAACAGGTATCATATTACAGTGGTTTAGTCTGGTTGATCCGTTTGTTCGACTCTGCATTTTTTTGTACTTCTCAATCGCTTGTCACTGGTCGAAGAGTAGTCAAGTTGGTTGATATTTTTTCAGCTCCGCTGCTTTTGATTGGCGTGGAACGAACAATCAGCCCTGATCGAAGAGTGGCCTGATTAGTTAATCCTTCGGTCTTATCGTCTCTGCTGCTTTTAACTGGGTCGGGAACGAAGATCCCTACCGGTATATATCAATAGGGTGTGTGCGGGATACTAAAATTTGGTACGACTTGGGTAGGAAAACATGTGATATTATTGAAACCGTCGAGCATCATAACCCACGCCAACCCAAATCACACAAACATCGGTTATCATAGAAGACGAAATCCTACCTTTTTTGAAAAATATTTCCAACCTGTTTTCGTGGAATATTATTGAAACCTTCATATAAAACCCACGCTAACGCATACTACGAAAAAATCGGTTAGAAAAAGAAGCATCCTGCCATTTTTTTTTTCGGTTTCCGACATTTTTGGTGGGTTGGGTTGCCTTGGATTTTGATGTACGTCGGTTTCATTGCCACATTTCTATGTTTTACTACCCAGCCACATTTTGTATATATCGCGAACACCGTACCGGTTGAAGATTGGTATGGTGTCTGGTTGGTGAATCCTTCGTTTTTTCGGCTCTGCTGCTTTTGATTGGCTTGGAAATGAGCAGCCCTGGCCGAACAGTAGTCTGATTGGTTGATCCTTCTTTGTTTCGGCTCTGCTGCTTGTGCTTGGCCTTGGAACGAACAGCCCTGGTCGAAGAGTGGTCTGGTCGTCTGGTTGGCCAATCCTTTGTTTTTCGGCTCTGCTGCTTCAGTTTGCCTCGGGAGCGAATAGCCCTGTAGAAGGTCTGGTTGGTTAATCCTTCGTTTTTTCGACTCTACTGCTTTTGATTGGCTCGGAAACGAACAGCCCTGGTCAAAGACGACCTCAAGACCCCCGTGGAGGGCCTTGTTTCGAGGGTGGACTACCGGGGTGTCAACCCCGCCGTGTGGTTCTTGTACCTCGAGATGTACGGGAAAGACAGCGCACAAGACCTTTGCAGGCGAGAAGCGGACACGAATTTTTCGGATGGTTATGTTGTACATGGTGACTGTTAAGCCGGGTGAAGCCGGCGGTCCGGCTTCTCCGCGACCGACACTCTCCGTGCTTTTGTGTTATGTCCGTATGCCTGCTACCAGTGCACACCAGCGCAGCTTTCGAGCGAGATCTATCCTATCTTCTTTTAAGTTGGATCATACCTGAAGGAGTGTTTTTGCACTGCGCGGCCGGCTTCTTTATCCCCCCACGATAATCTCTAGGTCTGTGTGCGACGATTCGCGAAGTTTCGCGTCTTCTCATCTGACTGGCACGGTTGTGGCTCGACGTGTGGCTTTGTTAAACACTGAGCCAGTAGAACACTCTCAAAGCCAGTATATTTTGGCTTTCACTCCGTCACCAAGCTAAACACTAGCCGTGAAGTAAAAAAACTCACACCCCCTACCTCTTTCCCTCGCGAAATCGTGCTGTGTCGTAAATGTAGATACGTGATTGACCTGTACGAGGCGGAGGTGCCGCCCAAGTATCGGAAAGAGATTTACGAGGAGCCGATGAGAAGAAGCCAGGTTGAGGTGATCACTGAGTGTGTTGTCCAGTGTGTCCGACGTCGCTTGTTTGTGTCCGCAGGTCGGGAGGTTTGAATGAACTTCTGCTCTCCGTAACCAAATTTACCTTTGCAAAGACCACCCTACTCTACTTCCAAGTGTTTTGTTCCCGAAACGTGGGTACGGGTTTAGCTCTAAAGGAGGTCACTTTTTGCTTGGAGCAAATGCGAGTTTCTGATTTTGACGTCTCCAAAATTCGCACCCCACTCGAGTTTCCTGGAGCGTCCGACGTATACCAGTGCGCGCAAGGTGGGGGCAGTTGCAAATGTCTTGATGCGTGAGCTCCTAGCCGCAGCTACGCGTACTGTCTTGGAAGGCTTGCTCTGCGGCACGCCTTTTGGGGGCTGGGTGATTTATAGCCAGTGGAAAAGTGTGGAATCCGGGTTTGTTGTGCAAGCACCCCACATGGCTTTGTTGTGCCAGGACCCCACTTGGCTTCGTTTTTGTTTGATCATGACGATGCTTGCTGGACGCAGGTGCAAAAGATGCGATGGCGGGTGGAGCCCGACGAAGTGCGCTTGCCGGAAAAGCCGCGACTGTGCTGCTGCATCACGGAGGGGGTGAGCGCGCCGTGCCATACTCCCCACGTGAAACCGTCATGCCTTAATACGCTCCATGAAATTGTCATACTGCTGCTTGAAACTGCCACCCTACGCTGTTTGAACCGTCACAATACTCTTTGTTCGCGTGGATTCGTGATTTAGGCCCGCGCAGGCACAACGGCCTCTCGTTGTGTGCCGCGCAGTAGCGACTGGAACGTACGCGTGAACGCTCTGCTTTCGCTTTGTCTTCCCCTTTGAGCCCGTCTGAGTTCCCGCGGGCAAAATGCGCTTGGACCACAACGACAACCAACAACAGCAACAACAACAACAACAGCAGCAGCAGCAGACCATCGTCACAACCATTACCATAACAACAACAAACCACCTCCATAACCATCACGACCATGACATGCACAGCCACTACTAATAATACCAACACCACCTTGACAACACACCACAGCACCATCACTATCCACCATCGCAACAACATCAGCCAACACCACCGCCACAACCAGTATCACCACCACCACAATTTCAACAACCCGCCATTACCACCACAACTACAACTCGATATCAGCACCACAACCACCACCACAACCACCACATCAACAATTACCATCACTACCACCACTACCACCACCACCAACCCCCACCACCACCACCAACACCAACAACACCAACAACACCAACAACACCACCAACACCAACACCACCAACACCAACACCACCAACACCAACACCAACACCAACACCACCAACACCAACACCAACACCTAACCCTTCCCACTGCCCACCGTATCACATACCCTCAGGTGATAGACTGCGTCTTCATGGCAATATTCACCTGCGGCGCAAAATGCCGCCGACGCTGCCCCCGCTGGCTCTGCTGCTGCACCCGCCGCACAAATGCCACCGGTGGCCGATACAGCCGCGTTACCACCGGGGGTGAAGCAGAAGATGACGACGACTACGGCAGCGAGCTAGACGGTGAAGTTGACTTCGGCGCAAGAGAAGAAGAAGAGGACTTACAGCGCTTAAGGGAACGGGGGGGGAGGGGGGGGGGGGCACCCAGACGGTAGCGGGCATCAACGCGGGGTGGTAGGGTTGCAGCGACAAAGGGTTTGGGCTTGTGGGTTGGGTTGGGGTGGGGTGGGTTTGGTTGGGTTGGTTGGGTTGGTTGGGTTGGGTTGGGTTGGGTTGGGTTGGGTTGGGTTGGGTTGGGTTGGGTTGGGTTGGGTTGGGTTGGGTTGGGTTTAGTAGGATGGGGTTGGGGTGGCTTGGGTTTGGGATGGGTTGGTTTTGGTGGGGCTGGGTTTGGTTTGGCATGGCTTGGCTTGGCTTGACTGGGATGGGATGGGATGGTCGGGCATGCAAACGTAAGCCACTCACGAAAAGCGGGCGGGCATCCGACGCTCGCGTTTGGCTTACCCTGGCCGATAGACCGTCGACAATATCCCCTCCAGTGGTGGTACAGGCGGCCTTGTATGAAGGAGGGCATAATGGGGTTTCCAGTCGAGTAGGTGATATTTTTGCGGGAGCTGCCTCTGACTGACTGCGTTGAGGGGGGGGGGAGGGGTGGAGGGGGGGCGATGGATTCGACTGTGGTCGTGGTGGCTCTGGAATCGCTGTTGAAGTGGTCAGATTCTTGTCATTGCTTGCGTAGAAAACTACCACTGTTGATATTAGTGTTTCTCTGGGGTGCCCATCCGCGAGCTCCGGGGTCTTTTACAGCAGAGCAGGCGATGTCGAGATTGGTCGCAGTGTCTCCTTGCCGTTAGCAGAATCATGTTGTCACGCGGTTTCCCTTCGCGAAGCAACGTTGGATTTCTTTTGTTTAGAAATTCAGGGGGCTGCGTTCGAAGTGTTTTTGTTTTGGGCGGTCGCGCCCACCCTGTTTGCCCAGTTAACACGTTGTTTGCTGACGAAGGGGTTTTGGGCATGTTAGCACGAGGCGACCCAGCCTGTAGCGTTGTTTCGTTCCAATCCACAACGCTTTGATCTTGCGGTGATTTCGTTGTGTTTCATGTCATGGGGCGATATGTTGATGCTCTGGCCTTGCGGTGAAATCTTCCGAGGAACGTTGTACGACCGCCCCTCTCCTGTGTGCGGGAGATACATTCGGTGGTGGTGATTTCACGATCCTGTGGTCTTGCGGTGATTTCGTTGCTTGGTTCTCAGGGTACGGTTTACGGTGTCGAGAACGCATATCGTACGTGCATATGCCAGTTGAAGGTTTTGTGTTTGATTTGACATTTGGCACATAATAGAGTCGGTACAGGGTCTCACGATCGGTGCGATTGCAGGGGGGGGTCTGTCGCGGCGAAACTCGCAGCGCGCGGCTGGGCATCCATCGCCGAACCACATGCAGCAGCGCTCTGCTCCCTTCAGACATAGTTATGAAATAACTGCACATACTACAGCTAGCTGTGAGTTGGAACGATGGTTGAAACATTTTTTTTAATTGATCGATGCGCAGCCTTGCAAGTTGTGCTAGCTGCGTGATACCACTGACTGGAGCACTACTAGAACAACAACTACTACTGCTGTTGTAGATGGCTATATACTAAGTATTAAAGAGCTGGTGTCATCGGCGTTGAGGCAGCGATCGAGAACGGAGTAGTCTGCAACAGCTAGTTGCCGCCTGGGATGCCGATTGCTTTTGTTGCTACAGTAGCAGTGGGGATCATACCTCTTGAGGAGCTGTTCATAATTGAGGATATGATAGCAACGCCAACAGGGGTAATTTTTTGTCTCAAATGCGGCCAATCGTTGGTGACGGTTCGAAATGCCTCTATTAATAGTCGTTTGTTTTGGCTCGTCCATGACGGGGTGGGCTTGCGATGAAGACATAGTGATGCGCGGCAGGGGTCTCGATATCTGTGTCCAAGTAAAAGGCAACAGCGCATCACAACATAATACGAGGTTGTGGGGATTTTATTGGCTGCTTTGGTATTGTAATAGCTGTCGTAAAACACTTCCAAACTTCCCCTCGAGCGGTGAGGTTTATTATATACTGTGGGAGAGACCTTCGTGTAGAAAATGCGATACACTTCGTATTATTACTCGTATTATTGTTGAATCCACAAACATCATGCCCAGAAGCGCGATGCATTTTTTTTTTGTCAACACACGGACGAAGAAGAGTCCACCAATTACCCTCTCTTGTGATTCAATGATGGTATGATATGATGGTGGCATATGATACGGCTTTGAAATGCAATCTGTAGAAGATTATAAAGGCCAAGAAGTTGCAGCATAAAATTTGTGGATAATTGTGAATTCAAGCTCCATTTTTTTTTTTCATCTTTTTTATAGGAGCGTGGCTCGGTTCTCTTTTTTTTTGTGTGCTCCCCTGAGTCACACCTCTTGAAGCTTTATGTTACAGTCTAGTCTACAACACCAAAAAACGAAAACAACAGCATGCAAACAGCAGACTGCTCAGTGTATTGCCTTCTACTTGGTTACGGAGGCCGAGACCCCTCCCGCGTATCCTTGCATGTGCATCGCAGGCTCACTCTGTCATGGAGGAGCCAAAACAACAAACAACTGACACAGCCCAGGCATTCCAAAACGTCCACCCACTCACTCACACCACTCACTGCTGTTGTTTGTGCTGCAGTCCAGGAGAACATCATGACGTGAATTCGAGCGAGGATATATTTTGGTCCTCTACCTGTAACATGGTACCCTTCACCGACAGGTCCTCGCAACGGTTGCTTGTCTGTGTGTCATCAGCGCACGACCGTTCACAGAGAGACTGACGTTAACATCAGACAGACTAAGTAATAGTGGAAGCCTGTATATAATATGTAGACTACTCTATACCTGGTATCTATTAATGGTCTATTTATCACTGTGTGAAAAAAGTAGGAGGCTTTTTGGCCTTGCAAGCGAGTTGCAAGGCAGAAAACGGCCTCCTCATTATTCACCAGTTATTTATTATGATGCAATGGTGGTAGCCGAGCGTGTACCAAAGGCGTGGAGTGCAAAGCAACCTGCACACGCTAGGTCTTCTAGTCGTTTTCCCTCTTTGACGCCACCCAACCCTGCGCGCAGTCTCTTCATATTTTTTTCTTCTGACCCTGCTCCCCCTTGCCCGCAAATAAATGCATACTTACTTGATAGTATTAATTAGTACATATCTGCTCCATCTATCGAACAGAATGCCGTTCTCGCCTAAATAAAAGTTCTGGGTTCGGTAAACGAAAACGTGTTCGATATATGTTCAGACCTTTCGATTTTAGCAAGCTGTGTCATAAGTCGATCGCCCGCGATGCGTACTGCTGTTGTGGTGCCAAGGTGTGTACAGCTCGTGAAGGACACACAGTAGACAGGTCGGCGACTACTTACTACTATTTATTATAAAAAATGAAAATACACTCCAGCTAGCTGCTGTGAGATCGAAGATTTCGTCGAAACTCATCTCTGCAAGCTGTGTGTGATACTCCGATCGCGCGTATTACGAGTTGTGTGTCCTCAATAAGGATATAGGTCGGCGACTCCCCTTACAACTAACTACAGTGTGCTATCAGGGTCAACAGGGTGATTTTAGTCAGTCTGTGCGCGGAAACTATAAAAACCGTTTCTGAGGGGGACCAAATCTGACAGCTGTGGAGGGAAATGTATCATTTTATCATCAAGTGAATCCTGTAAGTCGAACAACCGGTGAGGAAGGGGGCGTAGTTTTGAAGGACGTGGGGGCCTGGTTTTGATCAAAAGCGAGCGGGGTTGGAGGGGGGGGGGGCGGACGGGCGGGCAATTTGTGCGTGTAAGCTATAAATCCTTTCAAGGGGATAAATCTAACGGTTTAAAAAAAAAAAAAAAAAAAAAATGCATCAGGTTATTATCATGGGGGGGGGGGATTGGGGCGGGGGGGGGGGGCGTGTGGGGCGACTCAAATCTGTGCGTGGAAACTATACATTATTTTGAGGGGATAAATGTGACGGTTTTGGAAATAATGCATTTATCTATTAATTAATAGACTATTATTATTGTTGTACAACAGCCATGTTGGCTCTTTCGTACAACAGCCATGTTGGCTCTTTCGGGCCTGGCCGTTATTATGGTGGTTCCAGAGGGAGAGGAGAGGCGGAAGACGATACAGGAGGACCAGCAACAAACATGAGGATCGGTAGCAGCAGCAGCTGGAGTATTCAAAACGGGGGCGGGATGGGAGGAGGTAGGTACTACTCTGTTGTACTCCTCCCCTGTGGATAATTCCAGAACCAGTCACTCATTCATGCGCATTGAAGAAGAGCACAGACAGCTCAAAAAAGGAGAGGACAAAATCTGACATTATTGTCTTGTTTTCAAATTTGGTCGGAAGCTTGTTTTAGAGCTGCAGCAGCGGGGGTACCCCTTTCCAACACCGCAAGCCAAAGCAGGCGTTCTTTACTCTTATCTGCAGTGCGAAATGTATGCGGCTTGTAGTTCTGCGGGAGGACGTGCAAATTTGACCCCGTCGTCCCGAAAGATCTCCAGTATCTCATCAGCGCTCTTGAATCGGCAAGGACTTTTTTTTTGTCGCACACACACTTCTACTTTCCAGCTTCTTCTGGACAAACCGTGGTCACAGGTCAGGTGTCGTCCCTTCTTCCCCCCGGTTCTTGCCTTCAATTTTTATCGCGCATAGCTATTAGGGTTCAGTAATCCCACTGCTCGTCGATTTTTTATCGAGGAGTGTTGCCAACTCACGCTCTCGCGCTTTCCGCAAGTCAATTCGTGCGCAAGAAAAAGTCCCCACGAATTTATGCGAGTATGCACTCGGGGGGATTCGAACTCACGAAACCGACCCTATCCATAATAGTCTATAGACTACCAGGTACGACGCCACCGGGGCGACCGGGACTTTTTTTTTTTTTTTTTTTTTTTTTTTTTTTTCTCACACTTCTACTTTCCAGCTTCTGGACAAGCCGTGGTCACAGGTGTCGTCCCTTCTCCCCCCCGGTTCTTGCCTTCAATTTTTATCGCGCATAGGGTTCAGCAATCCCACTGCTCGTCGATTTTTCATCGAGCGTTGCTAACTCACGCTCTCGCGCTTTCCGCAAGTCAATTTGTGCACAAGAAAAAGTCCCAACGAATTTATACGAGTATGCACTCGGCGGGGCTCGAACTCACGAAACTGACCTATACCAGGCTCGAGGATAACCTGATACGCCACCGGGGCGACCGGTATAACTGTACACACATGACGAATGCGAAAAGAATTTAATTTTGAATTCTGGAATTTTGAATTTTGAACTTTAAAATTTGTAGGACTCCCACTCATTATATTACTTGGCTTTGTGAGGAAGCAGGCGTTCTGGGCTCAAAATGATGTATCCGGAGAACGGAGAACGAAGAACGTAGAACGTTTAAATCGCATCATCTCACACGTTCTGTGATGTGCCGCGCCCAGCACCACGGCATATCGTCGAGAACACACCATCGCACTGACACTCAGCACACAGCAGTGGTGGAGAAGTAGGGGTGGAGCTTTCAGGTCGACCACACTTACTACGTGGGAGGCAGCGTTGTTCCTTTCCAAGTGTGGTACTCTCTTTCGTACTCGCAGCCAGGCCGCTGATCGACGCGTTTTGTGGCGTGTTCAAAAGTGCCGCACATATAAAAACAACCGCATATATCAACGCGGACGCCGTCGCGCATCTAGACTCAGCACACGGCAGTGGCGGTGGAGCGGTGGTGGACTTCTCAGGCCGGCCAGACGTATGTACTACGTGGCTGCTGGGTGGTCTGCTCTTGCGTGGTACGACTCGTACGTACGCCCAGCTCGTAAAACACCAGCACCAGCAGCGCCGGCAGCCGATCGACTCGCTGTTCCGGGGGTGGAGAACCAAAAAACGAGGAGAGGAAAAAGGAGATTGGAGGAGAGGAGAAAGGAGACGAAAGGAGAGGAGGGGAGAGGGGAGGACGGGAGAGGAGGGGAGGGAGAAGGGAGGAGGAGACCGGAGAGGAGAGGTCCAGTGACTTGTCCAGGGGCTTCGTTTGAAGCTGAGTGGGTGCTGGGAGGCGAGGGGGAAGAGGAGAACTTCAGGTACTCGTCGAGGTACTGCTCGTACAACCGTTCGTTGGTGGTTCCGATATAGTGCGGGTGTGTGCTCGCCAACTATACCGGCAGTATACAGGAAACCGGCACTACAATACTGGAAATACGCGTTAACGGCATTATTGGGATACCCCCACCGTGTACCGGAAACACGCACTATTACACCGGCATTGTGGAGAGACCCCCGCCGCTGTACAAATGACGAGGTTTACTGACGACCCGAGTCTTCTCGAACTCGGCGGGCACCAATCTCTTCACGGAGCCCCGCACGTTGAACCAGGCGAGGAAGCAGAAAAGCACGCACGTGCTAAGGTCCGGAAAGCCGAGGCGCGCAAACACGGCGTTGGCGGCGTGGTTGGAGAGCAGCGGCCGCCGGAGCCCGAAGATGACGTGCTGATGCGGATGCTCATGACGAACCAGAAGTTGATAGCGATGCGGATCGCTAGTCTAGAGGTCAGCCTGAAGCGACGGCGACAGAGGCGGCAAGAGGGCCACCACCATCACCACCACCACCACCACCACCGCTGTCACCGCCACCTGCCCCCGGTAGAGCTTACGCCAGAGCAGATGGATATCCAGCGCACAGGGGGAGGAGGAGGTCCCGCGGTGGTCAAAGTGACCAGTAGTTTCAAGTCCCCACCAACACCAACATCAACATCAACAAGAAAAGCAACAACGGCAACAAGAACAAAAGCGGCAGCCGCAACAGCGTCAGCAGCAGCGGCGGCAGAAGCAGCAGAAGCAGCAGCAGCAGCAGCAACAAAAGCAGCAGAAGCAGCAGCAGCAGCAGCAACAGTCTCCCAAGCAGCATACGTACGACAGGCCGCGCATGAGGCCAACGTCCGCGCGCACGCGGAGCGAGCCGCCAAACGCTGGATCTCCACGGTCGGCCCGAGGCTATACATCTCGCGGGGAAAGATGGTCGAAGTCCGGCAAGACATGATGGCAGACAGCCGCGTTTTCGAAGCAGTGCTGAACAAAGTGACCCGGGTCACCGACTCCAGCCAGAAGCAACTGGAAGCCCTCTCCTACTACGCCTGCCACGACTTCCACCTCCCCCTTCCTCGAGGGGGGGCGGTACCCCCCCTGGGCTCATTGCCAATGGAGAGCCACTTCGGCACCCTGGTGTTCTCCCTCGTTGCGTTACTCGAGTATGGCACGGAAGATTCCCCTCGCGAGTTCAGGGCCCGGGTTTTATCGCTGAAGGTCGAGTTGGGGCAAGTGGGCCGGGACCTGAAAGGCTTCCTCCTGTATCACCGACACGCGTTGATCATGTATCCCTGGAGGGTCTGCGAGGTGGTGTTGGCGGCGGTCAACATCGGCGTGGAGGAGGCGTTTATCGAGCTCGCGGTGCAAACAAGCGCATTCTGGAGGAAATACTACATCGCCGCCCCCCGCACCCGCGCGGAGATGGCTCTTAGCCCTGTTGCCGCTCCCCTGTACAGAAAGAGGTATGGGGCACTAATTCCAAGTTGTTTGGCCCCAACACGTAAGTGCTCGGCTATGCTGCCCGGATCCGAGCTGCATAATATGGCGTTCTTGGGCCAGCGCGCTGTCGCCCTGGCTAGCCCTGCGGAACGCGCTACCAATGGGCGGGCGGGAGGGGGGGCGGGCGGAAGCATTGTCAAGAAACAGGCGGCAGGAGCGCCAACAGCAGGAGGTGGGGGAGGAGGAGGAAGAAGCGGAACGGAAGGAGGAGGAAGAGGAAGAGGAAGAGAAGGAGAAGGAGGAGGAGGAAGAGGAATGGAAAGGGGAGGAGATGGAGGAGGAGGAGGAGCAGCAGCAGCAGCAGCACCGGCAGGGGGGGCAGCAGCAGGAGGAGCGCCAGCAGCAACAACGCCAGCACCATCACCAGCGGCGGCAGAAGTATCAGCAGTAGCACCAACAGTGGGAGGAGCAGCAGCAGCAGCAGCGCGAGGGAGGGGGCAGAAGAACCACAGCTCACAAGAAGACCGTCGGGGATCCCAGCGGGTCATGGCTACGGATTCAGCTACTTTCAGAGCGCGCATGCTTGTGTGGGCCACCCCGGCGGGGGCGTGCGACTACACATGGCGCGGCCAACACTGCCGCCGGGAACGCTGCACGTTCACTCACAAACACGTCGCCCCCATATTTTATCCCGGGGCAGGGCGGACGGAGGCGGCGGCTGAACTCCCACCACCGCCGCAACAGCAGCAGCAGCAGCAGCAGAAGCAGGCGGTGCTGCTTCCCCCGCGCCCGCTGCTACGGCTGCGATCAGGACAACATTGAGTAGTAGCAGACACTGCCGGGAAGAGGAGCTGCCCGCGCGCCGGTGGAGGGGGGGAGCGGGGGGGGGGGAAAGGAGGGGAAGTTCTCAGGAAGCGAGGGTCGCACGGCTCAGTACAAACCATTCGCGCGGTAGCAGGTGGGGGGGGGGGGGCTACTATGTGTTGCGGCGCCAGCGCGGGTATTTAATTGGATCAGCGGCTGATGACGTGCTGTATGAAATTGGGTCCATCTCGATGACAACAACAACAACAACAGCAACAACAGCAACAACAACAACAACAGCAGCAGCAGCAACAGCAACAGCGAACAACAACAACTGAGAGACAAAAGCTATGTTGGGTCTTCCGCTTCACACGGCAAAACCATCTGGGTCGGTTTCGCCGGCCTTGATCCACGGTGAGAGGCGATAACCCAGCAGAGAGGATATGTATGGCAGAGGGCAATTGGTTAACCAGCGTCACAGAGCTGTTACAACTATTATTTTTGTTGTGTTTGCAAGTCGTGTGCTTCTCTTGGGAGTTTACACAAGTACCTCAGCTGTGAGTTCGATCGACTGAGCACATAGTGGCCGTCGATACTTTCGCTTTGCAAGCTCCATGAAACGTCGGCTGCGCGTTTTCTACATCCCTCGTGACGGATGTGTAGATCACCCTTGGCGGCGAGGGGTACTAGTCATGTCGTATTGTTTTGCTAAATTGCTGTGTGAATTCACCCCAAAAAACAGTGCAGCCTGTCTTGTGACCACGAGCGATTCGCAGATCACGGCAACGTGTTTTTGATACAAAGTATAAAAACAATGTAACAGAACAAGAAGACACCGAAAACGGTCTATTGCAGCGTCATGCGCCAACAGGCACCACCAATAGTCTTACCTACGCATTTAACCACAAGTACCAACAACCCTGACCAAGCCATCCACCCGCAAAACATCCACCATACGTATGATAGAGCAGTATAGTGGAAAATACAGTCATACATTTATTAAATAGATATGATGTTGGATCTAGCTCAAAATTCCCGACCTAAAGTAAAAATACCAACACCGGCCATTATTGTGGAGAAAAACAAAATATGAACAAAATAGTAGAACCCTTCCCATTAAGAAAAAACTCACCCTCGTAGTAATACTACAAGTACCAACAACGCGGCTTGCGAAGATGAGTATTGGCCCTAAATCCGTCGAACTCACAGCTGACGTCCTTAAATTATTTTTAGAAAATAGTCTGCGAGAGCAGTCGCTCCACCCCGACGACCAACGGTGTGAAAGAAAATATGTACCCGCCTCACTGTGTCAGACATGCCGACAAACACGTGTCAAGAAACATATTGCTGCCTGCCGAGGGAGTTCAAACCGCCATCTTTTTTTTTTTTTGGGGGGGGGGGTTGCCGTTGGACAACGTAAATCACATGTTTTAGCCAGACATAAATCGAGCACTCTTGCGTACCGCATCCCTTTTTAATCCCCCCCCCCCCCGCCCGCCCTTTCCCGCTATCTCTGGAAGTGACCACGCCAGTAAAACAAATACATTGCATTCGGAGGTGCCATCCGTATGCAAGAAAGTACGTACAAAGCGCGGAAAGTCTGCCTCACAAGTAGTTCTTGGTAGGATGCAGCTCAGCCTTCAATGCGACTCGCTGAACACATCACGGCGCTTCGCGCTCGGTGCACGCGATGCCTGCCTGGTCGGTGAAAACCCGACGCGCTCCGTCCCGGAACTAGTCTAGGGGTGCGAAGTTCGAGGGTGGCCTGTTTCTGCTGTAAGGGGCCTATCTTATAATACTACGGCCATACAACTACCGCCATGCATAAAATGAGCACACCTCCCCACCCTTTTTCCCGCTTCCTTCCCCTAGCTGAAAGCCCCGTCATCTTCCCCCTATCCTGTCATCTGCCACCGCCTATCGTAACGCGAGCGGGTGTTCCATTTTTCCTTCTTAAGGGTGGTCACTTGATCTGCCTTGCTTTCTGAGGGCGGTGTTTGCTTGATTTTCCTTCTGAGGGTGGTCACTTGATTTGCCTGACTTCTGAGGGTGGTGGTTGCTTGATTTTGCCTTCTGAAGATGGTGGTTGCTTGATTCTCCTTCTGAGGGTGGTGGTTGCTTGATTTTCCTTGCTTTCTGAGGGTGGTGGTCACTTGGTTTGCCTTGGTTTCTGAGGGTGGTAGTTGCTTGATTTGCTTTTCGAAGGTGGTGGTTGCTTGATTTTCCTTCTGAGGGTGGTGGTTGCTTGATTTTCCTTCTGAGGGTGGTGGTTGCTTGATTTGCCCTCTTGAGGGTGGCGGCTTGAGGAGCTCCATATACCTCACCCAAAAAATGACTTATTAATAGAGTAAACAAAACTGAACGGTCAACCCGATGAACTAAGCCATAATGTCCTGCGGTAGGTATACCAAGAAAAGACACATTGCGAAACAAGAATGGCAATATTCCGACGAACTTTTGGGTTAAGGAGCACTGTAACTCAGAAAATATTGTCACTTTGCAAAACAATAATGATATTCCGACACGAAATTTGGGCTAAGGAACCCCCCGTTATTCAGAAAACATTGTCACATTGCGAAACAAGAATGGCAACATTCCGACGAACTTTTGGGTTAAGGAAGCCCGCCGTCATTTAGAAAACATTGTCACATTGCGAAACAAGAATGTCATTTTTCCGACGAAATTTTGGGTTAAGGAAGCCCCCCGTCATTCAGAAAACATTGTCACATTGCGAAGGAAGGATGACATTTTTCCGACGAAATTTTTTGGAAGCCCCCGTCATTGAGAAATCGTTGTCACATTGCGAAACAAGAATGAAATTCCGACACGAAATTTGGTACGAAATTTGGGTTAAGGAAGCCCCCTGTCATTCAGAAAACATTGTCACATTGCGAAACAAGAATGGCAATATTCCGACGAATTTTTGGTTGAGGAAGTCCCCCTTCATTCAGAAAACATTGTCACATTGCGAAACAAGAATGACATTTTTTCGACGAAATTTTGGGTTAAGGAACACCCCCATCATTCAGAAAACGTTGTCACATTGCGAAACAAGAATGAAATTCCGACGAAATCTGGGATAAGGAACCCTGTCATTCAGAAAACATTTTCACATTGCGAAACAAGAATGGAAATATTCCGACGAAATTTGGGGTCAAGGAAGCCCCCCGTTATTCAGAAAACATTGTAACATTGCGAAACAAGAATGACATTTTTCCGACGAAATTTATTTATTTATTTATTTATGTATTTTTCTCACACTTTTTACTTTCCAGCTTCTGGACAAGCCGTGGTCACAGGTGTCGTCCTTTCTCCCCCCCGGTTCTTGCCTTCCATTTTTATCGCGCATAGGGTTCAGCAATCCCACTGCTCGTCGATTTTCCATCCGAGTGTTGCTAACTCTTAGGTTATAACGCCTTCACTACTGGCAACCCTTTTTTCTTTTGACAATTTTACTCGAAGTTAGTATAGGGAGGGAGTTTGAGGCTCTAAAGGGGTTAAGGAGCCCCGTCCTTCAGACACTGTTATTGCAAAAAAAAAATCAACTCTATCGTGCCGTAGCACGCGTCAGGGCCGAGTAAACTCCCCCACAAGCACACTCCCGAAAAATTAATCGAAAAAAATACCAGTAGATCGCTTTCCCCATTTCCCTACCGCCTTCCACGGCGAGGAAGGCCGAGTTTTTCGCCCTAAGCACTTCTAGTCAAGGACTCGACTCGAACATTAGCAATAAAAAATGGCCCGAGTTTTGTATCCGTCGCGCGCTCATTTTTTTAACGCCCACAAGGCTGTACGTGTTGCTATCCACTGATGCTGTTGTTGATGGTTGTAAGGAGAGTGTCTCCGCCTTATCGCTCCCTCTGTTGGTGTACCCTCTTCACCCCCCCCCCAAAAAAAAAAACTCCCCAAACACTATAAAGCCAGACGGACCCCGAATTGTGCTTTCGGTTAAATGTGCACCATAAACACTGACCCAAGGTCATCGCCGACTATGGGAGAGTGGCTTCGTGCGCGTTAAGATACTATTTATAGTAGTTTTGTTGCTCCCTTTTGCGGTTGCCCGCCCCACCGAAAGGCCCACGCCTTCTCCCCGAAGCCCCTTCGATAAGCAAGCATCGGATCTATTCCGCTGTCCATCTAAAGGGCAGGGTTTGTTGTAACCGCTGCGCGCATTTTTTCAACTTGCTGAGGGCTGTGCAGTTCAGTGTTTCTGTCCAATACTGCCATCGCTCTCGTAGCGAGGAGAGCGTTACCGCCTTCTCGGTCCCGCTGAAGGTGTGCCCGAGCCATTCTACGGTAGCCCACCCCCCAACTATTCTTCAACGAAATCGCCGGTTTTGAAACCAGCTCCCCCGGCCGTATCTCCCGAAATAGGGTGCCCTTTGCCACCCCGACGTCATCGGTCGATAGCCCTTCGCGAACAAGAAAATGTGTGAAGATATACCTTCCGTAGCATCCTTCCTCGTATCGAGCAGCCACGAAACGTTCGTTAAACAAAATCGCTGGTTCTTGGGGGGAGCTATCGTAGAATCAATCGCCCCTCTCTAAACTCTCCTCCCACCCCCCGCTCATCAGTGTAGGTTCTATGGCCGTACGACTTCGGCCATGCATGATTATCGAGTAGTTTCTATGTAGCATATGGAAGAAGCGTAAGGAGCGCCCAAATGCTGAGTGTGTCTCTATTAAAGTAGGAACGGTGCTCCGTCTCGAAAGGAATGCGCGGTCAATGGTCAAAGGACTAAGGCAAGCAACGAATGAGTACGCCCCGCTGCCGAATAGTAATCAGTCGCCCACTTATAGGACTTGTAGCCGATCAACTCACAGTCCCACTTTGCACCCTCCCCTTTCGTCCAAGCCTGGTTGGTGAAAGGTCTGCCTGGTTGGTGAAAGCCTGACGTGCTCCGTCCCGGCATAGTAGGGATGCGAGGGTCTATGGTCATACGACTATGGCCATGCGCAAACTGAGTACACCACCCCTTTCGCCCTTTCGCCCTTTCGTCCTTTCGTCCTTTCGTCCTTTCGTTCTTTCGTCCTTTCGTCCTTTCGTTCCTCCTTTCGTCCCTCCTTTCGTCGTTTCGTCCTTTCGTGACAAAGAATGCCTTTCGCCCGCCTCATTGATCCCAGATAAACGGAACATGCCAAGGCGGGGGTGTGTGGACGAGGTGCATCGCCGGCCTGGTGGACACGCTGGGGAACCGTTATGACATGATGAGCTTACGTTTTTCGGTCTTATGTTTTTGTTTGTTTTGTTGGTTGAGTCGTGTGATGCTGCCGTCGAGATTTTGTGGTGGTATGTTGTTGGTGTGTGCTATGCACAGACAGGCGTACTCATTTCATTTGTTTCCGGGGCGGAGGTAAAGCAATAACGTTGCGGTCGATATGTTATCGTAGGCTTGCTGGTGTGTGTTGTGCATGGACTTGTTCTCAGTTTTTTTTTTTTCAGTTTAATTGTTTTTTTTATTGGTTTATGGGCAATAATGTTGCGCGGTCAAGATTTTTGTCGTACGTATAGGTTGGTGTGTATTGTGGCGTGGACATCAATGCTGTTGGTGGATACTGTTGCCGTCGAGATTTTCATAAAAAAAAATAACAGAAGTCCACCCTCCTGTGACGTCGGTAAGTTCGTCGAAACTCATGGTTTTGTCGTACTCGTACATACGTGGTTGGTGTTTATTGTGCATGGATTTACTACTTTTCTTTAAAAACATTTTTATTCTATTTTATTTATTGGGTAATAGTGCTGCGGTCGAGAGTTTTGCTACAGGGGTGTTGGCGTGTGATGTTGTCCGTGGGCTTATGTCGTTTCGTTTTATTTTCTCTTATCTTTGTTATTATTGGTTGCAGGTTTTGGTTCGGGGGTTTCTTTCGTGTTTCTGGTGGAGTAATGATGCCGCCGAGATGTGGTCATAGTAATTTTATGGGCTGAACGCGGGTAGAGAACGCCTGTGTGAATCATGAGGACGGATCAGATCCCTTTAAACGATATATGCTTTGCAGGGCAGACAGATACCTGGTCTATATGATCTGCATGGCGTATCGATAATGTTGAATGGTGAAAGCCGCGTGATCTGAATGATCTAGCACATGTTCCTTGGTTGGATCTGTGCGACACAGATCCCGGACACCATGTCTTGACGACATATATAGGATCTATGTGATCTAGATTATATATATGATCTAGATCATCTAGATTATCTCATCTAGATCATCTAGATCATCTAGATGAACTGCCGGATGTGTGGAATAATGTAAGTAGCTAAAGTAAACGTTAACAAACATATATACTTGAAGCACATAATTGTAAAAATTAAAATACCCTACAGCTGTGAAATCGAATGTTTCGTCGCAACTCATCTTTGCAAGCTGTGTGTGATGCTCCGATCGCGCGTATTACTGGGTGTGTGTGTCCTCATTGAGGATATACAGTAGGTCGGCGACTCCCCTTAATACATAATTTCGGTATATGTGTTGTATGTGCATCATTGCGTTATGTCAGGGGCTCGGTTTAGGACTATCCCATTGGATACTTTGATCTATTGGGATATTTTTCAGATCCCTTGGGATGTTTATACATTATTGTGGCGTGTCGGGGGGGGGGGGTAGGTTTGAATCTATCCCGTAGGATACATTTGATCGCATGGGATTATCCCGTAGGGTATCTTATGGCATACATTTGATCCCATGGGTTTGTCCTGTGGGATATATAGACATGCATCGTTGTGGGGTCGGGAGGGGGAGAGGGGGGAGAGAGGGAAAAAAGGGGGTGTATTTCATATCGTGCGCGGCGGTAGTCTTAAGAGGACAGATCCTCGCCTTCCCGGGTGATGCACGTCGGGTTTGCACCAACCAGGCAGGCATTGCTACATCTAGCGCAAAGCGCCATGAGATGTTCGGTGAGTCGCATGAAAGGCAAGCGGCACCCTACCAAGATCCGGTTGTGGGGCGGGGGGGCGCGGGGGGGGGGGGGGGGGGGGGGGGTTACGCGTACGCGGTGAACGGCGCAAGGTTTCTTGGTTTTTGGAGATTAATGGAGTGCGCGCGTTGGAGTGTTCGAACTTTCGTGACGCGGCGTACGTAGAGGAGGCGAGAGAAAGGGAAATAGTTGGCCCCTGTGGCACACTGGCCATGTTGGGGTAACGGCGTAACGGTGTGGGTGTTGGGGTGGTGATGTTGGTGGTGTTGTGGGTGGAGGTGGTGGGAACTATGTGGTGGTGGTGTTGATGGTGGTGGGAACTTTGTGGTGGTGGTGTTGATGGTGGTGTTGTATGGGTTGTTGATTGGTTGTGTACCAGGTGGTTAATTGTATCTGGCGGTGATGGAGAAAGCAGGGTTATGTTTGTGGGGACGTGGTGGTTGCGGGGGTGGGTGAAGGTGGTGGTGGTGGTGGCTGTAGTGATGGTGTCGTATGGGTTGGTGACTGACTATGTAAAAAAAAAGCAGATATTTCTGCCTGGGGATGGTGGGGTAACAGCGTAACCGTGTGGGTGTGGAGGTGGTGGTGATGGTGGTCGGGTAGATGGGGGTGGTGGGAGCTGTGTGGTGGTGGTAGCGGTGGCGGCGGTGTATGGGTTGTTGATTGGTTGTTCTCCTGAACCGTGGCTACCATGAGGGGTCACTTTTAAGAGCTAATTGGGAAGTGGCTTCGGGGTCACTCGTGCGAGTGATTCCCCCGTTCCTTTCTGGCCTTTTAAGTTTTCGTGCAGTTTTTGTTGGCGATATGAACTCGCAATGGAATGGCAAAAGCCACGTTGCGCGCCGAAAGCATTTTTCCTAAAGTATTTTTGTCCGCGAGGTGGAGAGTCCCTTTCCGGCCTTGAGTTTTCGCGCAGTTCTACTTGGCGATATGGACCCGGAACGGAATGGCATAAGCTACGTTTGCGCCGAAAACACCCCGTGAAGTATTTTTGTCCGTGAGGTGGAGAGTCACTCGTGCGAGTGACCCAAGCCCAAAAGTAAAAATGGAGCATATCATAACACCCTCCTCCCCCGCCGCAGCCTTGTTCTCAGGTAGTTAATGTTACCTGGCTTGCTTGTTGGTGCCAGCCTGAGCTTTTTCTCCTGGTTGGGGTGATATTGCGGGGCCGCATGGGAAGTGGGGTTTATCTGATTTGTGAACCAGGCAGTCAATTGTACCTGGCTTGCTGCTTAAGACAGTTTTTGTGTGCTGTCGTACCTTGTACTATTTGTTGCAGTGCTATATGTAGATAACCCCATAGAGGAGGGACGGGGTTGGGTGGGGGGTGATCTGATTTTGTGCAGGATGGATAATCGTATCATGTGGCTTGCTTGTTGGCGTGGGAGGTACTCTGCGCTGTTGTACCGTCGCATCTGGTATTGGTGGTGTTTTAGATAGCCCGACAGGGGAAAGGTGGAGCAGGGCGAGGTTTTCTGACCATGTACCAGGTAGTTAATTATATCTGGCTTGTGCACTGGTGTGAGAGCTGCTCTGTACGGTTTTGCTGGCAGTACAGTAATGTTATTGCTAACCCCACAAGAAAAGGATGGGTTTGGGTTGGGTTGTCTAATTGTGTACCAGGTAGTTAATCTTGCGTATCGGTGTGAGAGCTTTCTGCCCTGTTTTTCCTGGTACTATTTTATAGTTATATTGTGTAGGCAAGCCTTTGGGGAAGGGTGCGACGTTGGGTATGGTTACTTGGTAGTGCGATATTTGGTAATGCCTGGTGCCTGGCACTACAATAGCACTATTACTGGTGAAGGGTGTGGTTGGGTGGGCGGTGAGGTTGTCTGATTTGACTATGCACCAGGTAGTTAATAGCATCTGGCTTGCTTGTTGGTGAGAGAGTTACTCTGTGCTGTCGTACCTTGTACGATTTATTGTAGTACTATAGATAACCCCATAGAGGAGAGACGGGGTTGGGTGGGAGTGGCTCAGTGTGCACCAGGTAGTGAAATGTATCTGGTTTGCTTGCTGGTGTGAGATCGCGACTCTGTGCTGTCTTGCGCGATAGTAGTAGTAGTAGTAGTAGTTAGCCCCCCAGGGGAAGTGGGGATGATCCGAAATTCGGGTTAGTGATACTGTATCCCCGTGTCCCCCGTTCTTTGTTAGATGGCGTTACTGTCCTTAGCCCGGTTGCCCTGAGTGTAATTATTTTCGTGGCGTCGGGCTTCTTGTGTTCTGAGTATTTGTTTGCCTACAAGGCTAAAAAGAGTGGCGCCGGGTGGAATAGAGTGTTCCCGCTTCGGCAGTAAACGCTACGTGTATGTAACGACCGTTTTCCTGGGTTGTTTTTGTCCTCTTCTTCTGTCTGGAGATGCTTGTGGGTGATCGGCGTTGAAGCGCACGCCGCGCATTTGTCGGATGGCAAATATAATACAATAAGGATCTACTTTGAATTAAGCGTTTTCCGAACCCCAACCTCATTGGCTGAGGCCCCCGCCCCGCCCGCCCGCCCGCCTGCTCGCCCGCCCTCGACCGATGGGGGAGGGCGCCGGGCGCGCAGCGGGAGGTGCCCCTCGGAGCAACCCCCCTAGTCCCACCGCACTCGGGGGGGATAGGGCCCCATCCCCGGTTTAGACGTCCTTCCGTATCTCTACAATGTAAGGCTGGTTGGGGCGACCCCCCCAGTCTCACCACACCCATGGAGGATAGGGTCCCATCCCCGGTTTAGTCATCCTTCCGTATCTCTACAATATAAGGCTGGTTTCTTGTTCCTTATTCATGGGATGTATGTTCACGATTGATGGAGGATGAAGCTCATATTGCACAATGTCGGATGGAAAACATACTATTAATAATAATCGTAACATATACCTAGTACATATTATATATTTTTTATATTATTTTTCTTGCGCACTTCTACTTTCCAGCTGCTGGACAAGCCGTGTGGCCCTTCTCCCCCCCGGTTCTTGCCTTCCATTTTTATCGCGCATTCAGGTAGATAGGGCTCAGCAATCCCACTGAGCAAACTCGTCGATTTTTTTAATCGAGTTTTGCTAACTCACGCTCTCGCGCTTTCCGCCCCTGTCAATTTTTGAACAAGAAAAAAGTCCCTATGAATTTATACGAGTATGCACTCGGCGGCGCTCGAACTCGCGAAACTGACCTATACCAGGCTCGAGGATTACCTGATACGCCACCGGGGCGACCGCTGACTGGGCTTGGTCATTATTCCGGTTGTATCATTTTCGATTTTACTTTAAATCACTCTTTTGGGTGGAGGTCGTAGAGCGCCTCATCAAGTAAAGACCCTCAGAAAAAAAACGTGCTTCTTTGCCGTACGTAGTCATGTGTCAATATATATGGGATTCGAACGATGTTGGGAGCTCGAGGGTAGAGGCGTATTGAAGGTGTACCACTTTTTGGTCGAAAAACGTTTCTATATTTTTAGACGCGTGCTACGATATGGAGGTGTTACACCACTTCTTTTTTTTGTTATCTGAGGTTCCTCTCGTTTTCGGGGTTTATTAAGACATTTCTCAACCCAAAAAAACTGTTCTTTTTTTCTGAGAAAAAATAAAAGTGCTGGCTACACAGCCCCCCGGATGAAAAATTGTTAAATAAGGCTTAGTTTGGGTAAGCTATTGGTTAATATCTTGCAAGTGATCAAACGGACTAATACCCCACAAATACCTTAACGAATAAATAGCGTCGTCGGCAGGACGAAAAATATATACGGGCCGACCTGCTATATCCCGCCGTTTCAGGGGGGGGGAGGAGTGTTATAAGGCTTAGTTTAGGTGGTAAGCTATTGGTTAACCTTTTGCAAGTGGTCAAACGGACTGATACCCCTCTAATACCTTAACAAAATCCCATGGCCTACGTATACACACGACGAGAGAATCGTGCAAAAACAAATGTTTTTTTTGTTCGACGATTTTTTGGGTTAACAAGCCCGGTCATTCAGAAACGGTTTTGGCCAAAAGCCAAAAAAAGGTATATACCTCGCTACACACAAGCTTGCAAAGATGAGTTTCGACCAAATCTTCGATCTCACAGCTGGAGTATTATATATTATATGGGACCTAAACCTCTTGAAAACCCTCCCCCCCCCCCCGAACCCCCCCCAAACCTCCCCCCGCCCCCCCCCCTCCCAACGCCTCCTCCTTTTCCACCACCCGCACCATCGCCTAGACCTAGCACCACGCGTATAGCAAACCCCTACATCTATGCGACATGATTTTTTCGCCCCCCCCCCCACGTCCTTGAAAACTCCGCCCTCCCCTCACCAGTTATTCGACTTACAGGACCCACTTGATAAACTGATGCATTTCCTTCCACAGCTGTCAGATTTTGTCCCACTCAAAAACGGGTTTAACAGTTTCCGCGCACAGACTGACTAACATCACCCTGTTGACCCTGACAGCTACACTGCAGTTGCAAGGGGAGTCGCCGACCTACATTCTTAATGAGGACACACAACCCGTAATACGCGCGATCGGAGTATCATACACACAGCTTGCAAAGATGTGAGTTTCGACAAAATATTCGATCTCACAGCAGCTGGAGTGTATTATAGTTTTTATAATATATTGACACATGACTACGTACGGTAAAGAAGCACGCTTTTTTTCTGAGGGTCTTCACTTGATGAGGCGCTCTACGACCCCGCTATCGTGGCACGTGCCTAGATGAACGACGGGGAGCTCCCTAACCAAAAATCGTCGTAATTAAACGGCATTCATTGTTTCGCCAAAAACGATTTGCTGTTAATTGACCTAGGCGCCATGGTTTTTGGTCATTCATCGGGGGGCTTTTTGGTTTTTGGTTTTTGTTGTTGTTGTTGTTGTTGTTGGTGGTGGTGGTGGTGGTGGTGGTGGTGATGTTGTTGTTGTTGGTGGTGGTGGTGGTGGTGGTGGTGGTGTTAGTTTTGGCGTTGGTGTTGGTGTTGGCGTTGGTTTTGGCTTTGGTGTTGGCGTTGTTGTTGTTGTTGTTGTTATTATTGTTGTTGTTGTTGCTGTTTTATCCTCCGGCGGATGGAGAAAAATAAAGCTCATTATTAAGCTCACCACACTTTTCCACGTATATTCATACGCTTGTGTGTCGATTCAACTTAATTGCAGTCGCAATCCAGCGCTAGCTGGGGCGTGTCAAAAACAAAAAAAATGGAGGGTGTGCCGCTAACACCCCACTTTCACGCAAAAAAAAAGTGCAACACACCTCTAGCGTAGTAGCACGTGCGTCAGGTTCTCGGCTGAGGAGTCCCGTCAGGGCGACAAAACATTTTGGCCGAAAAAGTACTTTTTGATAAGCCTCCTGTGGAATCATTCCCCAAATACACGCTGCGCGGGGGTGTGCATCAAATTTTTCTGAGACGCGTGCTACGATAGCGAAGTATACCTTTTTTTGGCGAAAATGGTTTCTGAATGACGGGGTTCCTTAACCTACTAATACTGTACTAATACTATCGTCGGAAATACGCCCCGTCTATTTTTCATCATTCTCTCATTGTGTACCTAGGCGTTATGGGATTTTTCATCCGGTGTATATACGTGTAGCAGTTTTTTAGTTTTCTCCATGTGAATCGTTTTTCTTGTTGGAGAGGTCTTAAAAGCTCCCAAATTGAGGGGTAGTATTAGAAAAAAAAAATGGTGCACCTCTATCGTAGCCCGCGTCCTGAGGCTCATAACCTATTGAGAGGAGGGGCCCAATGTCTCACCCCGAAAAACATTACTTATGACTTCGAAGGCGTTCTCGTCTCGCCCACCCCCGGGGGCCGACACTTCTGTGCGCTAGACTACCAACCCTAAAAATCAATGTGTCATACTCGTATATAAAATCTACCGGCAGGTATCTTACTATTAACCAATGGTTCTACACTTGCGTGCGAGGAGCTCACTCAGCAAAGGCCATGAACGTTTTGGTCCACTGTGCCAAGGGATGACTCGCTATGCTTGTCGTAGCCAGCGACAGCGGCGGCATGCGGAAACGTTTGTCGGCGGGACGGGCTCAAACGCGTGCTCAACAGCGCTTCACCAAAACTCTCCCCCGCGCCACGCGTCACCCAGGGTCAAGCCTTCTGGGACACGGGGTGTCCGATCTTTTTTTTTGGGGGGGGGCGGGGGGCGGGGGGGAGGGGGGGGGCGAGGTAAAAATAGAACCTTTTTTTGTTTGCGTTTCAAAAATACATCGGTTTCGGCGTTTTGATAGAGGCGGTCAGTCAGTCAAAGGGGGTAAACTGTATGGTCTCCTGTTGTATGTTGCATCTTTGCTCAAGGACGATGTTTCGGCACCCCTCTCACCGCCGCAGAAAAGAGCTTCCATGACACGTGCTACGTTAGAGGTGCACTGACTGGCTCTTTTTGCCTTCTGAGGGTGGTGGCTTGAGCAGCTCTTCGCTTTTGCCTTCTAAGTAAGGCAAAAAAACGATTTTCGTATGCACTGAAGATGCCTTGTGTTGATTCTTAGATGAAGCTCTCGAGGCTATAACCTGTTGATTATAACCTATTGAACTTAGGTGGCATGTGGCGTGTATCAGCTCTCTTGGCTGGTGTACGCTCGTAGGCTCGCTTTCGGATGACCCGATGAAGACACAGCCTATATATATGATGTGAGGCAAACGAAGGCCACGGTTAGGTGAGCCTGTAAGAGCAGAGAAGATGTTGTTCGGTGACCCCAGGCCGATATGTTGATAGATGATTTAGTTGCTCAGCAGATGAGAGCTGATGGTGAGCAAAGAGGAGTGATCGAGGTGGGCTGATCATCACCTGATCGAGACGGCACAATGCGTATGCTACGGACAGATGTACTCTATGGGTAGATGTCTGATCCACCTACAGCAACGTTTCCTGAGGCTTGCTCGTGGTCTACCGTGCCTATGGCAATGTTCCCTGAGGTTTGCTTCTGGGAGCTTAGCTACGTCAACGTCCCAACAGTAGTCAACCTGAAATCATATTCCACGAATGTTGCTACCAGGTACCTATTCCGCCGCATTTATTTGATTACACCGCACTACTCGTACGTACTACATGTACCAGCTTTTGGATATGACTAACCAGCAAGCTGCTGTGCATCATGTATCCAAGATATTGCTGCTGAGACTCGTGCTTGCTACGAGCTGCATCGATAAACGACAACACTCAGACTTATTATAACTGTCTGTTGTACGAACAACTCGCAATGTATACCAGATGACTTTTAAGTGTTATCAAGTAACGACATGATGGTTACTGACGAGTAGCATCTCTAATACCTCCTCTCGTTAAGTTAACACTTTATCTCTCTGCGTTACATGCTAAAAAACTCCATAACAGAAATGCATGCAGCAACATTGATAAATGTTGGGAAAAATGTTTTGCGTAGAGCAAACTCATCTTGCTAAAATACCCGAAGATTGAACACAAAATAAGCGGACACGAAAATCCTGCTCTGACACTATACGTGCTTCTGCATATTTATGCAAGTTAACTTACTAGCTCACAATGCTAGAATCATCAGACGTGAACTATATTCCAATCGCTTAATCAACCACCAAGGAATAGACGATGTTTGTAGTAGTCGAAAACAGTGAAATGTGTTCATCATTCCGCAACAATCATAGGAGTGAACAGCCTACCAATGTTCCTGCCGCCCTCAAACAAAGGAACAAAGGGGCACTGCCAGCGATTTGCAGCTGGATAAGACCACATATTGTAGAGAGACATCACCTCTCGTTTATCTTAACATTCCGTGTGTACTTGACCAGATGGCGGGGTTTTCCGTCCGTACATATCCTGAAGAACCGGAGATGGCGTAGTCAAATGTAAAATTGAACTGTCCAGTCGATATTGCCTATTCGACTTGTACCCTTACTTGGTACCAACTGCGATATTTCGCAATTTGCAAACCGTGCACAACACCGGTCGTTGTCTCTGCTCGCCCCGTACGAAGAGAACATGCGACATTCTACGTACAGCTTTGGTAAAGAGATAACGCATTTCACACTTCCAGTGGCTTGACCTTCTTGGTGTAGACGTTGTCGGTGTAGACGTTGTTGATGTAGACGTCGTTAGATGTGCTTGATCTGTCGTTCGTCGCTTGGACTTAGAGGCTTAACTTCATCTTGAAGTTGGAGAGGTAGGTAGACATATTTATCTCTAAACCTATTGCCGTCATCGGCTCCGCCTCGACTGTTAATTATGCAGCCAGTCTCTGCGCCTTGGCCTCGATGTTTATGGGCTCGTCGTTCAGGATGGAGAGGAAGATTGAGGTTGGCTTGCGGGTGTACACGAATGCCGGAGTTGTCGCCAGTGGCTTTTGATCGTCCTGTGTTGATTCCGCAGATCCTGTATCGGGGTTTGCCCGTGGCTGTCCTTTTGTTGTTTTGAGCGTGTGAACCTCCTCCCGACGGTCTATTTCGTTGTTGAGCTGGGCTCCAAGGCTTGGCTCAAAAATAGCTGATTTGATTTCGGGTGTAGCGGACATTGTCGATCCGTCGACCCTTGGCTCAGCTGATGGTCCGGTAGTCCCAGATGGCGATGACCCAGCGACTCCAATGGTCCCATGTGATGCTGTTGGTCCAGCTGATGCTCCAGTGATCCCAGATGTATTTGATCCAGTGATCCCAGAAGCAGTGGCTCCGATGTGAAATGGTGATCCAGATGACGTTGCTCCGAATATCCCATGCGAAGATGCTTTGGAGATCCCAGCTCCGGTAATTCCGGTTCCGGTGATTCAAGCGATGCTGATCCGTGAAGTAGATGGCATCTTAGTGTATCGTTGGGGATTTTAATCACCCGGTTTTCCTCCTACGAGATCCGAAACGGGTCTCTCTCGGTGCAGGTGAAGTTTAAACACGTGGTCGATGGGGTTGTCCCCGATGCTCCTGTTGCGTGCGTGTTGTCGAAGGTATCCTCGACTCTTGGATTGGGTCTTGCACTGGCGGTCTCGTGATGCGGTACATCCGGTGCGGCCCCAGTTGTAGTAGAATGTGCGTCCCCGGGCGTAATAGCAGGTGTGATTCCTGTCAAGGACACTCCAACTTCTTGCGGTAGTGCTCCAGCCCTTGATGGCGATTCTCCAATCTCTGGTGATGATGACTCTTCTTCTGATGAGGATGCTCCAGCTCCCGTCGATGACGCTCCGGCTGTTGTCGATGACGTTTCCTCTCCCAGAAGGTTGTTCTCGTAGTAGTGTAGCATGACCTGGACTAGAGCACAAAAGCGCTCCGTCTCAGTGACAATGGCTTTCTCGGGCTTGTCTGGGACTTGCGCATGTTGGCGCTCAGTCTTCGTGACAGTAGCCTCTTTAGGCGTGTTGTTTCCGCCTGACGGTGTGCACTCCTTTTGGGTCGCGTGATTCTGTCCATACCGCGCGGATGCCCTCTTTCGTTGGGGCGTTACCGTCGTGGTGTGCTCCATGGCTATGCTGGAGTTGGTGCAGAATTCTTGGATCTCTTCGAAGGTGCAAACGCCTTGATTGGCGTCGTTGCTTGCCTGTGCTGCAGGAACTACAGCAGGCGTTGATGACGTATCAGCCGTGTCGCCCAGGGTGCGAAGAAATACGTCGTAAGAGCATATGCCCTTGTCCTCTGGGTGTTGGGTGAGCGGAAGCGAAGTGCTGCTGTCGAACTGCAAGTGGGGGTTTCCTGTCTCGAGGATAGTGCTTACCCCTGATTGCATTGCTTTGATGGAGGAGAAGACGTTGCGTCCCAGTCCAGGTACGAACATGGCCGAGATGCGAACAGGAACACGCTTGCCAGCCTGGTCGATGATGTATCCCCAGATGGTGCCTGTTGCTGTTGCGAATACGTTCTTCCCGTTGGTCATGATGGTCTTCGGATCCTTTAGCTTCTTGTAATCCTTCATGCTTTCCCGCAGTATCGGAATCAGCTCCTCGTCTATCAGGTGGTCCGACGCGCCGCTGTCTACAAGCATCGTGAACCTGTCGCTGTTGGGGTGAAAACCCCTGTTGCCGTTACCATTGGGGTGAAAACCCCTGGGGTGAAAACCCCTGTTGCCGCTACCAGCTAGCAGCCCTGTAAACGCGAATCCCTCTTCGAAACCATCGCCGAAGTTGAGGGATGGCTGTTGTGGGCGCCAGTGGACTTCTGCTTGTTGTGGGCGCCAGTGGACTTGCTGTCGTTGTCGTCCTTCCTTTTCCAGCAGTTGCGGGCGTAGTGCCCTTGCTTTCCGCAATGACTGCAAGTCGATGCCGCAGTCATGGCTACGCCACGACCAGCGATCCTGGTGTCGCTGTTGCGGGAAAGATCATCCAAGTAAAGATGGCGCATCGTGCTTTGCATCTGGTCGATGTCGAAAGTCGGGTCTCGATACATCATCATCTTGATGTCCTTGTACTCCGCCGTGAATCCTTGTACACAGATGTCCTTGAATCTGCGGTCGGAAATCATCTCGCCCATTTTCTCGAGCTCAGAGCGCGCGAGCGTCTTTTCCATAAAGTAGGAGTCCGGATCTTCTCCTTGCTCCATGTTGGTGTTGACGAGCTTGTCCATTTTCGCCCGGATCACTTCGTCAGTGACCTTGTTGTACTTCGAGACAAGTTCTTGTAGGGCCTTTTGTCCGTCACCGGTCGTCCCAGTCTCATCCTCGTGCTTGAGTACAAGTAGAGATGCTGGTTTTTTCCGTTAGTAGAAAAAGTATGGCGTACAGATCTTGATTTGCCCTTTCATAAGCTGCGATTTCTTGTGCGAGTGCCGGTGAAGATCCCGTACCGGCCGTCGCTTCGGTCGGTCGAGGATGCCCTTTAATGAGGTTAGCGATATCGCGTCTGGATACTCCAATTACAACCGCCAATCGTTCATGCCAATCTCGAAAATCAGCTGGGCTGCGCACATCGAACGTCCTTAGTCCTTTAATGGCGTTGGCGAATGAAGTACTGCTGCTGTTGGATTCCCCCATGGTGATGATGAGTAGGTGCCAGAGAGCAGTTCACTCAGATGTCTTGTATGATATCAGTACAGTACTTGTACAGCAGTGTAGTAGTACCAGTAATTCCGCCGCACGTATGATACGAGCTGCTGTATAAAACAGCCGTTTCAAGTGCAGTAGTGGTGTTTGTGTAGAAGTCGAAGGCGTTATTATGGAGATTTCCAAAAAAAACTCGAAAAATTCCAAAACAGTTTTTTCAGATACAGCAGTACGAAGTTCCTCCTGATGCTGCTGCTGGTTGCTGGCTTGCACTACAAGTAGTCGCCTTGATGATAAGAGTCTCCTTTAACAGACAGCTACTCTACTGCCGGGAGTGCTCTTGATAAAGCTTGTCGCTTGGGGTTTGACGAGTCCTTACTGAGAAGTCACGCCTTTAGCCCGCACTCTCAATGAGGTGCGTTGGGCAGTTTTGGTCGGTCTATCACGATGATCACACGTGAAGCCTATGGCCCGCACTCAACGAGAGGTGCGTTGGGCTCGAATTTTGGTCGGTCTATCACGATGATCACACGTGAAGTCCTTGAACTAGAGGTCAGAGCTCTATTAACAGACAGTAGCTTGTACCGTCGAGAGTTGCCTCTGTACCGCTGTTGCTCAGAACGACCCGCTTATTTGGAGTCGAGGCACCGTACAGCAGTTAGTTGTATACTCGAGTATATCGGGGTTTTGTTTTGGGGTCCTTGACGATGCAAAGATGGGTCCCGTGCGCGTGGATGGTTGATTTGGTGCAACCTGTGATGTGGTGGCGTTCTATACCTCTGGGTACCTCGATCACAGCTCTGGCATCAATTGCTCTAATTGAGTGCGTAGGGTCCTCTAGATATGCTCACTCACTCACCGCGCGTTTCCAACGAAGTACTCTCGTAGTAGTCCTCCGTCTGATACTTCTCGTCGTACTCGTAGAGATGTAGAAGCTCCCGTAAGCAGCAGTAGATTTCTTGATCAGCCGTCCTCAAGTGATGATGATGATCGTGAATCCGTGCCTTAGCTCTCCTCGTTTACGCGTGCGAGGCTCATAACCTGTTGATTCTTAGATGAAGCTCTCGAGGCTATAACCTGTTGATTATAACCTATTGAACTTAGGTGGCATGTGGCGTGTATCAGCTCTCTTGGCTGGTGTACGCTCGTAGGCTCGCTTTCGGATGACCCGATGAAGACACAGCCTATATATATGATGTGAGGCAAACGAAGGCCACGGTTAGGTGAGCCTGTAAGAGCAGAGAAGATGTTGTTCGGTGACCCCAGGCCGATATGTTGATAGATGATTTAGTTGCTCAGCAGATGAGAGCTGATGGTGAGCAAAGAGGAGTGATCGAGGTGGGCTGATCATCACCTGATCGAGACGGCACAATGCGTATGCTACGGACAGACGTACTCTATGGGTAGATGTCTGATCCACCTACAGCAACGTTTCCTGAGGCTTGCTCGTGGTCTACCGTGCCTATGGCAATGTTCCCTGAGGTTTGCTTCTGGGAGCTTAGCTACGTCAACGTCCCAACAGTAGTCAACCTGAAATCATATTCCACGAATGTTGCTACCAGGTACCTATTCCGCCGCATTTATTTGATTACACCGCACTACTCGTACGTACTACATGTACCAGCTTTTGGATATGACTAACCAGCAAGCTGCTGTGCATCATGTATCCAAGATATTGCTGCTGAGACTCGTGCTTGCTACGAGCTGCATCGATAAACGACAACACTCAGACTTATTCTAACTGTCTGTTGTACGAACAACTCGCAATGTATACCAGATGACTTTTAAGTGTTATCAAGTAACGACATGATGGTTACTGACGAGTAGCATATCTAATACCTTGCTCTGAGAGAACAAACCCATATATTAGCCTAGGTATGTGTATCGTCATTTTTGCTCTCCGACGACATAGCGTGGATGCCGTTCCTATTGAAATCGAACATCTTGAAACTGCAAAGCAAAAAATATCTGTGTAGTACAGTATCAAACCAATCGGTGGAGCAGAGCGACCGGTCTAACAGGACGCCAGCACCTGCCGACTAAACGCCAGGGTGGTATTATTAAGGCGATATGGACCTAGGGATCGGCTAGCCTACAGCTATGCAGGGGTGACTCTGGCAATGTAATGGTCACTCACACGAGGGTTGCTTGGATGATGAATCTCTGGTATCAGTTGCTTGCTGTCCCCCTCACCCCTTCTGACAGAAGGAGGGGGCGGAGCCGTTCGTACAGGCAGGCGATAACGCCTGCCAGCTATGAAGGGGACAGCTGCTATAATAAATCATAACGCCCCAACGGGGTAGATGGGATAGCGTAATATATCTCTCCTGTGACCCACCGCCAACCCTTTCCCAATTTCCCTTCCCCCCCCCCCCATCTTCTTGTTCTAGCTGTTACCGGTGGCGTAGATGTACAACAACGAAAACAGATATGCGAAAACGAGATTGATGGACATTCTGACAATGTTGGGTTGAGGGGTGCCGTCATGTAAAACATTATTGCCAGAAAAAGGGTGCTAGTTTTATCGTAGCACGCGTCCTACACTAGTTCCAAGTTAGATGAAAAGCTACGGTAGGGGAGGTCATTTTTTTGAAGGAAAAGGCCACGAGTACGTCATCCATGACAATAACATAAGCCACTACATAGCCGCACCCGGCCCAGCTGTCAACCCCTCATGCGCATCCATCCTTCGGTGGCCTCGCGACATGGTAGAGGGATGTACATATACTTGTCTTTTTGGCGAAGCACCGCGGCAGTGTCCACGGACCTCCACGGCATTCCACGGCCATGTCCACGGCGTTCTATGGACAACCGCGGACACTCCACGGGCAACCGCGAACCTTCCACGGATTTCCACGGACATTCCACGGACTTCCACGGAATGCCGCGGCAAGTAGCGCAACACCGTGGAGGCCCGTGGCACTAGCCATGGCAATTTCCACGACAATCTCCACGGCAAGGTCCACGGCAATCTCCACGGCAATCTCAACGGCAGCACCCACTATTGGTTATATAGAACTACCAACTGAACTACGTAGTCACTACGTAGTTCAGTGGGTAGTTCTATATTAACCAACAAAATATATGTTTGGAAATCCGCCAATTGACTCTCACGGACTTCGTAACAGGGATCTCCGGGGCTCCCTCCCCTCGCCACGCACTACACCGTAGTACTCAGGAGCAAACTATCATGACCATTCACGTCTCCAGCGCGCACGCTCGCGAAGACGTTACTTCCTTCTTGCTTTTCCCGGAATCAAAGCGGAAATACGAAGTCGGCGGGACTCGAACCCACGACATATCTTTTGTTGGTTATATAGAAGTACCCACTGAGCTACATATTTTTGCGAGCGTGCGCGCTGGAGACGTGAATGGTTATGATAGTTTGCCCCTGAGTACTACGGTAGTGCGTGGCGAGGGGAGGGAGCCCTGGAGATCCCTGTTACGAAGTCGGTGAGAGTCAATTTATGGCGGACTCGCAAACATTTATTTTGCTGGTTATATAGCACTACCCACTGACCCACGCAGTCACTGTGACTACGTAGTTCAGTGGGTATTTCTATATGACTAACACGGCATACCACGGCAAGCCGTGGTCACCGACGGAAACGTCCACGGAAGCACCCACGGCAACGCCCACGGACGCACCCACGGACACGCCTACGGAAACACCCACGGATTTGTCTGCGGAAACGTCCGCGGACATCCATAGATAGGTCCACGGAAACACCCACGGCAAGATCCACGACAAGACTCACGGCCACGGACCCGGACGGCCGTGGGCATTGTTGGTACGACGGAGTTTGCCACGGACAGAACCGCAGCACGTGCTGTGGCAATAGCCGCGGACTCCCACGTGCTTCCATGGGAGTCGCCGTGTATCGGAGGATCGCCATGGCAATGGACGCGGATGGCCGTGGAAATTGCTTCGATTGAACGTCCGCGGAAACTGCCGTGGCATTTGCCGCGGACTTCCGCGGACTTCCGTGGTGATTGCCGCGTTGCCGTGGCAATGGCCGCGGATGGACGTGGAAATTGCCACGGCAGTTTCCGCGGATTTCCATGTGTTGCCATGGTTGGTACGACGGAGTTTGCCACGGGAAGAACCGCGGCTACGTGCCGTGGCTGCAACCGTGGCATTCGCCGCGGAAGTGTCATGACCCGTGGCACTTGCTCCACGGTAGTTAACACCCACGGAAGTCCACGGAAGTTCTGCGGTCAATGCCGCGGACCTCCGTCAAAAAGTCAAATAATGTGCATCCTTGACTTTATGCTAGACACTTTTTTTTTCTTTTTCTTTTTCTTACACGTCTATTTTCCGGCTTCTGGACAACGAGCCGTGGTCACAGGTGTCGTCCCTTCTTCCCCCCGGTCCTTGCCTTTATTTATTTATTTTTTTTATCGCGCATAGGGTTCAGCAATCCGACTGCTCGTCGATTTTTCATCGAGTGTTGCTAACTCACGCTCTCGCTCTTTCCGCAGGTCAATTTGTGCACAAGAAAACGTCCCAACGAATTTATACAAGTATGCACTCGGCGGGGCTCGAACTCACGCACTGACCTACATACACCAGGCTCGAGGATAGCCTGATACGCCACCGGGGCGACCAGTACTACTGCCTGGCCATGTAATAATAATAGTTTAATGTTTCAATTATCAATCGGCGGCGTGGTTGCGCTTGTTGTCTTGTGGTGAGGGCCGAACCTCGGCGGGTCTAGATAAAAATCAATCAGTGAAACTGAAGATCATTCTTCGCGTATGCGCGTTGCAGACTATTACTACTAGGAGTGCTGCACGCTGTAACATTAGACTAGTCTAATATTATCCGAGATGTACGGCGGTACCGTAGTAGTTAGTACAAGGGCTTCGCTCGCGGGCGGCTGGGCGCCGCCCGCTACGCTTGCGGAAGGAGGAATAGACATTCAGTAGAGAGGCGGAAAAAAAGAAGCACAAATGGCGCAACTGGCGACTTGAAAATGCCAAGAGGTCCATATATAGTACAACGGTAGGTACAGGATAGAGACGAATATGATTATGAGTTTGTTATTATCATCCATTCGCCCAGTCCATGATGGGCGCGTCGGAGGACTTGCTTGGCATATCCTTCCACCTCTCAGGTAGCACCTAGGTCCTGTACACCTAGTAGTAATAGCTTCTCTAAGTCGATCATCAATAACAAATTATCGCAGTGCATAAACACCAGGCACGCGCTTGTCAAGGATAGAGACAGGAAAACTACAACTTAAGATGTAAAGGAGCGCAGTGCCAAAAAAAACATGCTGGAAGCAGGAACTTGAACGCACACACCGCAAACATGTGAAGTACATTTGTATTCCTGAAAGACGAAGAGCACGCATTTAGGCATAGTTCTCAAAAAACGATGCTGGTATAATAAACCACAACTTAACGTTCTATAAAGAACGTGCTGTCAACATTGCTTCCGAAGGAGCATGCAGGCTTGCTTGGACTCTTCCTCCTCAGCGGAGGTACCCAGCACCTTGCACTCTTGTTTTTTGTCGATGGTCTTGTGGATCTGTCCACAAACGTTGAAGCATGGCGGGAGAACGTCGATAAGTATGTGTAAAAAAGTATTCGTACTTCTCTCCAGCAGACGTCGTAACCATCCAAATTATTGGAGCTCCTTTCGCTGTTAGTAATTGTTGTGGTACTGTTGTACTTGCTCTTGGTACTTGGAAAAAGAGCCGCACTTCATAGACTATATCCGCACGCCATCCCCTAGTCTTGAGCAAGAGACATGGATGTCTCGACTCGTGACACACAGGACGCAAGATAAGAGTAGAACGTACCTCGATGTCGAACGCCCTCGTGGCACCGTGGGAATGGAATGCGGGATGTATATCGAGCAAGTGGTCGCCTGCCTTCTTCAGGAGGTCACCGACCTTGATGTCGCCGGTGCACTTCGTGTTTATGTCCTCGCCGACTTGGCGGCCCTCGGCGGCTGCTTCGCAGGGCTTCTGCAAACGACAACAACGGATGGGAATACCTTGCGTTCAGTGAATGTTCAAAATAGTAAGGCCACGTAGCTGTCGTCGATTTCCAAAGTTGGAAAGGAAGTCGTACAATTTAACACTGTTGTAATGAAAGCGGTCGTTTATGGGCAAAGCCCTGCCTGGTACCACAACGTTGCTAACACCTATGAAACCACCACTGGGACAGGAACGAACGGGATTCACAGTCGCAACTGGTAAGCGTAAGCCCCGGTATACTGCTATATAAGGCCTACCGGCGGAATACCGACAACCAAGGGTAAGAGACAGTACCTGCTGTATATATTGTTCGGTACTACTCTATTACTGCTGCTATCAACACTATTACGACCGACGTGTACTGCGATTCCTGAAGAGGTTGCGCACCCTACTTGTACTCGTTAATACAAAGAGTTCATGTGGTTGTATGAAAAATGAGTAACAGTAGTAGTCCACCGCGTCACTACATGAACAACTCGCTAACCCCAATCACGGGACTGCTCTCCAGCATCACCCAGGTTAACTTCAGCTTCTGTTTACTGCTATATATCAACCTCCAGTGTGTACTGCGACTGGTGCTGAGGTATCATGCTGCTGTGTTATTTATCACTGCATGGACCATTTTTACAACCCTGGCTGACCCCCGTGATGAGACTTGCCCGTTTTCATTGCGTCTTACATGTATAGATACCACGTAGCCGTAGTCGTATATCCAAAACGTGTGTTTATATCAAAGCACAAAGCGTCACTGCATGGACCACTTGTTCAACCCCCGCTTACCCCGATGACGGGACTGCCCCGTACTCGTAGTCGTACATACATGAAGTGTGTTTGGCTGTACGTTTGAAAAAGAAATCGCATCACACAGCAGCGTCACTGCATAGGTCTACTCGTCGACCTGAGTACTTGTACAATTCCCGCTCACACCGCGATGACGGGACTGCCCCGTACACGTGCTCGTACATGCAAAAGTGTGTTTGTACGCATGAAAAAGAAATCACAGCACAACGACAGAAATGTAACTCACGTTTCGTCAAGCTCTCAGCTCCTTCGTTAGGGACGCCGATCGAAGGTGAATCACAGGTGTCCGCGTCACATCAGTCACACACACGAGGGTTGTCGCCGCTTCCCCAGTGCTTCTTGTTAAGGTTATGAAAAGCTTGGCACGTGGAAGGCTCGTCACTCCTGCAGGTGTCGCAGACAGCGTACTGGGAACTCCTGTTTTTCCTATTTCGTGCGATGAGGAAGCCGTCACAACCCTTGCTCGGGCACGGCCAATCAGGATTGCCAGAAGAAGCTGAGTCCCGTTCTTGCCCGACCAGCTTCCACACGCCTGATCCTGAACCTCCACCACCCCCACTGTTGGCGGAGCCTCCTCCCGCACTAGCCTTGGTCCGCTTCGCAAATTTCAACTTCAAATTGTTATTGCCGATCCGGCAAATTTCAAATTCAAATTGTTTGCAGCCGTCAACGGCAATTCCCCCTCAACAGCCAGCAATTGGCCAACTTCAAAAAGTAAAAGTACAAAAAAGAAGTTGCTGAAAAAGCAAAATAAAAATATCAGAGAGCAAGCAGTAATAAAGATCAGAGAATGAGAGCGAAAAAGTAAGTAAGAATGAGACTAGGGAAAGCAAGGAAGGCAAGGAACTTCGGGACGGTTCTTTTTCCCAGCAACTAATTTTCTTTTCGGCAATTACGGGCTGAGAAGGGCTGAGAGGGGGGAGGATATGCCGAGCGAGACGTCCGAGGGGGGCGAGGTCTAGGTATATAGTTTTATTATTATCGTTGTCTGTCAAATACGCCGACAAAGCCGCCTTTGTTTCGATTCGATTTTTGAGGGGACATTCTTCGTGCTGCGCTGCTGCTGTCTATTTTTTTCGCACTTTCGCAGGGTGCTGAATGTAATCCGATCGGAGTGTTTATCTCCGGGTGGCAATAATCTGATGGATGGAGGTGATACATCAATCCGCCGTCAACGCAATGAATGAGTGTTTTTGTTCGGATCGGCTACTGTTAGTCTAATAATACAATAAAAACATCATCACATCTCGTTGCGGGCAGGGTTGCTTGGAAAAGGAAACATTGCTGTTTTGAAAACGAATCAACAAACAAACGTCGTCTTCTTTCGACGTAGACGTACTACTGTGCAATTCGCCGCCCGGCTTGCGGTTTGCATGCTCACGGTGTTCGCACGTACAGGCTCGCGGGTCCCGGTTGTTGTGGTCGCCCACACGACCCTGCGGGATTTGCTTTTTGGAATCCGCTCGCTGTTTGTGTTCGAGTTTGTTTGGAACGTTCCTCTTGCTTTGGCTCGAAAAACGTTGAAAAAAGAGAAAAGAAAAAAGTTGTCGTCTTCCTGGCTCTCAACCTACATAACGCCAGCCCAGAAAACCCCCATCATCAACCCGCTCCCCAGGCGTGATTGTTCCTATTAGCTTCTGGCTTGCCCGGTCAATGCGATCCATACTTACTGCGCGCGGCACGGGGTTTTGTGCGATGACCCCGCCGACTCCGCACATTTAGTTACTAGCGGGATAGATTCAACTCGCACGAAGCCAAATGACGTACCAGGTACCCAGTAGTCAATGCCAGTTGCAGCTGGAATGGGTAGACGACACATGATACATGCGCAGCAGCATCAAGCATCTTAGCAGCAGCAGCTAGCAGTAGGGATGAAGCTTCACTGGGACCCGCGTGCAGAGCAACCCCTCTGCACGCTTTTCAAACAATAAAAAATCGCCTCTCCGAGCCATGAACATGCTCCCTGGTAAAAACAAGCCGAAATTATCGTTGGAACTCCATCATTTTGGAAGACCCTCTCCCAAACAAAGCACCTCTAGCACCTCGCACTCGTACACAGCAGCAGAAGTACGAAGGCGTTTCCCGTTACCATGGCGTCGCTGCCAGGCATGCCGACTACTCAAGGTGCTGTGTATGCTACTGAAACCCCCCCTGCGGCCACAGCGACAACTCCTGCTGCCCCGCTGTCCCAGCAGCAGCAGCAGCAGCAGCAACAACAACAACAACAACAGCAGCAGCAGCAGCAACAGCAGCAGCAGCAACAGCAGCAGCAGCAGCAACAACAACAGCAACAACAGCAACAACAACAGCAACAACAACAACAGCAACAACAACAACAGCAGCAACAACAACAACAACAACAACAACAACAACAACAACAACAACAACAACAACAACAACAACAACAACAACAACAACAACAACAACAACAACAACAACAACAACAACAACAACAACAACAACAACAACAACAACAACAACAACAACAACAACAACAACAACAACAACAACAACAACAACAACAACAACAACAACAACAACAACAACAACAACAACAACAACAACAACAACAACAGGTGACACTGGAAGCAAGTCCATGCTTTCCTCGCGAATATGTTGGCATTGCACTGATGTGCAAGACCAATCTCCTTTCTGCTGCATTTACTATTGTTTGCCTTAGCTTGTGACCACAGAGCTTGCTCCTTTGGGCTGTATCGGCACGCGGACACACATGACGTGCTGGATGTGGATGGGTGGGATGAACAGAGCCCCCAATTCTCTCCCTACAGTAACTCAAAGTAAATTTGTCTCCCAAAAGGGTTTCTAGTTGTAAAAGGCGTTAAATACGAAGTGCTGCGTGTGTACCCTCGCAGGCGTTAAATACGAAGTGCTGCGTGTGTACCCTCGCCCTTTCTACGTGTCGGCATCCAGTCATCCAGACGTGCAGTGTCCGTCCGATTATTTACCCTGGAGAGAGGCAAGCTCCGTGCTCGTAAAGTAGTTATGGTGGGCAACTGCTGTATCATACGTTTGGACAGGTCGGCATACTTTGTACTTCTTCGTCCTTGAGCATTTACCACGACCCCTCCGCCTGCTTCCTCAATGCCATTGCTGGTCATGGCTTATGGCTGACCATCACAACGTTTGTTGGCGTACTTGGTTCTTGAACGTTTACCTATGCCACCACTCTGCCTGCTATATACCAGGTACGCTGGTACATGGTACGGCAATGAATAGTGGTCCACGAGCAAGGCGGTCGGTGGTGTGCGAGACCCCTGCATCGGCTTGCTGGGGGCAACCGCCTTGCTTACTCGCTAATAGGCCGGATAGCCCATTACCGCCTCATTATTTATAGCACCTGGTACCGCCTTGTCCAGGGCCCACTGCCGTATGGCGAAGTGCAACCATTGTTGGCCATTGTTTTTTTCGGCTGATAACAACGTTCGGTGCCGAGGGCTTAGACCTGCAGTACAAGAGGGTAGTAGTAATGCTGTTCTGTACCACTAATGAGTAACGAGTCGAGACGCTATGGTATTGCTGCGGTGCGAGTGCTACAAGATTATTACGAGTAGCTTATCTACAGCGTGCGAGCGTACGGCCGCGTTTTCACGCTTGCGTCGCCGTTCCTTGGCTTGACGGGAAACTGATATTCACGACTGCGTATCTTAGGCAAGATTTATTTCACCACGACTGTCATGCGAGAACATTAGGAGTTACTTTCACGAGTCAGGTCGAGTCAGGGTAACCCGTCCCGACCCGCGAGATATAAAAAACTCCTGACCCCACCCGACCCGTCCCATGAGATCCCAAACACCTCTCAGCCCGACCCCACTCGACCCGCGAGATTTTGATAACCTCCTGACGTGATCGGCGGGTTCGGGTTGTGACCCGTGGAAAGCGCTGAAAATTAGGAGCCGTCCCCGGAGTTCAGGCCTTGCGTTTCGGGGTGGGGTCAGGGTTAGGGTTGGGGTTGGGAGCTGACTGATGTGCTGGAGAGGACGGATGGATGCGGTGGGAACATGCAAATCTCAAGGCCTGAAACCCGGGCATGGCTCCCTACCATCCCCGGTAGTCGTTACTTTTGGTATCGCCTGTGAGTAGGCTCGTACTGCTCTTCGGCAGTGTCAATGTGTACGCCATCTGCGGGCAGTCGTCTTCCCGTCGTCGTCTACCTGGTTTGAGCTGTCGCACTCGTTCGATTTCTTGCCGGGTTTATAATGAGAGGTGGAAGCGGAGGCATGATTCCGTTCCTCTAGGTGTATCTATTATCCGAGCACTGATCAATGTTTCCCGTTGTCAAACCCTCGACACCTCCACCAACAGCAACAACAGCTAAAGCAGCAGCAGCAGCAGAAGCCGGCAATGCCACCGCCACCGCCAGCGCCGCCGACCCCACCGCCCCAGATGCGAGTTGTGCTCCAGAACGTGACGGCCTCGGTTAGCATGCGCATCGTCATCGACCCCTCTTCAGTGGCCAACAAGATCAGGAACGCCGAGTACAACCCGAAGAAGCTACCTGCTTGCGTGAGTGCTTTTGAGTTTGTGCTCCCATTGCTGAAAAGCGCGAGAGCGTAATTTGTGAGTAGACCCAATGCGAGGCGAGTCGAGACGACCTGTGGGGATCCCGGCTATACCCTGTGCTTGATAAAACAATCCCAACTTTTTTTTTTTACCGACGAATGCTGAATGAAGCCTGTGCCTGATAAAATTCCGAGGCATATTTATAGCGGGGGGAGGGAAGGGAGACGCCTGTGACCACGACCTGCCCAGAACATCGCCGAGCGTAAGCTCCTGCGAGTTGGGCTGGGACTATGCGAAGTAGGCTACATATGGCGATGCAGTAGGAACCTTCCGGCAAGGCGGCGGTGAGTCAGAGCAATTTCACCGCCTTGCTCGGAGGAAGCAGCCTTATTCGTTCCTTTTTTCCGTCATTCTGTAGGTGTTTTATCACCTCAGCCAATTTAGGGCTGGGCGAGGGTGCACGAAAAAAACTATTTTTGAACCCCGTTGAAAATTCAGAGGGGGAGGGGGGAATGGGGGGGAAGTGACGATTACAACAATTCGATGCGAGTCGACGAGGGAAGAAAGGGCTGAAGAAAGTCTTCTCGGGATAAAAATGAAGGCACGTGTACCGCAGGGGGGAAGGGGGATAAGAGCCTACTTAGTAGACCCTCGATCTGAGTTGCGTCTAGGGAGGGAGAAAAGAAAAAGAAAGTTGCGGAGACAAAAGGTGGGAAAAAAAAACAAAAAAAAAAACGTGCGGCGAGCGCACGAAGAAGCAGCCAGGGCTGCTGAGGTAAGGGATGCTTCTGCACTACAGTAGGCCCCCTCGGGTAAGGCGGTGGTGTGCGAGAGCAATGTGTCCGCCTTATAGGGGAAGCCGCCTTATTCAGTCTATGCTATGAGTGCATCCCTCAGTAGTGCCGAGCGATTTTGACCGCGTTGTATTGGGATATCGCCTTGTTCAGACCGCCTTATTGGGGGGGGCCTACCACTGTACCTGGTTTCATGTAAGGAGCTGTACGACACGTGCTCGGCATGGTGATGCTCGCACTGCTGCCGCGCGCTCTTCCTGGACCCTTGACGAATACAGAAACACAAAATCACATCTAGACCATCTAGATCATCTAGATCGTCTAGATTATCTAGATCACCTAGATCATCCAGATCACATAGATCGTATAGATCATGTATCTGCCGTTATGATGTGTTGTGCAGGATCTGTATATATGGAGTATAATAGGCCTCCATCGCGCACGCCGCCATCACCGATGAGATCGAAACCATGTTCCAAGCCGACGAACGCCATGTCTATGCACTTTTATTCTACGCTCTTTCCACCGAATCATAATATGGAAATCATCAGCCTTGGTCACCCCGCCTCCGAAGGGAAAAATTGTACCAGGTATAGAGTACAAATCCAACCAAGGAAACACGTGGTAGATCATGCAGATCGCACGGCTCCGACCCGGTAACATGAGCCAGACCATACAGATCATACAGATATTCCCTGGAATATGTAGATCATCGCGTGGAAGATGTAGATCACCACGTGGAAAATGTAGATCACCACGTGGGATCGGTGATCTGTCCGACGTTTGCAAGATTGCACCCGTCGTTTAGTGGGTCGCGCTGTACACGGGTGCCAAAAGGGAAAAAAAGCCAGACTTTTTCACGGATCAGGTCGAGTCAGGGTTAATCAACCCGCCCCGACCCGCGAGATCTAAAGACCCCCTCGCCCGACCCGACCCGACCCATTCCTTGACATTCCAAGCACCTCCTGACCCGAACCCGTCCGAACCGCGAGATTTTGATAACCTCGTAATGACGGGTCGGGTCGTGACCCGTGAAAAGCCCTGTTTAAATCATTTTATTTTCGAGGTCTTTTGATTGACTGGGGTGGGTCATACTACGGCCAAGTTGTAACATATTATGTTGTAGTATGACGTACCTGGTGTTATTTTTAGTTCGTGTAAAAATCCGAACCCCTTTTTCTCATTTTTTTTTCATTGTGCCCTTTTTTTTTGGAATGTGGCCTCGTTCTTCTCTCTATCTCTCTATCTCTCTCTCTTTTTTTTACTATCGTCAGCTATTGACAGTTGTGCGCGTTGGTGGGCTTTTATTTTTTATCCTTTATTGTCGTGTGCCCTCGGGGGCTGGGACGTAAATAAACAATGGCCAAAAAATGCAACACACAAGAGTGCCACAGCTGCTGCACCGCAGTGCCGACGCGCAGCTATTTCGTGACGCCGTGACTTGTCTTTTGCCCAACCCTCTAGGTCATGCGAATACGAGAGCCGCAGGCTACCGGCCTTCTGTTTCAATCGGGGAAGCTGGTGGTGACGGGGGCCACGGGCATCGAAGCTGCGAGAGACGCTGGGCAGAAATTCGTGGCCGTGGTCGAAAGCTTGGGGCTCAAGCCTTCCTTCGCGTAAGTCACGGGCGATACGGTATCCCCTCTCCCCTGTTTCGGCGTTACGGTTTGTAGTAAAGTGCCTCTTCGCCGGGTGACACGACGTTTTTTTCGCTTTTTCGATCGCTAGGCCTGGACTCCACAAGGCGGGGGAAGAGGGGGATGGGAGGGAGGGAGGGAGGGAGGGAGGGAGGGAGGGAGGGAGGGAGGGAACAACAGCATTGTTGTGATACCTTTTCCAATCATCGCCCACCGGTGGCGTGGTGATCGTGCCGCGGAATTTTTCATCTCCCCTGCGCGCTACCTGTCGGACGGCGGTGCCTCCCTTTTTTTCGTATTTTTCTTTTCGTTTGCAGAAATTTTGCTGTACAGAATATGGTGGCAACGGCGGAGATGGACTACGCGATCAACCTTGAGCTCATGGCGTACTCGCATGCAAGGTGGGAACGGGAGAAGAAGACCAAAAATGTGCTAGTTCAAAAGAAGACTTGTGGTACGATGCACCTGGTGGGGGTATTGATGGCACTGTTTGAGGCAAAATATTTTTGGTGGACTCAGCTCGTGAGCTGAGGAACTACCCTACCCTGTATCATCCGAATCCTGTTTTGTGTTTTTCATTGTTACTCGTTATGTACGTAGGCCATGGGATTGTGGTTGTGGTTTTCCCCGGGGGGGTGTCATGTCGCAAAGCTTTTTCAGGGAGAACAAAGGTGTCCGTTCTTTGTACCGGGTTACTCGTCGGCCACCGGGCAAGAAAACTGGGCGATCAGCACCACGCTGACAAGCAAAAAAACGAGTTTATAGTGGTAGTCACTTACATTATAGTATACGTAGATTTTGGTCCCCCTCAGAAACGGGTTTTATAGTTTTCGTGCACGTATTGATAAACGCCGCCCTGCTGACCCTGGTACAAGCTAGTTCTAAGGGGAGTCGCCGATCTTTATCCTTGATGAGGACATACACCCAGTAATACGCGCGATCGGAGTGTAACACACAGCTTGCAAAGATGAGTTTTCGACGAAATCTTCGATCTCACAGCTGGAGTGTATTATTATTATTTATTATTATTATTATTACTATTATTATTATTATTATTATTATTATTATTATTATTATTATTATTATTATTATTATTATTATTATTATTATTATTATTATTATTATTATTATTATTATTATTATTATTATTATTATTATTATTATCATTATTATCATTATTATCATTATTATTATTATTATTATTATTATTATTATTATTATTATTATTATTATTATTATTATTATTATTATTATTATTATTATTATTATTATTGTTGTTTTTGTTGTTGTTGTTGTTGTTGTTGTTGTTGTTGTTGTTGTTGTTATTATTATTGTACCTGAGCCATTGGATACTTGGTCAGGCTAAGCGTGCAATGTATGCCAAAATCGCTTTTTTGGGGAGGTGAGATACACATCTATCTTCCTCACGTGACTACGTAAGCGCCTAACGTGTTCATGTTATAAGGCTTGGTTTGGGTAGGCTATTATGGGTTAACCTTTTGCAAGCGCGGTCAAACGGCTTACAACATGTAGTTGTCCCCCGGTACCGCAGGAAGTGTCAGCTGAACAAGGCTAGGTTAGGGGGAGATGTACCCCCCTTTTCTCGCGACAGGGTTTGAGCCACTCGCAGGAGTGACTAAATACCTCACGGACAATAAATAGTACCTGATGTGATGTTTTTTTGGCGCAGATTAGCTTATCGTTGTCAGTGCCGATTCGTATCCCCCGCTCTCTTTACTGACCGTGTCATATAATAATATAACGCTTACTATAACATCTACCCTCCATGCGGGTGTTATAGTACCGGCGCACAGAACGATTATTATGGAAAATCGTCCTGTTGACCCTGACAACATCCAGGGGAGTCACCGACCTATATATTTCATGAGGATCAAATATACCAGTACCACGCGCGAACACGACCTTCCGTCGATTTTGTGCAACTACTGCTGTATATTAGGTGAAACATAGATGCACCACGCAGCTTGCAAAGTTGAGCTTCAACTATTCAATCGGTCGTACTCACAGATAACGTTTTTCATTTTTTTTTTTCAAAAAAAATAAAACATCAGGGGAGCTTGAGGCCGCAAAGGAACGGCGGGGTCATTCGCTCGAGTGACCCCGAGCCACCGCAAGAAAACGCCTCCGAAAAATGGCGACCCTACTGCTGTGGCCTTGGTCAGCAAAAACGAAAAAAACAGCACCACGAGAATAGTGTCAGCTGTACGCCGATTTGACAACAAACACCGAGAAGGCCATTTACTGCGTACGGACCTTAGATAGAATATATCACTGGAGTTCTGACTGCTGTGCCTTTTTTCTACTCGTAACGCGCTGTTTATTGATACCCGTGGTTGGCGAGTCCGCTCGCCCACCCCTTACAGCAATTTTCCGCAACCGCTTTCGCGTCTCCGCTCGCTGCGTCAGGAGTTTCTGCAGGTAGTGTCGTAGTCGGCTTTGCCTTAGCCAGTCGACTAATACCTGGCCGTGAAGTCCTTCCAACTCGCAGCCCTACCGTTAGCGTGTTTGCGAGACACCAAATGTGACTGGGTAGGAAAACGTACACCACTCTGTCCGGAAATATAAGCAACATTGTATTTCAATATTTATGGACAAAGGTTGCTTACATTTACGGACCGGAAAACGAAAAGGTAAGCAGCGTTTTCAAGATTCCTAGTGGAGACCGTCGGTGGGGCGTGGTCCCACTTCTCTCTGCGTAAGCAGAATGTTCTTACAGTTGAACTACAACGGCGGAGTGTGTGACAACACGGGCCGATACAGCAGCCCCGTTGACAGAGGGAGAAACAGGGATGGATGAGAAGTGAGAGTGGTGGGCGAGCGGTTGTCATTGCTCCCTCGGCTCTCGGGTCAAAGGACAATCCAACGGGGCCTTCCAAAGTCCCGCTGCGGAGGATCCGCTAGGCGGGATATCCGCCGCGGAGGATCCGTCTGCGGAATGTGGAGGGGAACGCTACGTGGCGAGTTCTAGACATAACAAATCTCCCGAGGTCCTTCCAGAAACGAAGTCTGGAAGGTCGAAGGGGTTTTGACATTCTCCCTTAGGCGTGTTGGTCCGGGGACATGGTCGCATTTGTTTATTATTATCCAAAGGTTGCTTATGTTTGCGGACAGAGTGGTATAGCAATAATGTTTAAACTGACAAACGTCACAGCCCAAGGCCTAACGCAACCAAAGCAAAAAAATGGGTTCGACATAACTTTTCCTACCTTTTTATTCTTATTTTTATCCTAGTTTTTCGTGGGTTGGGTCGGCCTTGACCCACAAAAAGTTTATTAAAAGGTTCGACATACACTTTCCTACCACTTAACAATTAAAAATTAACCTATTTTTTTGTGGGTTGGATTGTCTTGGGTTCTTACGTTCGTCGGTTTTCATGTCATTTTTAGGCGGTTTTTCTCAACCCAACATCATTTGGAAGTCGCAAGCACCCTACAAGTATTCACTATGCTCCCTGTTTATTGATACCTGTTGTACTATTCCGCCTATAGACTATGTATTGATGTACTATTTCCCCTGTTGATTGATGCCAGCAAGCAGTTCATCGGTCCGATTCGCCGACCCCCTCCGTCAATTTCCGTAACCGTTTTCGCCTTTCTGCGCTTGCCGCGCTACGTGGTTTTCCATCTGCAGGTGGTGCATGTACGAACCGGAGCTGTTTCCTGGGTTGGTGTACCAGACGGCGCAGAGGGGTGTGGTTGCACACGTGTTCTCTTCCGGACGCGTGAGTTACTTTTCCATAGTCTGACGGAAGGGGGGGGTAGGGTAGGGGAGGGTAACGGGAGGAGGGGAGGGGAGTGCGGAGAGGAGGGAAGGGAAAGGAAATAAAGGGAAGGAAGGGAAGGGGAGGGGAGGAGAGGGGGTCGAAGTCAAGCCGGGCATATCTAGACCGACTGGTTTGATGGTGGCCCACGCAACAAATGCCAACCTGCGAAAAACACGCTTACATTGCTCCTGGCAAATGATTCTTGGGAGACCTTGGCCGCCTGGTATCGTACGCGCGACAGAATTTTGGGCGCTGAATTTAAGCGCTCGACGGCGTATTGATTGCTGGATATCTGCGACCAATATTATTTCGAACGTTCGCTGTCTGCGCGCGGGGGAATTTGAATGTGCCGAGTTTTTTTTTATCACTTTGGTGACGCATGCTATCACTGCCCTTTGCTTGGTTGTCCCCGTGGCGCACGCTAACACCGCTCCTCGCATGTGGTCCGTCGGAACAACCTTGGCTGCATGGTATCGTACCCGCGACGGATTTTTTGTTGATGATTTTAGGCGCACCATGGAGCTTTGAACGCTGAAACTATGAGGGCATCGGAAAATTATGCGCGGAGTTTATTTTATGCACAAGACGCCATGTTTTTGAACGCTGACTTCTATCGATCAGGTGGCGCACGCTGAACACTGCTCCTTGTGTATGGTCCGCGTGAGAGTTTTTTTTTTCTTTTTTTTTTGCTAAGTTTATATACGCGACGGAATTTGTTCCGCTGGCTTTTTTTGTATTCAGGTGACGCTCACGGGAGCCAAGAACGAAGACCACCTCAACGAGGCGCTGGTCAACTTGCTTCCCATCCTCGATATGTACAAACAACCGGACCCGCCAGCGGTGTAACGCGACTAAGGAAGCACTCTCCATAGTTCTATCAGACGCTACTACAATGGGTACCCCGTCTTAAAAGCGCGCAGGATAAGAGCTTTCGGGACTTAGGAGCGGTCAAATCGGCAGTTTCCCGCCTCTACTATAACTACTATAAGCTATGTACTGTGCACTACAGATGAGAGCAGCCGTACAGTTAACCCCTTTAGAGCCCCAAAATCCCTTCCTGTACTCACTTCAAGTAAAATTGTCCCCGAAACGGGTTTCCAGTTTTAAAGGCGTTAATATCGCTTGTTTCGGCTTGTCACAGGGTGTTCTCAGATCGGGGCACCCACTGTTATAAATCTACCGCCCAAACGGCGAGCAGAGAGCGCCGAATCGTAGCCTCCCGGGAATAGGTTGTTTGTGTCCCTCCCAAGGATATATTGCTTGAGTCCCTGGGATTGGAAAGAGGGGGGGGGGCAGCGTAGGAGGCATTTTCCTTGGGGAGGGGTTATTTATGTCCCCTGTTATGGGTTTCCTTTTTGGAAAGCGTTTTTTCTCGGGGATGACATCGAACGATGTCCTTTTATTGTCCAAGCTATTGTTTTAACGCCGATGCTCGGCGGTAACATTGTGGAGGTGTTGGCTGGCTGTAGTGCTGTTGTTGTAGCGCTCTTTTTCTGATTGATTTACGGCGGACGGGCGGACAGGCGGGCGGGCGGGCGGGCGGGTGGCCACCAGCGCACTCATTAGGGCTCCGGAGTCGGTTGCGTGAAGCGTGGTGTCGGGGGGTGGCCACTTGGCCGCGGGATGTCCTCGCAGATAAAGTAACTTTGTGTGTTACTAGTTTATATCATGCAGCAAAGAAGGCGGGTAAATGGTGCCGGGGAGTCGTTCTACGACAGCCCCCCCAACTTTTCTTTCAATGAAGTCGCCCGTTTCGAAACCAGCTCCTGGCCGTATCTCCCTGAATTCCGGTGCCCCTTGCCCCCAACCCGAGGTCATCGCTTGATGGTCCTTCCTTTGCAAACAAGAACACATGTTGAAACATTTTTTTCATTGCACCCTTCCTCGTGTCGAGCAGCCATGAAACGTTCGCGAAATAAAATGGTTGTTTTTGAGGGGGGCGATCGTGAAATCAGTCCCGGGGGTCCTCCAAGCAGCCGAACGGTTCATGGCCAGGTGACCGATAGATGAGGCAAGCAATCGCTCGGAGCGCCGCGCAGCCCAGATGCATGGTGCCCAAAGCTGAAGGGAGGGGGCGGCAGTAGGGAAACCACGGTTGAAGAAAGCAACAAGGAGACGGCAGAAAGGGCAGCAAGGCACCAGGCCGACTAGTAGGTAGAACCTGTCTACGTAACTCAAAACTGCTGCGACTACGTTGTGTTTTGTTTCGTTCTTTGGATTGCCTGCTCCATCCCGCTCGGAGGGGCAGTGCCGGCCGATACGGCGTTACTGCCACCGCCGGTATGCTGGTTCTTGATTAACCGGTTTTTCCTTCAATTTATTTTGTTCCTTTCTTTGTGCTTTTTTTTCCTTTTTTGCTTTGCCCTTTCTGCTTCCGTTTGGGTACCCTTGGGGTTATCGAGACGATGATGTCGGTATAGACACCCCGCCATCGTAAAGACAGGCAATAGAGGACACGGACCAGGTAGCAATGCTCCTGACCCTCCAGTAGTTTCATTCGGAACAACCGTGCCGTCCTGTTTCCCTGTTTCCGTTTTTTTTCGTTTTTGCTTTCTTGCTCATCTTTGCTGTATTCTTTTTATTTTTGCTGCAAAATAGTCTGGTGTGCTGGCTTGCGTATTTCTGTGTTTCGCCCGTGTGCTGTGTTAACGCAATACATGGTAATCAAACGTAAATGCATAGACTATATACTTGGAAGTATATGTGTTTGTCACGGTTAAAGCTTGAGAAACCTGCGACGAGTTTGCACTTGACTGAAGTGCGTAGGAATGCGGGGAAACTACGTAAAGTCGTGTTGATTCGTGGACGCCTGTTCACGGATAGTAGTCTGTTGAAATCTTCTGTGATACGAGTGACGAGCAGGTGGTGGGTGGTTGACGCACTGTGTTTGTCGTTTTTATTTTTATTTTTGATATTACCTTTTTACTTTGTTGCCAGCTCAACTCGTAGTTCGGTTTTGCCCTCTCCTTCTCGTCGGCTATCTTGACAAGCGGTAGCCACAGGTGTCTTTCCCTTCTCCCCCCCCGTGCGTACTGGGTAAACTGGTAAACCGAGTACATTATGAGAGCTACGTCTCTTCGCTGGACCAGCTCCTCGAGACGAGCCCCCAGCGAGACACAAGCGAATCTCAAGGCGAGAAGGAGACACGAGACTTGGCCAAGGCCCGGCAACGGGGTCAATCGGGATCAGGGGCTACCGCCTTCCTAAGGGCGAGGCCTGTAGACTCAGCTAGAACCATCCCTGCATCAGAGTTCGTGACTGCGGGAAAGAGATTTCTGGGGATAGAGGACTTTTTGGCGGCGAGGTGCCAATGCTGCGATGAAGCGGAAGTTAATACGCGGCATGCACGATTGTGTCACCGATCGAGCGCGCAGGTGAACCAGCACCAACCCTTTGTGCACGCGCTCTCCCGCACCCTTTATATCATGTCCATCCGCCACCAGGTGGAAAGCGTTCCACGCGGACAAGGATTTGCGAATGGACATCGTGATTGAGGCAGGTGGACTAAGAGATGCTACGACATCGGAGTACCGCGACAAGTCGATACTCCTCGACGTCACGTATGCGGACCCACAAGGAGGAATCCACATGCGGGCAGGAAGTGCGGAAACGGATCAGCGGCTTCCACTTCCGAGGTGCGCAAGCGCAACCACTACGCTCGTCCGGGACAGGTGTCCTTCGACGAACGCAACTATAAACTCGCCACCCTCGCGGTGGAAAGCTTTGGGCGCCTCGGTAAAGAAGGCAGCGACCTGATAGATCAGGTGGCGGCAAGCATCGTTGGAGGGACGGACGCATCGTCCCCAGCGCGGAAAGGCATGTGCAAGGAGCGACTATTCCAAATCATCTCTGTGACCACTCAGGTCGCGATTTCGCACAGAGTTCATCGATATAGGCTATCTCTGAGGGATCGTCAGGCCGCGAGGGGAAGGGAGGAAGAATCGGGAGGACTACGGCCACTGGCCTGGGGTGGCAATATTGACGAGGATTAAGGTAGACTCTCAACTAAAACATATATAGGGAAAGGAAATGGTAGATGGAAGGAGAAGATGTGTGGGGAAAGGAGATGGGCAAATGGTTGGCCCGGAAGATACCATTTCATTGCATTACGGTGCCATCATTCGACTCCATATTAGGTACTACTGCTGCTTTATGGAAGGACATTCGATTTCCATCGGAAAGCCATCTACGCTATATTGTCGGAGGGCAAAAATAATGATAATAGTTTACAGATTCGACGTGAAACCATGTCATGGTTGAGGTGAAACCACGTGATATCAGATGTCACACTCACGTCAAGGCCATCATAGATGAGCGGTAGTGTTGGTGGCGATGATGGGACAAGCAGGACGCCCCCCATCTCACTACCTGCTCTACCCTGCGTTTCCCTGCGTTACCCCGCACTACCGTGCCTAGCCTTGTCATGCCTGTCTTTTAGTATCCTCTTTTTTAGGGGAATAATGCATATAAGCTATTGCGTCTATCCAGCGAGCCTTGAGGAGAGACCAATGAAGACACTGGAACACATGAGGAGGACGCTTCCCAACACCGACCAACCACGCATCCCCCTCTCGGAATACCAATACATTCTTCTTTGTAGACTTCTTATTATTGGCGTTGAGCTATGAGAAGCTCGAGGAGACAGGAAAGGAGGAGTGAGAGCATGGGGTGGGGTGAGGCTCACAGAGTTCGCTTCCCGCCAGCATTGGTGCTGTGCTCTCTTCTGGACCTTCACCTGTGGAACGTTCTCCTAGATGTTCTATATTCCTATGAGCGCTTAAGGCGCTTACATCTATCTCTTTTGTCCAGAGGAGGAACGTTCCATTACCGAGAACGCTCTTGTGGTGTAAGCTAGCTAGATTCTACGGGTTATCTTCTCCACTCAGAATTTTACGTTCAAGAGCATCTTCTTGTGGCCAATAGACCATGACTCTGCGGGCTATCTTACCGAATCTATTGACAGCTATAATGACACTCTGTTACATTAGCCCACCCTGAATAGTCGTATAGGCACACCTCAAGACGGTCGAAGGGTAACGACAAAGTTCATCCTAAAGACCGTGAAAGGGGGTCGAAGATGCCGCTATTCGAAACAAAGAATTGAGGCTAAAGATTCCCCCACACCTTGTAATGAGGCCTAAACGCCAAGGATGGGGACATTCACGAATAAAGCAGATCGCTGAAAGAAAGACCATAATAAGATAGAGGAAGACACAAAACCCAGAATGGGGTGACCGAAGTTGAGCAACCGAAGCTAGAAACGAAAAAGGAAACCTGAAGACGAAGCGAGGCGGGTTTTTTTCCGATCTGGGTGTCCGACCTGATTTCCGATTTATCCGAACTGCCTATATGAGGTACATCATAGATAGAGGGGTGTGTGTGGGTAGTAGAGCGACATCGCCCCCCCCCCTAGCAGTTAGGGGGGTTCTTTCCAGATAATGTAATATATCGGGGCGATTTTTTTTCCGATCTGGGTGTCCGATCCGATTTCCGATTTATCGGAACTTCCTACCTGGTGCACATCATATACGATGTGGATGTGTTTTGTGGGTGTTCTTCACACATGAAACTCATATTTGCACCCATCTATATCGAGCGCAACCAGTGTCGTCGTCCGTGCTGATGATGCTCGGCGAAATCTTCGATCTCACAGCTGGATGGAAGAGTGTATTTATTTGTATTTTTATCATAATAATAGAGAGACGAGCTCTCTCTCTCTGTGGTCACAAAAGCTATGAGACAGATTTAAACACATATTATTATTATCATTATTATTTTCGCCCTCCGACAATGTAGCGTAGATGCCTTTCCGATACAAATCGAATATCCTTCCTTAAAGCAGCGGTAGCACCTAATATGAAGTCGAATGATCGAACCATAATGCAGTGGTATCTTCTTGAGTCCAAATACAGCAACCAAGCTTCAATGTTAAGATACGGCCTCGAAAGGCCTGTAGGTATCCGAATTTGAGATCATTTGAATGGGTTTCGTATGATAAGGTTGGCGGTTTATATTCGGGGAAGTTAGGAATTAGATCGGAGGCACGCGCCTCCGATCTCAGAAGCTATCCCGGGCTCTGGTGGAAACGAATAAAGCTACATCTCTACGAAGGAACGAAAGTGAGTACTCCGAGGACCTACCCAATTGGCAGACCTGCAGGGGGCACTCTGTGTCCCCCACCTATTAATTTAACAAGTGGCGTCGTCGGCAGGACAGAAAAAAAGCGAAACATTTTTTTTCTCTCCCTGTTTCTTCGACGGGAGCGCGGTCATGCGCCCTGTCGGGGCCCCGGCCCGCAGATCATGGGCGCGGCCAGGGTCGAGTGCCGTCCCAGTCGCTTTCGTGGCAGACGGGATCGAGCCATCATTCAACTGTCATGCCCATCGATGATTCATCTGACCCTTGGCTTGACCACACATCGAACTGCTGGCCACTAGAAGAGCATCATTATGCAGAAGGTTTCGCCGTTAAGGCCTCGTTTAAGACAGTCGACCCTCCCCTTTGGAGCGGCCTCCTTTCACCTCGCGCTGATGCCCTCCGAGAAAACCGGGGGCTTTGCCTCAACTGCCACGAAGACAACCATTCCTTCAAGCTTTGTAGGCATCCTTATATTACTGCGAGTGGCTGCTTGAACCCTGAACTAGGCCAACTTGGCGACGATGACGCACACCGACGTTGACAAACACGCATGGTCTGCTACCGCCGAGACGACAAATCCTCTCGCCCAAACAACCACAAGAAAAATCGTCGCCATCTTTCAGGATCAGGGCCAGGTAAACTGTTACAACGATACCACATACACGTCGGATCACCATGGTATCCTGCGCTCGCCCGCCTCTTCTGCCCCCGCTCCCGCTTCTCGAATGCGCTTTGGAGCAGCCCACAACCCGGGCGAAAATAAATGTGCGCGCCAACCTGGCACATTCCGTAACGGCAATTGACAGCTCGACGGCGGTACGGCACCGTCGACAACACTGTCGGGGGGTACCTATTTTGGTTTCAGGAAATGCTCGTGTTCTGTTGCTAGCCTGTCCAGAAACGCAGCACAGATTGCCTCTGTCAAGAGCCTACGGGCTCCTACGCCGTCTGCGGACGATTCTCACGGCGTAGTACCGGCGGCGGAAACTAGCGCTTCAAGCGTGGTTTCCTCCAGCCAGGTAATTTTTTTTCTTTTCTTTCTTTTTCGACGGCGAGAACGCGCGCTTTCAGCGACGTTCCCCTCGGTCATGGTCTGAGTTCGGCAACGGGAACCGCGCTTCCAGCGCCGTTTCCCTCAGCCGCGGCATAAACTCAGCAATGGGGGTACGCGCTCCAAACGCCGCCCCCATCAACCATGGCACGGGAGCCTGCGCTTTGCGCGCTCCCCCTCTAGGTACGCGCCGCGCAACAATATAGCTGCAGCGACGGCGCGTCGCCTTTTTTACGCGTATGTGTGCATCCCCCCCTCTCCCTGACCAGGCGGTGGCGGTCGGTTTGAGGTGTGGGACGGTCGACCCTCGAAACACTTTTTCTGACCACGAGGTGGCGGTCGATTTGAGGTGTGGGAAGGCCAACACTAAAACACCGAGATCTTTTGCGAGGCTCGATCCAGTGTTTGCTCGCGATAAGAGCGGGCGCTCTGTCCTTTTTTCCATCAAGGAGGAGTCGACAAGATTAGCTACCTCGTCTCCCTTCTCCAAGAGACATAACGGAAGAGAGCCTCCTCGGGTAAAAATATTATTGCCTTGCCCGAGCCCCGCTCCAGAAGACGCCCACAGGGTTTACGGACCCTGCTTCGTCTTTTAACACGCTAACCCACGTGTTTCAGGCTACGTCTGCCCCAGTGGCACAGGAAGAAGATCCGACACTGCGCGACGGGCCAGTGGTGACTCCACGGCCTCCAGCCTGATCAGCTGGACGCTATTCCCGTAAATTTACGGAAGAATCGCGCCTCTCGTCAAGCAGAAACAGCTCAGAGCCCCTGCCCCTTTGGGCGCAGTTGGAGCAGTTTTCTTGCGATTATACGCCAAAAAGCGAAGAGGCCACGACGCGAGAAACCGTGGGTTCGGACTCGCGTCGTGCTCCCGAGGCCTGGTGTTCCTGAGGGGGACACTACAGGCCCAAAGAGCCGAGGACTGGTGTTCCCAGACGGGGACATTACAGACCCAAATGCCCAAAGAGGCTACCGACGGGTTGGCACCGTCGGTGTTGGACTCTTTTTCGGGTGTAATGAGGGCGGCTTCTTACGAGTTTCCGCCAGCGAGTGAGGAGGACCCGAGGCGAGAAACCCCAGGTTCGGACTCGCATGTTGCTCCCGAGGCCTGGTGCCCCCGCAAGGGGACATTACAGGCCAAAGAGCCGAGGACTGGTGTTCCCAGACGGGGACATTGCAGACCCAAATGCCGAACGAGGCTACCGACGGGTTGGCACCGTCGGTGTTGGACTCGTTTTCGGGTGCAATGAGGGCGGCTTCTTACGAGTTTCCGCCAGCGAGTGAGGAGGACCCGAGGCGAGAAACCCCAGGTTCGGACTCGCATGTTGCTCCTGAGGCCTGGTGCTCCCGCAAGGGGACATTACACGCCCAAGTAGCCGAGGACTGGTGTTCCCAAAAGGGGACATTGCAGACCCACAAATGCCGAACGAGGCTACCGACGGGTTGGCACCGTCGGTTTTTGCCATTTTTCGGGCGCAGTTAGAGCGGATTCTCGCGCTTTTCCGCCAACGAGCGAAGAAAGACCCGAGGCGAGATACCACGGGTTCGGATTCGCGTCGTGCTCCCGAGGCCTGGTGTTCCTGGACGGGGACATTGCAGGCCCAAATTTCAACACGGATTTTGACCCTTCTCTCGAATACTCCACAGCCAAGTGGTGTTATTCTGGCAGCTCCCATCCTATTTTCCACCCTGGTCCCCTTCGTCGTTTGCCGTGGACGACGTATCATATTCTTGCGCGGAGCAGGACATGATGGCCGAAAAGACCAAGTTTTTGCAAGACCATCGAGCAGTGGGGCTCATTATGTCGTCGCCTCGTCCAAGCACACGCAAACGCATCGGTCGAGGCGTGCACAACTTTGACTCCGCTGTTGGGGACAGGGAGAAGCAAAACGCCGTGTCACCTGGCACCTATGCCAAATTCACGCAGAATTCAGCCACAAAAAAAAAAAAAAAAAAAAAAAAAAAGTCACCTTTTGAGCTCTGACAACAAGCTTCTGGCTGAATCCTGCCCTCTGAACCCAGTGTGGGGCGTTGGTCTCCGGGCTGATGGTCCCAGGGCCAACAGCCCATGCCAGGGGAGAGGAAAACTTGCTCGGTGAGGCCCTTTCTGCCGTTCGCGCAGCTATTTGCGACAATGAGACCGGGTCGGCGCACCCGGCCTCCCCTAGTCGGTTCCGCACCTGCACTGCGAGTGCAAGAACCAAGAAATCTCGTCCGCGCCGCAACCAGACCGTTCACAGCGGCCAGCGCTCGCAAAGCTTCCCCTTCGGCGTTTCCGACCTATTTCTCGGGCGCGTTGGCCAATGAAAAGCCGTGAAGTTGTGGAGATAGCTTTTAGCGTCGGCCCTGACCTTGCGATGTCAGAACACTGCCCCTGTTTCATCGAGGGTACTGTGACGCTGGACGACGTTTTGTTCACTATGAAAATCGCGTTTATCAGTCGAGCAACGCTCGACTTGGAGAGGCACTGGACTCCTAAAGATTTGGGGACCGGCAGCATTGCTTGGGTTCCCAAACACCTCCGAGGATACTGAGGGGAACAAAGTTCCGCATATCCTCCGGCCACAATACATAAGAGAGCATTGGCAAAGTGGGGACCCTCAATGCACGAGTCCAGCGGTAGCTTGAGTTCGTCACGGCGTTCGATTGCACACTCGAGTACCGCAAAGGCAGCGCCAAGGGCATCGCCGATTTTTCCGGCCCGTTTTCCAGAGCCCGCTACGGAGTACGACCGCAGTGGCTTGGAAAAATTCAACCTCGTGGGGTTGACAAGCCTCAACCCCGTTGGAGATAGCGGTATCTACCTCCTACGGACCCGCGGGCTGCGCGCTCCCCCCTCGCCGATCCCAGGAGTCGGTTCGGGTGGACTCGCGCCCCTCGCCAAAAGCACTGTCTTGGGTGGGCTCGTGCCCCACACGGAAAGCACTGCTTTGGGTGGACTCGAACCCCTCGCCGAAAGCACTGTCTTGGGTGGGCTCGTGCCCCGCACTGAACATGCTGCCTTGGGTGGGCTCCCTCTCACCTCTACCGCGTTTCACGATTTTCGCAAACACGAGCCACGTATAAGGATTGACGGCCTTTCTGTTTCCCCGGGGAGATTCGTCGCTCGTGTTTCTGCCTCCGTCGCCACTACCGAAGGCTGTACCGGCCGCGGGTCGATTTCACCTGCCGCCGACACTGTTTTCGCTTCGGTCTTTGCCATACCCATCGAGGGCGGCACGGGCTCCGCAGAAGCCCTGGCTGCAGCGACGCCCATCGCACAGCCGACTTATCTATCCCGGAGTTCTTTACAGGAGACGGCCCCCGCCGCGACCACCGGTTCGACTGTGTCCGTCTCCGCCATGCTTGGCACTCCAGCCCCTCCGTCGTCGACGACGCGCCAACGAACAGCGATAACAACGGGTAATGCACTCCCGCTGTAGATTATGGATTCGGGCCCGGCGGGGCCCCTCGGCCATCTTGCGGACGAAGTACAACCCCGTCGCGAGTTCCACGGCCGCAGCCGACCCCGTCGCCGCCGCGACCCCTGCTCTTGTCGACTCGCCGGTCCGCACGGTGCCACTGCCGTCCGACCGCGACCTCGCAGAGCCTATATAGGAACTCCTCTCTTACGGCTCACGCCTTCTCCTGGTGGCACGCCGACCGCATATACAAGGGCGGACGCCCTTCGCAACGCTGCTGAATTGCGTTTCGCTGATTCCGTCGCGTGTTATTCGCATTACGATTGGAAGCGAGAGCAGCACGCTGAGCCGACGTGCCACGCCATGATGCGTTACGTTTGTATCGGCCGGCAATCGGTCCTGCCGCCCGACTTTTTGGCGTGCTACCTCTTGCACAAGCGTCCCTCCCTCTCAGACATCCAGGAGCTGGCGGGTAAGGGTCGACTACATACAACCGACGACGTCATCGTCCTACTCGTCCGTAACCCGACACTACCGCCAACAAGCTCCGACAAACCGAACTCTGTGGGGCGAGCTGCTTGCTTTGCTAAACGACGAGCCAGTTCGCATCTACGTTCCCCTGCTCATGCGCCCTTGGATCATGCAAGCTTGCCACTCGACGGCCTCCTGCCACCTTGGCACCACGCGCACGTTGCGCATGCTGGAGCGTTTTTATTGGTGGATTGGCATGAGTGTGTGTACCCGGTGGTGGCTTCGCCACTGCTTGAAGTGCCAAGCGCGGATAACCCCACGGCTGACTGTCCGCTGGCCCATCATCACAATGCCTCTGCCGGAAGGTCCAGGTATCGCCGTCAGTGTTGACTACTTCGGCCCCCTTCCGGTCACACCACGAGGCAACACCTACATCCTGCTGTTCACCGATCGCTTCAGTCGTCGGGCCGACATGTTCCCCGTCACTGCCGCTGAGTTCACCGCGGAAGGTACAGCCAATATCCTGGTGAACCAATACATACCCTTGTGGGGGTGCCCGCGCACCATACTCTCGGACAACGGACTGCAGTTCTGCTCCAAGCTTTCACAAGCTGTATGTCAGTTGTTAGGTGTACACAAGCATGATACAAGCTCCTACCATCCCAACTGTAACGGGGGCGTTGAGCGGGTAAATCAAACTATGGCACAAATTCTGGCTATGGTCGTCAACGAGCGACAAGACGACTGGGACTTGCATCTGCCCCACGTCGAATTCGCTTACAACAACTCTGTCAGCGCGGCGACGGGTTTGGCACCCAACGAGGTCCACATGGGCAGACTCCCACGGCTCCCCCTGACGATTTTCGACCGCAAACGTGTCGTGGGACACCAGAGTCTGGCCCGTGACCTCCTGGCCTATTGCGATTTGGCCACCGACCGGCAAAAACGCGCGAACGACATTGTCCGCGCACACCACGCCCTCACCGTTTCCCGTGTTGACCGCAGAAACTCCGCCCTCGCCGACGCGCTGCGTCCAGCACCTAATTTCACTGTGGATGGTTGGGCATGGGTATACAATTCTGCCTCTACCATCCGCCAGGGTGTGAAGGCGAATACCGACGCCAAGGTACTCAAGGCCAAACTCGCGCTTAACTGGACGGGCCCATACAAGGTCCTGGCCGTCGGTCCCTGCTCCGCCGCCGAGACCCCGGACGGCTCGCCGCTCGGGAGCAACCTCCTTTATTTGGATCTCCCTTCCGACCTGCCTGGTTCGGACGCTCGTCAGCGTGTGGCAATCGAGCGCTGCAAACCCTGTGCCAACCCCCACGACAGCGGGGACATGCCCAAATACCTACCGGCGGGGCTGACACAGTATGTGCTCAACAAATTTTCCAAGACGTCCCCGCCGTACCACGTCACTCAAGACGACGTTTCGACTCCCCTCCAACGGCTGGAGGTGGAGCAGATCACTGGTCATCAGTCGGTACGGGGGCGAGGTGGCATCATCACGGTGCTATACAAGACGCATTGGGCGGGACTCTCCGAACCGTCCTGGGAGCGGGAAATGGACCTCCACCTCTCCCGCTCGCACATCTTGCGTTATTGGGCCGGAACCCCGGACCAGCACCGCCAAACCAACCGCCTTTACCGCCGAATGCGGATCGGGGCGGCACAGCGTGAGCTCTCCCGCAACAACGGGGAACGTTTCCTAGCGCCGGGCTACGCCTGTGTTTCCCGCACCGATTGGCTCCGTCGCTACCACGACACCATACTTCCTAAGGGAGCCCACTTTTGGTACAAGGGAGACGATGGTTTATGGTGTCTAGGAAAAATCAGCGCGAGCACTACCGAGGACAAGGTATACCTGGTCCGCTTTCTGGACGACCCGGGACCGATTAAACTCCCTCTTCCTCCGGCGCGCTACACGACTTCAACGGGAGCCGTACGAGGCTCTTGGTGCTTGCAAGTTCACATCGCCAGTGCGTTTCCTCGGGGAATCCAACGTAACGTAGACGAATCTCGAGGCGCGGCCGTGGCCAGTTGACTTCCAAGCCACCACCGCTTCTCGATAGTTCTTCATTTTTTTGAGGTATGAGTTTTGCGTCTTTGTCTTTGGGTCGTTCGTAGTGTCCTGAGGGTCTTCATCGAGTTTTGGGGCGGTTCTTTCCATTTTTTTTTCTGTCCTGCCGAACCCCCTGCTCAATGCCGGGTCAGGGTTCGGGAAAAACGCCGCTATCTGAGGCGCGGGGTTGCCGTCTTTTTGTCATAGTTCAAATTCGCCCTGCCGACGCCCTCCTCAGCCCAGAGCCGGGGGGCGACCAGTGTACGGGTCTGTGTGTCTTCTTTTATGTTTTGTGTGTTGTATTTGTTCTGCTTTTTTTTTTTTTTTTTTGTCGTCTAAATGCTTCCTCCCCTAGCGGGGCAGTATGTGTTGACAACTTCCATCCCGGGTATTCGTAGTTTCCTCGTCTAACCCCCCGCCTTGCCGATGGCCCGCGGGAGGTTTTTCGCATGACTTCTCCCTTGTGTTAGCGCCTGCGTTCCCCTCCATATCGACGAGGGCTCGCCTCGCCATAGTACTTTTTCTGTGGTTGGTTTACCGCAGAGCCTTTCCTGCCCCCCCCGCCACACCGGCGGCATGCGGCAGGTTCTAGAGCCTTTTCTGCCCCCCCCGCCACCCCGGCGGCATGCGGCAGGTTTTTGATGGGTGACTATTGCCTTGCTGTAGGGCATGCTTTTCTTTCTACTGCTTTTCTTCGCGTGTTCCTGGCTCCATAGCCAGACGGTTAGAGGTGTGGGAGTGGGGTTTGAGGAGCCGCATCTTCGACTCATGGTCTAGTTCGTAGAACCGGAGTTTCCCCGAATCTCCCATATTTCTGCATATGCGACTCATCAGGGTGGGCTAGTGTTAAGATACGGCCTCGAAAGGCCTGTAGGTATCCGAATTTGAGATCATTTGAATGGGTTTCGTATGATAAGGTTGGCGGTTTATATTCGGGGAAGTTAGGAATTAGATCGGAGGCACGCGCCTCCGATCTCAGAAGCTATCCCGGGCTCTGGTGGAAACGAATAAAGCTACATCTCTACGAAGGAACGAAAGTGAGTACTCCGAGGACCTACCCAATTGGCAGACCTGCAGGGGGCACTCTGTGTCCCCCACCTATTAATTTAACATCAAGGTGATTTCGCCATGCAATGCCAAGTAGAGCGTACTGAGAGTCTCGCAGGGTTGAAGAGAATATACTATGACATGTGTATGCCGTTGCTTGTTAAAGTATGCATATATATATGTGTGCTTCGCTGTCTCCTTACTTGGTCGCCTGTGTTTTCGTTCGTTGTTGGTGGTGTGGGGTGTAGTGCTGGCGTCTTGGTGCTGGCATTATTGAGTGTGGCGGCGCGTATCTCCGACATTGTGACCTTTCTTCGTCATCTTAGCTTCAATATTCAATATTGCACAAATAATACCACTCACTAATCCAGGTATCAATATTCCAATCACAAGTACAGTTGGGCGCCAGACCCGTCGCCGCGCTGACGGAGTTGTTGTAAGCGAATTCTACGTGGGGCAGATGCAAGCCCCAATCGTCTTGTCGCTCGTCGACGAAAGGGTTTCTAGACCTCCGACGGTATCGGAACCCACAACGAGGAGGCGAGGAGAGGCGGAGGCGGAACCGGAAGCAGACACGGAGGCGGACACTGAACCGGATACACCGTAGCCTGGTGCACATGGGTTAGCGAGCTTAAAGACGGAGCAGGGCCCGTAGACCCTGTGGGCGTCTTCGAGAGCGGGGCTCGGGCAAGTGGAAATAGTCCATAATCTACAGCGGGGGTGCATTGCCATAATCTACAGCGGGGGTGCGTTGCGCCTTGACATCCAGGTATCAATATTCCACTCACAAATACAGGTATCAATATTCCACTCACAAGTAATTATTATTACCTGGTGGTATTAATTATCACTATTTACTATAAATAACTAGAATATTAGACTGTACTACGACCTCTGGCACAAAATAACAGTCGTTTTGTATGTAGCAGAGCACGCATGAGATGCAGCGCTGCTACATGGCCTAACACGGCCTAACGACCTCATCATGTAGGCGGCCACATGCCACGTATCTATCTATACTGACCCTGCTTCTTCTACGAAGTACTTCTAGGTCCCCCAAGGGCAGGACCAGGGGGAAGATCAGATTAAATCTGAAGATTAGATTTTAGAATTTTAGGATTCCGACTATCATACCCTTGATCTGGCTTTTTTCAGCCGGGATCCGGGGCTCTGCCGGGGATTTCCTATTTTTCGTTTTTGTTTCGAGGTCTGTTGGTGTGGGTGACACTCGACCTATTTCTTCTGGTTCTTCTGCTTTCATCAGCACTGCCGGACTGCTACCACGCCACGCACGCTGCACCCCATCGAGCCCCATTTGCCGTTGCAGCAACCCCTGTGCCACTGCTGGGAAGAGAGCTCCTTCAATATTTAGCTGGCAACACACGGAGTGACCTCTGTCGGCTTCTGCCCCTTGACGGGGTGCTATCTGGCGGGTCCGCGGTTCACAGGGAGACAGAAAAAACAAAAACGAAGAACGAATCAGCGCACCAGGAGGCCAAGTGGGAGTCGGAGGGGCAGCGACTGTAGCGGCGGCGGCAGCGGCAGCGGCAACAGCTGTGGTGGACGGAGTGGGGGGGGCGTGTGTTGAGGGGAATGTGCAGCGCGAGGAGCAAGGGCGGCCTTGCGGGTTTCTTCCGGCGGAAAAAGGTACGGCCTCAGCCTTGTCATATCCCATGCCCACAGATTCGAGTTTTTTTTCTCGTCGCGTCTGACTTGTGTTTTGTGACTGCTGCCGTTACAGCAGTTAAAAACTGCTGCTGTACGAGTACCTACAAGTATACTGCTGTAGAAACAAAGAAACCAGGTGACCGTGGTTGACCGCATTGACGGACCTCATGTGTATTCTAAAACCAGTATAATGAAGCCCAAAGACGCCTTGACGCGTCCCAAAATATCGGTCTCCTATTGCGTTACCCTATTGTTTTCGACCTCATCTGATGTATACTTGTACAGGTATACTCGCAGCATCTCGTAGTAGCGGCCTGCCCGAAATACCGGCAGTATATCGGAACCCGGAGCTTACTGAATTACTGGGCCAAGCGTTTTCACAGCACTATATCGAGAAGCCGATACTTCTAACTTTTACGCCGGCAGTATAGAGGTAACACCTACTGCTTTCTTGCAGTTCGTATCGTAGGGGACCCCCAGCAAGGCGGGTGGTGTGCCGATGTGACGGCCTTTTGGAGGGAAGCCGCCGTATTTATTCCAGTTTATGACTTATGATATGAGTGCAATTCCCCAGTACGGGTCGCGCCAAGCGAAGCCTCATGTCGGGATACCACGCCTGACCGAAATGGGGGGACCCCTACATACTACAGTTGTGTGCTGTATCTTCGTGCCTCCTTCTGGAAACAAACGAACATGGCAACTATCAGAAAAAACGAAGATTATCTCTCTTCTTGTTTGCGTCGGCTTCTCGTTCTGCGCTTGGGCAACGGAAAAGCTTTGGGGCCTGCGTCAAACTGGCGCGTGGCTCACGAGGCTTGAACATCTGCCGGCTGGCCGACGGGCTTATCTTTGGAAGACCGGGAGTCAGCAGGATCGGTAGAAGCAGTGGAGATATCATGCCATGATTCCGACGATCTGCGATGGAGGAGAGCGAGCCCGTTTGAGCCCGAAATTGTGTACCGGGTACCTGGTAGTCTTACCAAAAAAAGGGTTGTCAGAAACATCGACATATGAGCGGCCGCATGCATGCATGTCACGAAGCTGCTCATGAATTGTACGCGTTCGCCGCCTGCCGCCCCAAACCTCAATGCATCCAAGTTACTTCTGCGAGTGGAATACGTATGATACACGTATGACATGATGTACGTACAACAGGCAGCACCGCATTGACACGGGCATTTTTTGTTCCTTGCTTGAACGAACATGCCTGGAAATGAGAAATGGAGATCATGTGCCTGAATTCAGCAGGCGCTCTCTGTTTTGTACAACAGCAGTGACGACCTTCTACGTGATCGTCTTCCACACATTTACCGGTATATGTTTCTGGTGGAGGCTTCAGCTGCTCTGTGATATATGCGTGTACCACCTTTGGTTTGTGTTTTTTCCCTGGGGTATTCCTCAGCTCCAGAGTGACTGGAGCCTGTCCTGTGACCACGGACTTGATTATGCGAGTTAATGTGAGAACAACAGGAACAACAACAACAACAATACAGCAGCATAAGCATAATAAGCATTAGCACCGCCTTTCACGGCTTGTTGTGGATACCACCGGCAGTGTTTACGTTTTACCGCACCTGGTACACTACTGTCTTCTTTTTTTTCTTATCCCATCCACCAGAGGGTACCCGAGGGTATAATTTATAAAAAATATTTCAAGGACGTCAGCCGTGAGTTCGACGAACGCACTTTTTGTTTCTCCTTCTCCTCGCTGTGTAGACGTAGACTCAGACCCGGGATCATTAAGCGGGCTCTTCTTCCCCCATCACCCCGGTGGGCGACTTCGTGTTTATCGCGAGTAGAATCCAGCACTTTCTTCCCTCGTCGACTGGCGTTGAACGTGCTTAAACACGCTATAAAGCGCTCTCGGCAGTTGTTGTCTCTAGAAAATAAAAGCCGCCATGCCATACCGAGACGTGAACCCCTTGTTAGTATTACGAGTGTTCGAGGTTTACCACTAAACCACCGGGGCGACCGGTGTTGCTCTGGCTATAGTATAGCTCTAGCAGGCGGGCCATTATTGCCATTTCGACAGTAGGTTCATTTATTACATACACCAGCAGCAGTAGTACCAGCTGCTAAACCTTAGTTATATCGGTTCTTTTTATCTACTCAACGTCATCAGTAAAACACCCAGCCGTGAAGGAGAAACCCAAAACAAATAATCGCAAATGAACAGAGGAAAGCAAAAATGTCAGCGAAGTTTATCGTGTTACATCAACACCGATAATATAAGTTTCGTTGGACCACCTCAGCACAACAATTCGACGCGAGTCGACGAGGGAAGAAAGTGCTGAATTGTTCTCGCAAATATAGACGAAGGCGCGTACCGTAGTGTGGAGGGGGGAGAAAAGCCTGCTTGGTGACACCGGATCTGGGTTGCGTCTCGGGAGAGGGAGAAGAAAATGTGCGAAGATAAGAGATGGGATGAGCAGAGAGAGCTCTCAAGTATACGCGATTCAAGCAAGCAAGAGCTTTTAGGTTCGTGTGCTATATTATAAAACTTCAAGTACACTCCAGCTGTGTGTGATACTCCGATCGCGTGTATTACGGGTTGTGTGTCCTCATTAACCCCTTCACAACTGGAAACCCGTTTTGGGGGGCAAAATTACTTGGATTTAGTATAGGGAGGGCTTCGGGGTTTTAAAGGGGTTGAAGGATATATACGACCATATTATGTGGTAGTATTTTGAGGCAGATAGTAAATCTTGCTAAGGTATGATAGCTATTTGGGCACTCTGGCTGGCTAAAGGGTACCGTGATATACGGCTCGATCGACCTGTGAATAGTAATAGCGTGTTTCCAAGCAACAGCGTCCCGATCCGGCCGAGTCAACCTATTAATAGAGCCTTCACAAGCCATAGCATCCAAGCATAGGTCACCCTATAGCGTTTTGGTTCGGGTTCGGGTTCGGGTTCTGGTCGGGTTTTCGACGTCAGGCGGCAGGCGGCACGGCCAAAACCTCCGCGTGGAAGACTAACTCCTAGGACGATTTTAACAAGCTTCAATACGAACCTGTCTGGAGCTGTCCTGTGACCACGGACTTGGTTGTGCGAGTTAACCCCTTTAGAGCCCCCGAACCCCTCCCTATACTAAATCCAAGTAATTTTGTCCCCAAAAACGGGTTTCCAGTTGTAAAGGGGTTAATGTGAGAACAACCTGTCGGAAGTATATGATTTGTCATGCGCCCTGTGATACTGCCTTTTAGTATTCGTTATTTGACGATATTGACTCTCCAATCTCTAACCTGCAATCTCGAGCGCATTTTTTCCGTTTGTCCTTTTTGAACGGTGAAAGTGCGATGCTACTGCTGCGGTCGTGCTAGTTCAGTATTATACGCACCGTATTCATATTTTGTGTTCATCTTTGGTTACGTGGCATACATACGTTGACGTTGTCTTGTGCAGTCAGACACCCAGTAGCCTCACCTTTTACTACTAAGTAACTGCTGTACGGAGCGAAACCATCTGTTGTTTGATATTAAATGCGGCGCAATTATAAAACAAGATGTTTGTCGACGGTGCGCGAGCTACGATCAGTACCTTGTCGTTGTGTTGGGATGTCCAGGCAGCCATGGGCGACAGGGATCACTTGGACCACAAAAATAGAGCCCTACGACAACGTGCCGTCATGCGCGAGCAATAAAGTGGTCCTGAGAGATGCCCATGTTGGTTTCCTAGAATATGTTGGCGTTTTTTGTTTGGGGCCTATTCGCCTATTCAAGGAGGACCTCTCCCCATCCTCACAAACACGGATATCGACGTAGCATAGGCCCCTCTCGGAGGTACTGCCTTGGATTGTCGAGGGAGATGTGCCTCATCAAGCTTGTGGTGCCTACCTGGTTTATTATCGACGAACGTCCGCGGCGGAATATTTCTTCGGCATTCAAACCGTAAACGAAAAATGTGTCATTGTACAGCAAGACGTGCCTCGGAGCCCCTGTCGCTTGCGACCTCGGCCCGAACCAGGGCCAGCGTCAGGCGCAACGAGTGGCCACGTTGTCAGGGTTTCCATCGATACTTGGATGTGTCTCGATAGATTTCTGTGCGACGAGTAAACCGGAATCACCAACTTTCGAGAAACGTCATCAACATCGGCCTAAATTAGAAACGAAAGAAACATGAACAGGACCTACAGTAGTAATAGTAGGTGCTACTATAATCACTAATTTAGTATACGATACGTACTGCTACATACAGCTAGCTGTACTTTCGGTGTTGGGTTGGTGTCACTGACAAGATATGAAATGCATACTAAAATGCATCATACACTATTTGGGTTATTAAAGCTGAATTAATGCATGGGGACTCCCCGGGTACTGTTGCAAAGGTATACCCGTACCCCGGGTATTGTGCCACAGCAGTCTTGAAGAAGTCACAGAAATTCCGGGCTAGGGTATGGGGATCTTACAGAATTTACAGAATTTGCGGGTACGGTACGGAAATGTTGCAGAACTCACAGAAGTTCCGGGTATTGTGGCACGGGCGTACAGAACTTGGACAATGAAAAAAAAACGATGTACCCGTACCCCGGGTATTTGGGGCACTGGCGTACAGAACTTCCAGAAGTTCCGGGTACGGGTATGAATGTCGTACATGGCTTCCAGAAGTTCCGAGTACGGGTATGTATGTCCTACAGAACTTACAGAAGCTCTTTGTAGGGCAATACCCTGGGTAAATACCCCGGGTATGGTTTGTGCGTACCCTGCGGAACACGACCTTGAAAAATTTCCGCTTCTGAAGATGCGCGATTCCGATCCGTGAAAAGGCCTTCGTACTATTTAATAAATTATAAATACTTGAAGATACCTGGTACTTACGAAAAACCGGCAGGGGTTTCCCATGGTTCGGTTCGATTCGATTCGATTCGGTTCGGTTCGGTTCGGTTCGGTTCGGTTCGGTTCGATTCGGTTCGGTTCGGTTCGGTTACTATTAATACGTGTGTATCCATATCTGCATCTGTCTATATCTTTTGTCTACCTGGTATCAATAGATCTGTCAAACTAATGTGCCTACGCCCCCCGCTTTTTTTCCCGCCGCAGAGCCCGCAAAACGCCACCGCCTTCGACGCCACCAGCCCGGTATCGAAGACCCCAAACCTTACCCCTGTGGTTCGCAAGGAAACCATGGTGGACCCCCCAACGTCGCGTGATCTCAAATACCAGTGCATCAGCGAGACGCCGGTGAGACGGAGAGAGGAGAGAGAGGGGGGGGGGGGGGGGGGGTGAGGTGTGTGGGGGGAGGGGAGGGGAAGTGGGAAGATATAGGAGATGGGAGAGATGGTAGAGAGGGAGAGAGGTACGCTCGTGCTATCATTCAATGCCGTTCTTCTTTTTCGTATTATATCGCTCTGCTCCTTTCTTTTTCTGCGAGCCGGAGGGATGTCTTTCCGCCGTTCGGGGGGTGGCCAGTTATGAGGCTGTCAGGGCCCTGCCCTCGCTTGCTTTGTAGATAACGTACGACTCTGACATGTCGCTGCTGCTCTGTTAGTATCTGCCCGGGGTACTAGCCCGTAGTCCACTTATTGTCCATAAGAATATTATAAAGCACTCCCTCCCCCCCTCCTCTATCGGAAAAACGCCTTTTCGTCAGGCGTACAAGGGATGGCGGAGTATCGTTAAGCGAAAAATCAGGGGCCCTCAAGGCAAGGTTCGAACGTACGATGTGATCACACAAGAGCATACGTCTGTCCTCGTCTTCACGTGGGATACTCAGGTGATTGGATGGTTTGTGATGTTTTTTATGCTTCGCTGCTTAAAGACAAGTGATTTGCATGGCCGAACCGTTATATCGTTTTGACGGTATTCTCAGTAACGCATTGCGGTACAAAACATAAGAACAATGAGGCAGAAAGGGGAGGCTTTGGTTCAGGTATTGTCGAAAAAGGAAGACATGAGGGACGAGAGTAGAGATGTTGGATTCAGGTACCCGGCCGGACATATCGCAGTGCTGTCGGTAATGCTGTGCTTTCGGTCATGTGTTGCTGTCGATAACACAGTTCTGTCGACATCGCGGTGCTGTTGGCCATGCGGTGATGTCGATGTCGCGATGCTGCCCGCCATGCGTTGCTGGTGGTAACGCGTTGCTGTCGATATCGCAGCGCTGTCGGTAACGCGGTGCTGTCGGTTTTGCGGTGATGTCGGTAACGCAGTTCTGTCGATGTCGTGGTGCTGTCGGTAACGCAGTGCTGTCGGTCTTGCGTTGATATCGGTAACGCAGCGCTGTTGATATCGCGGTGCTTTCTGTAACGCAGCTCTGTAGGTGACGTGATGGTGCTTTCGACGTTGCATTGCTGTGATGATCACCTTGCTGTTGGTGACGAGGTGCTCACGGTAACATCGGCCACCCGGTGCTGTCAATCGTGTGGTGCTGTCGGTCACGTGGTGCTGTCGTTCATTCGTTGGTGTCGATGTCGCCATGCTGTCGGTCATGCGTTGCTGCCGGCTTGGCAGTACTGTCGATAACGCGGTGCTGTCAGTCGTTCGTTGCTGTCGGTAACGCAGTGCTGTCGATATCGCGGTGCTATCGGCCATGCCTTACTGGCGGTAACGCAGTGCTGTCGGCTTCGCGGTGCTTCCAGTTATGCGTTGCTGTCGGTAACGCAGTGCTGTCCTTATCGATACCGCGGTGCTGTTGGTCATGCCTTGCTGCCTGTAACGCAGTGCTGTCGATAACGCAAGTGTTTCTGTCATGCATTGCTATATGCTTCGCATTGCTGTCGACATTGCGGTGCTGTGGTTATCGCGTTGCTGTCCGTGACGCAGTTGTGTTGAGATCACGGTGCTTTCCGTCACGCGGTGCTGCCGATAACACCGTGATTTTGATATAGTGGTGCTGTTGGTAACGCGCAGCGCTGTCGGTCATGCGTTGCTTTCGGCGTTGCCGATATCTCGGTGCTATGGGTCATGTGCTGCTTACGGTAGCAACATGCTGTCTATATCGTGGTGCTATCGGTCATGCGTTGCTGTCGGTAACGCACTGCTGTCGGTAATGCAGTGCTGTCGATATCGCCGCGCAGTCTATGTCGCGGTGACGACGGTCATGCGTTGCTGTCAAAAACACGGTGCTGTCGGTAACGCATATCTTAGCGCTGTCGGTCACGCGGCGCCGTCGGTCGCGCGATGGTGTCGTTTGGCTGCTGCTGCCGCTGTCTCTCCACACTCGGCCTGACTCTGCCAGACAAATTGCGGCGTTCTGATAATATAGCGCCGTGCTGTCAAAAATCGCACCATTGACCGCTCAATGAGCCGAACTCACAGTCGACATATTTGCAATCATTTTACATACTCGCGCCGCGCTGCTGTTTCTGCTGTTCGTTTTGTTTGTTTTTTTCCGACAGACGAACACGACGACGATATTGAAGGAGTTTTATCCGGGCCTGAACCGCCTGATGTATGGCGTCGTCGGCGGCAACTACGAGCCGGATAAGCACACGTCGGCGTTGCAGGTGAATGCGGCGGCCTGTGGAGGACGGGTGTTATGAAAAACACGTACCAGTAGAACGATCGTCACACGTGTAAGATAGGTCCAACGAACGGTATAACCCATCCGACGATATTCATATCACCCCGGCAAATTCCACACATTAGGAGATCGATTTGCCGATGTCGGGGATCGCCCCGCGCTCTCTGGCACTCTCATGTCCTTCGCTGATAAAGCTATGGAAGGCTCTCTCCTTGCCCCACATCCCACGGAAGAAAAGTACCCTTGGCAGCTGGGAAAACGCCTCCATGTCAATCGGGACCCTCTCATAGAGTAGGGGAACCATAGCCCCCCCTTAAGAAACAAACGATGACAGTGGGTACCTTGATTTAAGAGCGCCCCGTGACAAGCCAAAACGTTCGCTCTTAACTACAAAGCGCCCTTATCTGTAGTGGGAAATATATTGCTGTTAGTGTGGCAGGATATGCCAAGTTGGCCGCGTTTGACTCCCGAAAGCTCTTGACTCGTGTGCTCTTAAATCGGGGGGTACCCATTGTTTGAATATCAAAAAAAAAAAAACTTTTGCACGTCGTGTTTTGTTGTGTCGTTTGTGCATGCACCTTGTACCCACGCGTGTATTTTTTATTGTGACGCATGGTGTATTGTGTACCAGGTATTACCTTGTGACGCATGCTTTACGGTACGGGTGCTCCTCATCGAATCCTTTTAGCACCGCAGCCCCGATATGGGGTTAAAACACTTGGAGTTAGACTAGGATAATGTTAGGAGTTGAAAATGGGTTAACTCCTATACAACTGAAACCCTTTTTTTGGGAACAAAAGTACTTGACTTTAGTGTAAGGAGGGATTTTGGGGTGCTAAAGGGGTTAAGGAGCTCGACAGCAACCAAAAATTGACTTTAGGAAGAATGGGTTAACAGTGCAATCCAATGGACGATCCCATGGCCCATGCATGATCCGGCCAGCGGGTCGGGCCAGGTTTTTTTCAAAACGTGGCGGATCGAGTCGGGTCGGGGTCAGTAGGTGATCGAAATGTCATGGGTCAGTTCGGGTCGGGTCAGGAGGTGTTAAAGTCTGACGGGTCGGGTCAGGTCACCCTGTTCCGATCCGACCCGCGAGAAGTGGTCCGTCCCGTCAAAATAATCCCGTCAGAGTAATATTTTGACCAAAAATTGCTACCCCTATCTTATTCTTGTTTCGTCTAAGTGTGCACCTCATTACTTGTTCGTTTTTTTCTACGTCAGGCCGCCGCCTGCGAGCTAGAGGAAGAAGCCCACTTGCATGAGGGCACCTGGCATCCCCTGATGAAGAACGGGGAGACGGTGGCTGGAGCGGGCAAATACTCGACGCAGATCTTCCACCCTTACCTGGTAGTGGATCCCGTTGTGAAGGGGGAGCCGAGAGCGCTGGACGACGGGGAGTTCATTGAGTACATCCGAGGCGTTTCTCTGGAAGAGGTGAGGGAGCGTTTTGAATGTTTTCTTCTTCGATCGATTGAATTTGAAGTGTTTAAAGGTGTACGTGGTATACCGAGTACGTGAAAAATGCTTCAAATGTATAAAAATGCTTTTCATGTATACCGAATGTACGCTGTTGTAAAATGTATGCCGAGTATATGAAACAGTTCTTGTGTTGACTGCAGTATGCCGCAAGTAGTATCTCGTTTTGGGGAGATTTTCTAGGTGGAGTTAGTGTAAGATTTTTTTTTTGTGAAGGTTGACAGCTTTTTGTTTTCAAAATTTTCTTGAAAGGTGTGAAGTCCATGTGCTGGTTATGCAGAGTAGCGCGTCGGACGTTCACTGTCTTTCTTGGGCAGGGCTGCACTGGTTGTTTTTGTTGGCTGTTGGAGGTGGTGTTGGGGTTGGTGATGGCGTCATGGGTGGTGGTGGTGGGGTGGCGCTATTGTTGCTGCTGGTAGTGGTGATGGTGAAGATGGTGGTTATGATTGGATTCGCCCGACGTAGCCGCAGCACTGACCCAGTTAACGCTTGCCTCTTATTGCCACGTCTCGGCCGCGACTCCCTCACACCGTACCCGTAACGTCTCCCCTCCTTTCTCGTGACTGACCAAAGGTGCGCGCGATGATCGTCGCGGGGGACATGAGCGTCACTTCTGGCTATGCGACCCTCATGGCCATCGAAAAGCTCAGGGAGCTAGGGCACATTATGTAATGGATATTTGAACGCCTTTTCGGGCGTTCGGTTGGCACTGTACAGTGCGGTTGATACCGTGCAGTGCTGCTGGTACCCTACCGTGTACGGTTAATACCGCACAGTGCACGGCTAGTACCGTACCGTGTACGGCTAGTGCCGTACAGTGCATGGTCAATGAGGTACAGTACGGCTAGTACCGTACGGCAGTACGGCTGGTATCATACAGTGCGGTCCGTTTTTTTTTATTTTTTTCCAATCATCCGGGTGTTGCAGGCCGGACCGGCGTATTGGCGCTATGTTGCTTCAACCCCCCCCCCCCCACCCCCATTCCCCTCTCTCATCTCAGCCCCCCAGTTAACCGTGTGTGTCATGACACTTTGGCGGCACTGTAGGCAAGGCCGTTTGTTGTTTTTCCGTGTTTTGGGGCGTCGAACTCGAAGTGGCAGCGCTGCGATTTTAGGGCGTGTCTTTACAGAATGTAGGAACTGGGCGGGAGGAGGAGCGGGAGGGGGTTTATTTGCTATCGATGATACCCTACACGTCTACACGTACGACGCGTGTGGTGCTGCTGGTTTAGTCTGGAGCCGATTAGGTAGGGGCTGGAAGGGCTTGGAGGAGGAGGGTGGAATTTGGTGGTCTCGCTCATCTTTCTGGCCTGGGACACTTCGGTATAGTGGTTGTTGTTTTGCTTTTTCCTCATTCTGTTGCTTTATCTTTTGGTGGTTGTGGGTGAATTGTTTTTTTGGCCGTGAAGGATTTAGTCGGCTGTCTGTATTTGTATCTTCTGGCGGGAGAACGTGACATGCCTCACTTTCTATCCGTCATTTCGGGTGAGGCTTGGGGGGGGGGGCGGGCAGGCGGGAAAGGTGTTCCGGATTACTTGTGATGCTACGATTTTGTGCTTTTTTTACTGTGACGGGGCACTATGTTGAGGCGTGTTGCTTTCGCTGTCCGTGCTTGAAGCGTGTCTTGCGTTGTGTTTATTTGTCTTCTGGTTCCGGTGCCGTTTCGTTGAATGCGTTACTGGGTGGGTGGGCCGGCCACTGTGGGTTTTAACAAGAAATGAGGCCCTAATCGGACGGGTGTGTTGCGCAGAACACCCGTTTTGCCTTGGGGTGGGGCTGATGGCACGGGTTGCGTCAAACATCTGTTCATTTGGGGGGGGGGGGGTATAAAATGAGGAAAACCCCCCGGTACAACAGTTTTGCAGGTGACCCGAGGCTCTTGTAGTTGTTGCTGGACGAATGAAGTGTACAGCAGTACAGCAGCAGCACGCCGGTGTCAGCATAACTTGCGATACGCAAAGTACCGTTGTGCTATACGAGGACGGGGCTCTGGCGCGAGCTATGGACTACGGCGGTTAAAAATAATGTCATCGCCATAGGGCTGCTGGTATGGGGTTTCCAGTTGAGTAGGGCTACGCGGGAGAGATCCGGGGAGGGGGGATGTGAGTACTCTGGCAAATCACGATGTCTTGTATTTGCATGTTGTACGAATTGATATATTGATGGGTACGCACGGTTAGCAGTATGTAAAGTTCAGAGGAGGGATGGGTGACACGCTTCCCTTCCATCACTCAACGATATGCCTTGCGATTGATTAGCTGTCAGAATCGAGGGTGTGCGCCGCCCACACACTTTTTCCACCGGCCGTGAAGCCTAGCAAGGGTATCACACATGATCATACCCACCCCCTGGGATAAATTGCCGAGCTTACTTTCTCCGTGAAACACACACAACGCTACCTCTTTCAAAATTATCTTGTCGCGACCTGTCCATAGACATCGCTCGTACGTTTGTATCCTCTCCCCGTGGTCGAGAAAATCGGCTTTTGGAATTTCGTCCGAGGGGTGTGTTGTCGTGCTTATTATACTGCACGCTTACGGCAGACAGTGCGGGCCGTTAAGCCTAGAGAGAAAGGCTTTACGCTTCTGGCAGGCAGTGCTGGTGGGATTAGCTTTGTCACTCGAGTCTATGACTGTAGGCCGCGGCCGAACCGCCTGTCTTCACCTCTATTACGTTTTCCTAAATATTGTACGTATCGATTTTTTGGCGTAAGGTACGCATTGATTGCCCCGGGAGAACCGGGTATTTATTAGCTGGTATTTATCCTGTGCATCATCGTTTTTTATTATTGTACGCAGCGATTCTTGGCACTAGTTATTGATTTCCTCTCGGGAGAGCCAGCGATTCATCGTTTTTTTTTGTGTCGTTGTCCCGTTTACACATAAGAACGAGATGCTGAGGCTTGTACGCACTATTTTATAACTAATTTTCAAGGACGTCAGCCGTGACTTTGACGAATTTCAGGTCAATGCTCATCTTTGCAAGCTGCGTTGTTGGTACTCGTAATTTGTCTGCACTACGTGCTGCATCGAAAGAGCCAGCGATTCCATCCGATTTGTTGTTGTTAATGGATAAACAAGAGCGACACCGTGCGGCACATCCGATTTATCATTGTGTGTAGTATTGGAATGGGATCTTGAGGCGCGAGCGAAATGTGGAGAATCTTAGGCCTTTGACCGCAAATACGAGGCTCCGCAGATCTTTCTGCCCTACAAAGCAACCACGCCCTCCAGGCGAATGGTGGGCTGCGGCTGCTTGTTGTGTCATGCGTTGCGGATGAAGTCTACGTATTGCGGATTTGACGAGGAATTCTCCAGCTCGTGATGCAGCTTTCAACGGCCTTGCGGACGCACAGAATATGCTGACATGCGTTACGGGGTGCAGTCTCGAAAATTGGTGAGGAATTCTCCCCTTTTTTTTTCATCTGCCTCCCAAATGTTAGACGGACGAACGCGCAGAATGTGCTGACATGCGTGCCAGGCACAGTCTACGTAGGGTTGACCAGGGGTTCTTCATAATGCTCTTTACCGCTACATTTGCGGATGATCTCGCAGAAGGTACTGACATGCGTGGTGGACGAAGTCTCCGAATTGACAAAGGAAACTCCATATTATCGTGATGCGGCTCTCAGCCTACCTATGGTCAAAAAACCACCTACGTAAAATCCGGGGGATAAACCCAGGATGTCCCATGGCGACCACAACCCGCTATATACGCGAACACGGAGGGTCGGAATGTGCTGACAAGCATGACAGGCGTAGTCTACTTGATACGGGGTTGTCGTTCAGGGATTTATCCGTTTTGTTATGCGCCTTTCTGCGGTTACATACGTGGATGAACGGGCAGTGTGCTGACATGAGTGATGGGTGCAGTCTATTCATACGTTTATATGAGTGTTGTTGACGAGGGATGGTGGTGTGGCAGCACGACGGAGGGTGTGTGTATGATGCGTGTTTCAGACCCAGATTGTCCCAGTCAAACTCATCCGCCAACTTGTCGATTAGAACGTAAAGTGGTACGGCAGAGAAACGGAGCGTGCGCGTATGGTGCGCGTTTCAGAAGCTTCTTTTCGCAGTTAACCGCGTCGACGAATTATCGTCCTCGTCGTAGTACAACCTAAACAATTACAATGCAGTACTGGGGAACAGCACGCCGACGCATATCATAGGCACTGTTTCACAATGAGATTATTAAATCATGGATTGGGACATGAAGTTAGCCACGCAGTCGTGTGCACGCGGCTTACGCTGCACGTACCAAAGGGAAAATGATTGATAAATAAATCCCTTTCACAACCGTCACCGTTCGTCACCTTCCCCCCCACCCCGGATACACGCACAACCCGCCGCCCCCTCCCGAAACACACAACCGTCGGTGCTATCGGCTTCGACTCGCGTCGCTTAACGCAGCAGCCCCGTAGTCATCGCTGCTGACGGTCGAAGTGGACCGGGGGTACGGACGGCTTCTTCTAACACTAGCCCCCCCGGCTGCCTTCCGCACATTACTAAGGACGCTGTTACTATTATCGCAGCTGGTACTAACAGCTGTCCTGGAAAAGGCGGGGTCGAGCGCGACTTCTACCGCCCTTAAGAGTGACAGCCCTGCGTCTCGCACACTGGGGTGGTTTTCCCGGACTAAAGAGAGCGCCGCCGGCCGAATGTACCTACCGCAACGTGTTGTGTTTCGCGGTAGCAAGCGGTAAGGGCGAGCGCGGGGGGGTAGGGAGGGGGGGGTGGCAGGCGGGAGGGCGGTGGGGTAGGGAGGGGAGAGTGAGGAGTAAGTATGAGGAGGGGGGGAGAAGGGGGGGGGGGGGTACCGCATGCGCCAGGCGAGGAGGTGTTCATAGATATCTGACGCGGGATATCGAAAGAGAATCGGATTCGATACGATGTCAATAAACGAAAAATTGAATCGACATGCGATGAGTTCGATACTCGATATGCCGAAACAAGTCGCTCAGTATCATCAGTCTTGAAAAATACGAGGATGCCGGGGCGTCGAGAGCAAACCGCGTTCGATGTATCAAAAGTCCGACAATCCGATATTCGATATATGGTATTTTTTTACGCGGCATCAGGCTTCCAACACTAACGCAAGTACATCTTACACTGACATTCACTTTGGCAACAGGGAAATGTCGCAACTTTCTATACAATAAGCAACACCTAGTGCACGTACACTCGGCGGGTATGCAACTCGCTTTGGCAACAAAAATATCACAATGTTCGTAACGACACCATCACTTTAGCAACAAGAATTTCACATTTTCGATAGACATCTGGCAGATACGTTACTCCTCGAAATGCGGTGCAACCTGAGACAATGTGGTGGAACCTAAACCAATGATCCTCAAACACATGTAGAGAACACGTTAGCGGAGTAAATTCCGGCAACACCCAACACTACTGTAACAACTGCATGCCAGGTACTCTACATATGCATTGAACTCACTTTGGCAAGAGGGTCGGTTTCACGCGTCCCACGACCGGCGTGAGGTCCCGCAGCAGGGCCAACATGGGCACCTGACCGCGAAAGCGAGAAGCGGGGGCTGTAGACGTCAGGGTACATCCTGGGTACATCCTCGGGTTTCACATGCGTGGATTGAAATGGATCCTGGACAGATATGGATCTTGCGGCGGGTATGGTGTAGACGGATTGACCACTCAACTCAGGGCCAGTACCGCTGTAATGCACGGACTAGGTAGTCATCTACGTGGCACATTCATCGGAGAGACGTAATTATAAGGCGAGACTCATAGAACGGAATAGGTGAACGTATTTTATATTTTTACGCCCCACACTTCAGGAGCTCCAGATACCCCACCCAAAAACTGACGTTCGTAAAACAAAAGAAGCAAACCGATTAACAGTCCCGTGGCCTCGTAGGTATACAAACGTTATGGAGTGCCCTCCGTAGACGGGTAGTTTATAGATTGGACATGAAACCGTGTCATGGCTGGGGTGAAAAGCGGTGATAGAAGATGTCACAGTAGTCACGTCAAGGCCATCATAAATGGGCGAAATATAGGTGACGGTGATGGTCCAGGCAGGAAACCCCTCATCGTTCTCCGCTCTGCTTCATCTACCATGCTCTGCTCTGCCTGTCTTTCAGCGTTCTTTTTAAGGGTACCAACGTAAGCCTTTGCGTCTAGACAGCGATACCTTTACATAAACGGTTTTATTCCACAACAACATTGGCCACAGTGCGTTAGTTGTTGGAGCCACGTCAATCAGAAATGTTGTGGCATAATGTGCAAGCCCTATCGTAGCACGCGCTATTGGGCAGCATACGCCCCCGGCGACAAATAATTGGTATACCGCCCCCCACTCAAGGATGCCGCTATTCTAGGAGATAGATGGAGGCCACAGACGGCTTCATAGGAAGGGGATAGGATAAGCAAACAGTTTTCAGGTAATATATGGGAAAATAGTAATGAGCGCCCAAATCTTGGAGGTGTATCTATAAGGAGTAGGAACGGTGCTCCGTCTCGAAAGGGATGCGCGGCCAATGGTCAAATGACTAAGGCAAGCAACAAATGAGTGCGCCCTCCCCCCCCCCCCCACCCCCACCCCCACCCTTACCCCCACCCCCACCCAGGGATTGCCTACAGTGTATACCTTGAGGCGGGCGTTGCCGTACTGGGCTAGAGAGGCGACAGGCTGCACCATCAGACAGGGGTCGACAGCCTGGCACAAAGCGTCCAAAGCTTCCTCCGCCAAGGCCACGCGCTGGCGCGAATCACAAGCATACGTAACGACAGCGTTAAACCATTTGACGTGCACTGAAGTTAAGATTTTGATCGATATGCAAGAACGGGGTGAGAGACATTGAGGTTCGTTTTTAGACGACTTTGATAATTGTGCATAACCTATTTGGTTGTCGTACATTCACGTTCTTATCGTAAGTTGCCTTTGTTTTATTTTTTTTCGTGGTTTATAGAAACCAACCAGCGACGTGCGCCCGTTCAGTTCGGGGGGGAAGACACACACAAAACGGAGAAGAGCAAAAAACCATCGGCGCCCATCTTCTGCGTGGGAAGGGGGGCGGTGAGGGGATGACGTGTATTTAGACACAATAGTGCACGCGAACTATACACCGCGAAAGGCTTCTGATGTCGGCTTTTTAGGGGTATGACGGAAGCTCATTTTCGAAAAAAATGCCCGTGACGGATGCTTGCTGTAGTAACCGGTACTACCTGGTAGGTCTTTGGCAGCCAGTCGCCCCAGTGGCGTATCAGGTTATTGTCGAGCCTGGTATAGGTCAGTTTCGTGAGTTCGAGTCCCCCCAGGTGCATGCTCGTATAAAATTCGTAGGGATTTTTTCTTGTGCGCAAATTGACTTGCGGAAAGCGCGAGAGCGCGAGTTAGCAAAACACTCGATGAAAACTCGACGAGCAGTGGGATTGCTGAACCCTGTGCGCGATAAGGTTCGAAGACAAGAAGCGGGGGGGAGAAAGGACGACACCTGTTACCACGGCTTGTCCAGAAGCTGAAAAAACAGAGTTTTCTGAAAAATGGGAACGGAGCCTAAAATGAGAACGGACGGTTTTTTTCAGAAAGCAAACTAATTATGTACAACTCAAAAAAAAAAAATGACAGTCCTGTGGGGCTGTACAGCAGCCTTCGAATGAGCTGTCGCTCAGGCTGGAAGTCCTCGGCATCGCCTCGGTAGCCAGCATCTAGAGAAATCACCATAGAGCCAGCGTATATCGCTTTTTGCGCCCATTCGAAGGCATGAGATGGAGCATGACCGTTCTGACGAGCTCCTCTCACAGGGCTGGCCAAGGGGTTTCGCAGGATCATTTCGGTTCTCTGATACACCACATGGTTCTGGAGATAACGCTTGGTTCTCATTTTAGGCTCCGTTCCCATTTTTATGAAAACTCTGTTAAAAGTAGAAGTGTGATCGAAAAAAGAAAAAAAAGAAGAAGAAAAAAAGGGTGAAGCACGTCGGCCGCCGTGCGCCCGTGACTGGTGCTTATGTTTTTTTGGTGACCTTTTGTCAATAGGCACATATATTTGCACACTGCGAAGCTGGTGTCCGCCATCGTAGGCCTCCTAGGTTCCTACCTGTTTTACGTGTCCCGTATGTTTAGCTTTTGCATCGTCATTGTTGTTGTTGTTCTCACATTAACTCGCATAATCAAGTCCGTGGTCACAGGACAGGCTCCAGTCACTCTGGAGCTGAGGAATACCCCAGGGATCGTCATAATTATCGCCTTGCTACGGCTTGCGCGACGCTGTAGACCTGTTTTGAAGGGTGTCCAAGCTGAGCTTTTGTCCCTCCAGGATGAAACCTCGGCACGGGCCTTGGGGTGTGCTGGATGTGGATGCATGGGTAGAAAGAACGGCTTTATGTAGAGAAAAAAACACACAGACGCACACACCTACCTGCTGGTTTGACGAGGCGAGATTCTTGCAAACGGCTGGTATGAGCGTGTTGGCCACCGGCTCGAGCTTGTCCGCCATTGTGGACGCCACCTGGACCACACCATCCAGAGCGTGAAGGTTCACCTGCAAGCGTTCGCGGGCGTGGTGCAAGCGGCGTCGCAATGGAGATACGAAGCAGGGTTTCAAGGGGTGCAAGAAATGACGCAAATTTGCTACGAGTCTTCAAGAGACCAAAAAGAAAACGGGAGTGTACTAAGGAGATGAGTGTGTAAGCGAGAACGAACGGGGGAGCACGGGCAGCAGCTAGACTCGATCGGTGTCAAACCGATCGCAGGTACAGGACGGAGCTAGGTCTTCGTGCATAGGCTTCCCTGTTTTGTTGTCTTCCTTCTGGGGACGTTTATGTGAGGCGCATGGGCGTAGAGACAGAGTATCCCCTGGCATGTCTGCCTATTAAGCTAGTCCTTGGGGATTACTCATTTTCTTATCCTCTGAAGACGTAGTAGAGAAGCAGCTTTATTAGTCCGACCAGAGCCGGATGACATCTAACGATGAGGGGCACTCGTCCGTATCATTTCGTGACTACGAAGATCTACTCCCAAATACAAAACGCCATCCTATCAATACAAAAACGGTCAATTACCCTTTTTTGAGGCAGTTACCGGCGTTCCAATGCCGTACCATGACATTCATGAGTGATCGATGTTGAAGCTCATGCTCCACATTCTCGGGCTGTCAATTTCAACATACTGTATCTGGCTGCCAACTTTAGTCGAATGGTGTGACGCGTGCTACGATATAGCTCTAGGCATAGCACTTTTAGGGGGAAAAGTTTTATGAACGACGGGGCTTCTAAACCCTTTTTTTAGCACCGCACTCTCGACATGGGGACAAAACACTTGAAGTTAGACTGTAACAATTTCAGGAGTTTGAAAATGGGTTAACCCAAAAAAATCGTCGGAGAAAAAAAGTCAATTGTTTTTCTCTTCCCAATGTTTATACCTGGTACTTTTCATGCTTAGCTTAGGCCATGGGTTCGGTCTTCTTCGGGTTGCATTTTTCAGCTTTACTAAAAAAATGCCAACATTGTATGGGCAAGGTAAAGAGCTATTCAAGGCGAGAACCTTGCGGGGCAAGAAAGGGCGCCTCTCGGCCGTAATAAGTGCCGTCCTGCGTAAAAAATTGTGCCTGGAATGAACATGTATACCAGGGTATATATTTTTCGTTTTTTATTTTTACTTTTATTCGTAGCTTTTAGTCTTTAGCTCAACTCGTAACAGGTTGTACCCTCAACGACGACCTTCTCGCAACCCGTGGTCACAGGTGCCTTTCTTCCCTCCCCCCCCCTCCCCTTTCATCGCACGTAGACAGGGTTCAGCATTCCCAACTTTCAGCTTTTTATGCTCGTCGATTTTCTCATCTAATTTCGGTCTGTATCTGTCGGTGCCCTCTTCACCCCTTTGTAACTTTATCCAACACGTGTTTCGGGGACAAGCCTCTCTATTCCTCGGAAATCGTGAAATAGCGCGCGTGCAGTTTTTTTTTCCAATAGTTATAGTAATGTGTTAACGGGGCACAACCTAGAAAGCTCTCGCATGCGCTCGGAAGAAGAGTCACCCCTCTATAGTGCGGTAGGGGTAGCGCTTTTTTGGGCCAAACGTATTTTTCTCACCTCTATAGTGCGGTTGGGCTTCTCAACCGTGGAGCTATCGCATATGACACTTATCATAATATTACGTTTTTTTTTATTTTATTTTTTATCCTCCGGCGGATGGGGAAAAATAAAGCTTTAGCTCACCACACTTCCGCGTATTTTCATACGCGTCGTGTGTTTTTACGAGTATGTGTTTTAGGAACTATTAATAGCTCATACAACTGTTGGTCCGGTTGCTATCGCTGGCATCTGCGGTGAGCCGGCCTACGCCAAGGGGCTTCTTCTGGGTCCATCTGCTTGTCTTAGAGGGGTGTGGGGAGCCCGTGCCGGGTTGGTTCATCGGTAGGGGGTCGGGGGGGGGCGAAAAGCTGGTCTCGTTTTTTCAAGTTGTTGTACTCTGCACTCTACTCGTATGTCGGAGCAAGGCAAAAACCCGACGGAGGAAACGCTGCGAAGAGAAAACGCCCAGAAGCCTCGGCGCCATGTATGGCAGGTCTCTCTGCTAGGCAGGCTCCACGTTGGTCCCTCATTTGTACCTGGTATTAGATAAGCTCTTGTACTAGTGCCACAAGCCACGGCCAGAACTAAACGCTCAACGGCGTTCATAGACCGAGGAGCAACCATTGCGTCATTTCTCCATTTTCCTTTATGCACATGCCTTCAAATTCATGTGAACCCCTTTTGTGTCGTTTCCGTGCTCTAGATCTGACGCCTTGTTAGGCTCCCAGAGCAATGCCATAACATTGCGCGAACGTATGTCTTCCAAGGCGTGTTTTGGGTGAGAAATTGAGCTGCTCCCCATATCAGGGGAGCTCAGAAAACTCTTAGAACCTGCTGCATGCACCCCTACCTATCGTGGGATGGCTCAGTACAATGTGTATCTGCGCACGCCAAACGAAGCAAAGCCCGCCCGCACCTTCAGGTTTCCGTCCGCAAGCAGCTCGGACATGCGGTCGACGAGTCGAGCCGACTTTCCTGCCGCGTACAGCTCGTCGCCGTGCTCGCCCAGAAGCGCGGTCGCCTATGTTAAAAGCGAAAGAAAATAAAAACAGCGTAGAATATGGTAAGCTAAATGTAATGGGGTGCCCTCCGTAGGATAGTTTATAGCTGCGACGTGAAACCATGTCATGGTTGAGGTGAAACCACGTGACATTAGATGTCACACTCACGTCATGCCTATCATAGATGGGCGATAATGTAGGTGACGATGATGGGACAAGCAGGACGCCCCACATTTCACTACCTTGCACTACCTGCTCTACCCTGCGTTTCCCTGCGTTACCCCGCACTACCGTGCCTAGCCCTGTTATGTCTGTCTTCTAGTATCCTCTTTAGGGAAATAATGCATACAGGCTTTTGAGTCTATCCAACGAGCCATGAGGAGAGACCAATAAAGACACTGGAACCAATGAAGAGCACCCTTCCTAAGACCGACCAACCACGCACCCCCCACTCGGAGTACCACCACATAAAGCTGTCGTCGTTAGCAGGAATCTGCGCAGAAGAAATAAGGGCAAAACGGTAAACGATAGCTAAACGCTGTCGCGCCGTTAGCACGAACCCGCGTGCGCAGTAAGAAGATGCTCTTCTTGTAAAAGTCCCTTCGACGTAAGTGTGTGTTGGTGTATGTACGGCGGACGCTCCAGGCAGATCGACAAAAAAGATCGTTCGTTTCTTTCGGTTGTTTGTGCCGTCAAAAAAAAAACCTCGCATTTTGTTCGCAAAAACTCCAACAGGCTTCCTTCTCGTTGTGCTCGCTTTTTTACTGGCACAAATATTAATATTAATACGTACTTCGTAATTATCCGGTGGGGGTGCGATCACAACTTTTTTTTTTGTTTTCAGAGGTTCGCCCCTTAAGAACCTGAAAAAAAAAAACTTACCCCCTCCTAAAAACAGTTTCTGTTCTTTGTTTATTTATTAACGCAAAAACTGAAAGCGCAACCAACCCGACGAAAAAACAAAACAAAACATAACAGATACGATGAAAAACAAGAATGGCATCACTTGCGACGATTTTGGGCCATATTTGGGGACAAAACTACTTGGAAATAGTATGGGGCATAAAACAAATGGGCTTGGCCCCGACTAAGAATTTCTTAAAACCCTTCCACTACCGCAAAAAATATTCCACACCAAAGTAATTTGTCCCTCTGAAATGTGGGTGCCCTTCTCTGTAGAGGTTTAATCGGTGTCGAGCCCTTTCACGCACTATCTCCAGTCGATACAACAGCACTGAAAACAGAGTGAAGAACAAATCCTACTTAACGCCTTTACAACTGGAAACCCTTTTCGGGAACAGACTGGCTTGAAATTAGGATCGGGAGGGATTTTGGGGTTCTAAAGGGTTTGAAGCAAGAATTTGAGCCTTGATCTAGAATAAGAACGTAATAAGTGTATTTAAATATTAGGGTAGGAAAAACATTTTTTTCTCTCTTCTTTTTTTTTTTCATCCTCCAGCGGATGGGGAAAAATAAAACTTATTAAGCTCACCACAGTCCCACGTATTTTCATGCACGTCGTGTGTCGATTTAACTCGATTGAATTCGCAATCCAGCGCTAGCTGGCTTGTCCTTTCGGTTCCCGCAATAGCGATAGCGCGAGCTAACAACATCGAATAAAAACTTGAGTTTGGTCGAAAAATAAGAACGTAAGGGTTTTAACTTGAGCCAGGTCCAAAACAAGACCATAAGAGTTTTTGAAGTGGTAGGGGAGGATAAAAACTCATCAAATAAGAACTTGCGCTTGGTCTAAATAAAATAAGAACATTATGGATTTTTCTTGAGCAATTTTGCGCACTATTGGTAGCTGTATTCCGTTCTCACTTCGTCGAGTCCTTTCACGCGCTCCCTCCAGTCGCTCGAATCCAGGTTAGCAAACACGCCCGGCAACAGCTCCGCCTCCCGACAAAAAAACGCCTTCGACGATCTTTTTCTTGCTCCGGCGCCCTCTCGGGGAGGCGAAGTTGATCTTCGTCCGGTGGACCCTCGCCCTGGCACCTGCTTCCAAAAAGCGTGACGTACAGCAGTACAGGGCACCACGCAAGAAACACGGCGATAAGATTGGCAGGCTGATATTTACTGGAGAATGAGAAACCCGGGCGCCATTATACTGAAGCTAGCGTGAACGCACCATTTCCCGAACAAGAAACCTAGCCTGGGTCAGTATAACATGGTAACAAGGAATTCAGGCTGATATTTTCCGGAGAACAAGAAATCCGGTTGCCTATAGATACACGACGAGAATCATGAAAAAAAAAGGCCTTTTTTTTTTCCCCCGACGATTTTGGGCTAAGTAAGGAGTGCTGTCATTCAGAAACCAATTTCGCCAAAAAAAGGTATACCTCTACCGTAGCACGCTTCGAGCGCGCCAGAAAAACGTTGGTGCACGTCTAACTTAGCATGCCTCTCATCCCACGGTTTAGATAGGGCCTCGAAAGGCCTGTAATTGTCCGAATTTGAGATCATTTGGATGGGTTTCGTATGATAAGGTTGGCATTTTATATTCGGGAAAGTTAGGAAATAGATCGGTGGCACGTGCCTCCGATCTCGGAAGCTATCCGGGGCTCTGGTGGAATCGAATAAAGCTACGTCTCTACGAAGGCAAAGAAAGTGAGTACTCTCCGAGGACCTGCTCAATTGGCAATCCTGCAGGGGGCATTCTGTGGCCCCACCTATAACCTTACACCACGGTGGGGGTTTCTATTTTTCGGGCCAGGCGTTTTCGACCGGTGGCGGGTTGAGCTCCTCGATTGTGGAACTATGGGTGTGTATGCTAATTTTCACGAGAATGTTTTATTTGAGGACTGGCGCATAGAAGCGTTGGTCGGGTTGCAGAAGCGTGCTACGACAGAGGTATACCTTTTTTTTGGCGAAAATGGTTTCTGAATGCCGGCACTCCTTTTAACCGGGAAAAAAAAAAACTATTTTTGTTGCATGATTCATGTCGTGTATCTATGGGGGCAAATGTTTTTTTTTTTTTTCGTTCATCCGCGGTATGATAGCAGTTTGATTTTCTCTCCAAATTATTTTTCGGGGAGAGGTCTTGACCTCACAAATTGAGGGGTAGTGTTGGAAAAAAAAGTGGTGCACCTCTATCGTAGAAGGGGTCTACCCCCTCTATTGTAGAAGAGGTCTACCCCCTCTATCGTAGAAGGGGTCTACCCCCTCTATCGTAGAAGGGGTCTACCCCCTCTATCGTAGAAGGGGTCTACCCCCTCTATCGCAGAAGGGGTCTACCCCCTGTATCTTAGAAGGGGTCTACCCTCTCTATCGTAGAAGGGGTCTACCCCCTCTATCGTAGAAGGGGTCTGTGCACGAACGAATGCCTTCCAAGCCATGTTTGGGGTGATGATATTGAGCCAGCTCCTCATGTTAGGATCACAGAAAATTCTTAGAATCTTCTGCTGCACCCCCTAGCGTGTGGGATGACGAATCCTTGCCGCGCGTGAGTTCCTAGCGGCAGCCATGTTGACAATGAACAGAGGGCAAGCAAGTGCCTGATTCACGGTTTTTCGGCTGATTCAGTGATACGGTTTAGTCACCAGCAAGCTGTCTTATGTGTATCTCTTGTGTTGCGTGCGTGCCTCTAACAATATACGTGCTCGTCCAGCAGAATTAAATCGACGCACGACACATAGATAGGGAGAGTTCTGGCGAGCTTAAGGGTCGTTTTTTCCCGTCCGCCTACGGTCTAAAATATAAACGGAAAATGAAAACGAAAAACGAAAAACGTGATTCGCGTGTACATACCTCTCCAGCTCCAGCCGCTCCCGTTCGCCGTCGGTCATCGCTGACGGAACCGGCTACATCGCTGCTTTCGTACGGGCTGCGTGATTTTCGGGCGATATCATGTCCGCCTTCCTGGGTGTGGCGTAATCCTGTCCCCCTCCTAGGCTTTTCTGCGTTCTTGATCAACTGTTTTTTTTCGTCGGTAAGGTTGTGCAAGGGAGACCTTTGTCGCGCTAGCATACAAAGTGGGATCACCTATTTAGGGCCTATTTGTGTTTTTCAGCAGGCCAGGACGCCTCGCGCTTGAGTCGTTAAGGGGATAAATTTCGAATTTACATAGTATTTTCAGCCCTTGCGCGTTTGTTCTGTTCGGAATTCGCGATGTGTGCTTCGCCAAGGAATCGTATTTTTTTCGCTGGGCCATCCAAACATGTTTAGGTTCGTTTCTGGGCGAGGTTCATAGCCATTCGCGCGAGTGGCCTAAACTCAGTAGAATAGTGGCCCCTCTATAATGCCGGTGCGGGAGCTATGAGCACAGTAGTGGTCCTTCTATAGTGCCAGTTAGAGTTGTTCTACGGTACCCCCCCCAACGTTTCTTTAACGAAATCGCCGGTTTTGAAACCAACTCCCGGCCGTATCTCGTGCAATACGGTGCCCCTTGCCACCACCCCGAGGTCGTCGTTCGATCGTCCTTTGCAAACAAAAAAATATACGAGCATTTTGTTTTTCATACCATCATCCTTCCTCGTGTCTCGAGAGCAGCCATGAAACGCTATTTTAAGAACATCGCTGGTTTTGAGGTGGGCTATTGAAGAATCAGTTGGTACGGGAGCTATGAGGACAATAGTAGTCCCTCTAGTCTATATTACCGGTACGGGAGCTATGAGCACGGTAGTGGTAGCTCTATATTGCCGGTATGTGCACTATAGAGGGAAACACCGGCACAATAACGGAAGCCGGCACTACTGCTCCGCATACTGCCTCCAATGGCTGTTCCCGTCCGCTCTAAGCGAGTTTCGGAGGCAGCCATCACTACCCAACCAGCGCTATAGCGGGCAATCGGCGCTACCCAGCAGGCACTACAGTGGTAAACCGGTACTACCAAACCAGCACTATAGCGGGAAACCGGCACTACTCAACCGGCACTGTCCAACCGGCGCTATAGAGGGATGCAGGGCGCCATTCCCCACCGTAGCCTTAGTCCGCCGCGAAAAAAAAGATGGTACCCGGCCTTGACGCCTCCCTACTCACACGAGACCGTCACCTCTCAGCAGCTGCTATGTATGCTGCTCACCTCTTCGCCCCGCAGCCTCGGTCTCAACTGAGGCTGCGTGCGAGACAACAATGCCGGTCCTTCCCGTAACCCCTCGCCATGGCCTGGTCGTCGTTCCTCTTGCCATCCACCCGTACGGCTTCGGGAGCTGCTGCCGCCGCTGGTCCCGCCGCCGCCGCTCACGTCTCCGCCACCCCGAACGCCAGCAGCCGGGGAATAATAGTTTCCAGGCAAGGAATCCCGGCTATCGGAAAACCGCGTACTATCCGTGCCGTTAGAAAGGCGCCGGTTATCTTTAATGCGGCTTCCAGTCGAGGGATCCCGGTTATCGCATAACCGCGAACCGGCACCGTCGACAATGCGCCGGATACCTCTGGTATCGAGTATACGCGTACCGATATCGGGCCGGCTATCTCGGTTATCGGATAACCGAGCACCGACACCGTTAGCACGGCTGTCTCTGCTGTCGAATAACCGCGTACCGACGTCGGGTCGGTTATCTCTGCTATCGGATAACCGCGTATTGTTGTCTTTGCTGTCGGATATCCGCGTACCAGCGCTGTCAAAAAGGCGTCGGGTATCTCTGTTACAGCCCGTGGAGCCGGGGGCGGTACCCGCGGGACCGGCGGCGGCGGTGGTGGTGAAGCCCGGGCCGGAAGGGAGAGAGAACTTCAAGAGATCTCGACGGAGGCGTCCTAGAATAGGGGGTGGTATTTCTCTCCGAAGCCGGGCTTCGTCGACCTCGCCCTACAAAACAATCGGGGCCAGTTTTGTTTTTTATTGGAGCGACGGGAGGCGGGGGTGGGAAAGGGGGTAGCGTGTTGGGGGGGGGTTGGGGGGGACAAAGAAATCGGGTTAGTTTTGGTTTTACGGGGCGGGAGAAGCGGGAGTAGGAGTGAGGTCCCGGGGGGGTACACGATCGCGGAAGGCAAGGAGTGGGCGAAACGTTTCGGTATGATGTGGAGACAGATTAATGCGGTGGAACCTGAGCCAATTGCGGTGCAGCCTGAGCCAAACGCGGTACAACATCAGCCCACAATGCTGTGCAATCTGGGTCTTATGAGGTTCAACACATACATATAGATAATGCGATGGAGCGTAATATCTGACAGAGCAGATGGTAGGGACCGAACGATCGCGGAAGGGACAAGGGAGACAAAACGGAGGGCGGGGGGATTGAAGGAGTTCAAGAGGCCTCGACGGAGGCGTCCTAGGATAGGGAGCGGCATTTATCTCCGAGTCGGGCTTCGTCAACTTTGCCGCAAAGAAACCGAGTATTTTTGTTATTTATCGGAGCCGTGGAGGCGAGGGTGGAAACGGGGTGGTATTGTTTTTTGCTAAAGCGGCGGGGGCGAGGGAGGGAGGGAACGAGGACGAGGGGCGGACAATCGCGGAAGGGACTACGTGGGCGAAAAGTGCGTACCGTGTGGAGTATAGGCAGTTGTACCAGCAGATGCATGTACCCATGCTCCAGGAAACGAACACTTCAACTCTGATTGTACTACAACACGAATAAGCAGGACTTTCCCGCAATCAAGTTCTTCTGGCCGGAGACTTCTCTCACCGCATCGAGAAGAAGAGCCACGAGCGCCTTAGCGTGCTGTCGCGTCTCCTGGTTCCCGTCCTACAAAGAAAGTGCACGATAAAACCGTTCCGTTGATTTCACGTAGGAGAGGCTGTTGTCCACGCTCATTTCTTGAAAAAAGCGATACGCACGAAGCAAGCTGGCTAGACGTTTGGAAAAATCCCCGCAGATCTACGCTTCGAAACATATTCCAGGTGCAGTACGGGTCCCCCAGTAGTGGCGGTGGTGTGCGAGAGCAATGTGACCGCCTTGTAGGGGGGAGCCGTCTTATTCATCCCACGTTTATGAGTACTCCCCAGTAGCACCAAGCGATTTTGACCGCCTTGTATCGGGATACCGCCTTATCGGGGGACCCTTATTGCATGTGCGGTGGCAATGGGATCTTCAACGGTGACAAATGCTACCTGGTATTTCATCGCCGTTGACGTTCGCGACGCCCTAGACCCCTCTCCTCACAAAAACTCGTCCTATTTCACACTAATATCCTCGGCAAGTGCAACTAAAAAAAACGGTCGACAAACCAACCACTGGTAACATATACCAGGCAGTAAAAGGATATATCCCCCCTTGAGTCTGCTGGGAGAAAAAACGGCCCCCACACGACTTACCTGCAAAAACCTCGGCAACGTAGCGAGCAGCCTATCCATCTCCCTCGCTCCCACGCCCCCCCCCCTGCCCCCTTTCCTCGCACCGCCTCCCCCTTCCCCCCAACCATCATCCCTACGCCCACTCTCCTTCGAAATCGACGTAGAGGCAGTAGCAGCAGCCGCACACCGTCGCCGTACGCATAGGAGTGTTGCCAGGGCAGATTTAGCGCGAACCGCCGGATTGCGGTGGTTTCCACAACCCAGGAAGGCGGAAAGCGCCCGGGAATCGGTGGCGGCTTCGACCACCTCATCCACACACTAGAAATGCATCGGGGCAGCGGGGGGAGGGGGGTGGGAGGGACGGTTTTTCTGAGCTTTTGCGCGCATAGGCAAAGGCGGGGAGGGGGACTGGTCTGAGTTTTTCCGCGCATAGGAAAAAAATAGTGGGTTTTCACGCGCCAGGAAGGCGGATAGCGCCCGGGAATCGATGACGGCAGCGAGTACTTCATTTTCGCAATAGAAAATGCGTTGGGGTGGGGACGGGGGTAAGGACTGGGGGGGGGCTGAGCTTTTGCGCGCTTCACAAAAAAAATGGGGGGACTCTGGCAAGTGACGGAGCATTTCGCCTCGAGTTGGCTCATTACTAGTATTGCGCTTGCAGCGTAAAATGTCCACCTCATCCACGCATTGGACATGCGTCGGAGGGAGAGGGTGGGGGTGCTGGTCCGGATTTTTTTGGTGCACCTAGGCAAACGGGGGATTGGTTTGAGTTTTTTGCGCGCAAGGCAAAATAAAGAAAATAGTGGGGTTCCGAATTGTGGGGGTTTCAGCGTGCCAGGAAGGCGGATAGCGCCTGCGAGTCGGGGTTGCGGCTGCACCCACCTTCTATCTGCGAAGTGGAAAATGCCTCTGGAGGGGGGAGGGGGGAGGGGGGATGGGAGCTGGTCTAAGATTTTGGGTGCTTTATACCAAGCGTATGAGATATTAAATAGTGCGGGTTCCGGTCGGGGGTGTGCGGGGTGGGGGTCGAAGTCAGTGTAGAGCTAGCCCCTCGGAGTGAGGAGCCTAAAAAAAGTTGTGTGCGGCCCTACCGGCACTATCCTGCGTCAAAATCCCACCACCCCGCGTGCTGCCGCGACCAGTAATTCCACTTTTTTTTCGCACAGCAAATCGTTTTCAGCTGCCGTAACATTCCCGTAGTCGCTTTTTCAACTCGCTTTGGGGTTTCGATTGGCCTCCGAGGCCCCTCCCATGGTACATGTTACACTTTTTCGCGCAGGTGTTTCTGGCCCGTTAAGCTCCTCAAGTGAAAAGCTATCGGTTAGTGTGATATCGCTTATAGTGGGAATCGAAGGACACGCCAGCTAGCGCTGGATTGCGAACGCAGAGTTGAGCTAAATCGACACACGACGTGCGTGAAAATGCGTGGAAGGTGTGGCGAGCGTAAGCTTTATTTTTCCCCATCCACCGGAGGATAAAAGAAAAAAAAAAACATAAAAAGAAAGAAAAGATAATTTTACGAGCATAATACCTGTTTTAGGACTAAAGGTTGGTCGGGTTGTTGCGCGAACGAATGTCTTCTTCGAGGTCGTGCTTCGTGTGATATATTGACCTCCTCATGTCAGGAGCTCGGAAAATTCTTTGAATCTTCTGCTGAAACCCTACCGTGGGATGACTCCTCTGTGCTGCTATCAGCCGGTATCTCTCACCCAGAGGGGGCTACTACCCTACTACCCCCCCCCCCCGCATCAATTCGTCGGCAATCCATTTCAACCGCTGCGGGGAAAAAAAACAAAACATCACACACGAATTCGGACCATCTTGTTTGTCCCCATAATCGGGGGTGCGTATTCTAAGAGGGACAAAGAGAAGCCTCACCTCGCGTGCTGCCTCCGCCAGAAATTCCACCTTGTCCGCCAACTTTTTGACCAGGACCGGGCACACCATCGGGAGCTCGGGGTCCAAAGCTCCCCCCAGGCCACGCCACAGGTCGGTCAGCGTTAGCAGCGCGTTCTTTGCCACCTACGTTGAGCAACATTATTAAGGAAGCTGCGTCGGAGACAGAGATACGCACGCTACGGTATAAGGGTTCAACCGTTTTTTATTTTTGCGGGGGCTCCTCTCATGAAAAGTATCAGGAGACGGCACTTTGACCCCTTGACCGACGGCAGTTTTCCAATAATTCACCTTGACTGCCGGCAAACTACTAGGTTATAGTGCGAAACGATCGGTTTGACACCCTTGACCGACCGCTGAACCTTTTCCCTTGACTGACCGCCTCCTGGCATATTTGCTCTCATGTGAGGAGCTCTACAGTACACCATGTCCCAAAAAAATGCTGCCTCATCCCCGACTTGGTTTTGCCTCAGATGCGTCAACAGGTTTGCAGGCGTAGCCTTGTATCTGGTATGTAGTTTTTTTTGTAATAGTACACTGAAAGTGTAACCCGATGGACAGACAGAACCCATGGGGCTAGCTAGAAAAGGTGTACGGAAACGACGAAATCCCGACGATTTAGGGGTTGAGGCATACAAAAAATGACAAAATTCGACGGTTTTGGGTTAAGAAGCCTCGTTCGTTCAGAACCAAAAACAACACCCCCCCTCCCCAAAAGCGCTACCTCTATCATACCATGCGTCGAGCGTGGTTTTACAGGCCCACATGCTTTCCTCGACAAAGCTCTGTGCACGAAACTTTTGCTTCTGAGGTGTATCCGCAACCAAAACTGCATGGGACAAAGCGAAGAGAGAGTGTTCTTTTAGTTCGCGGGAATTTTCATGGGTCACGCACGCCCCGTGGAAGATGTTTCTCCGAGAAAAAATACACGGGTCCAGTCCAGTCGAGTCCAATCCAAACGGGTCAGGACGCGTTCGGCATCTCACGGGTACGGTCTGAGTCGGTCAGGAGGTTCTCAAACATCACGGGTCGGGTCGGGTGTACGCAGACCCGACCCGACCCGCAACAAGTCCCGCAAAACACCATATAGTTTTTTTGCCACTTACGTCGAAAAAAATGTTTCGTCAGGGAGCAAGCTGCGCGTTCATCAACCAACCCCTTCAGAGCTGCATCCGTATTCTCGAGGACAAACGACTTGGGAGTAGGGCATCTTAGGAGGCCTTTGGCGGTGCCCGCAACCGTGTTTGCTATAGACACGCCTAGGCCAAGCACGGTCTATTGGCCAGAAGTTGTCCCCCCTTGGCCAAAGGGGGGCTGGTCAGCACCATTTAGGTGCTAAAAGAGAGAGATAAGTTGCTGTATTAGCCCCAAAACACAAGAGAACAAGCGATCTTAATTTCATCCCCGAATCTCCATACGAGAATTCAGAAGAGGATAAATATAAACCCCTGTTGTCTTCAGATCTAAATAATGTTCACATCTCACGTCGGATCCTCAGCAGTCAATCGCCACCAAGGAGATCAGCTGTCGCATGCATCTTACCACCGACACTACACACTCTCTGGTGCTCCACTCTCCACATTGCGCATCGCGAGGACTGTCTTATACGGTATTGGTCCCTCAATAGTGCCGGTTGCCATTGTAGTGCCGGAAACACCGGCACTACAGCGGTAACCGGCACTACAGCGGTAACCGGCACTACTCTGCACACCGACACTACTGATCCTTTTCATCTGTTCCAAGCGATTCCACAGGCACTATAGAGGGCAACCGGCTCTACACCAAGGCTAGGGTAGGGGGGATGTCGATACTCAGCACCCTCGCCCGAGCGACTCCGTTCCTCAACGAAAAACAAAAATACCTCAGGCGATGCGTTTGGCGCGGAGTAGCTATACCAAGTCCAAGTCCATAGCGTTTCTTCATGTGTCAAACGAAAAACAGCACGCAAAGCTTCGGACCGCAAAAGGAATGGGGGGGGGGTAATTCGCGCGAGCGACCCCGAGCCACCGCATAGCGAAGACCCACAAATTACTCCCTTGCCGTAGCCACCGCTACGTCTCAGCCGGTTCTATAGAGGGACATCTACTGTATACTAGTGATTGATAAGGAATCAGTGGGGAATTAGTCCGTTTGACCACTTGTACAAAAGGTTAACCAATAGCTTACTACGACCCAAACTAAGCCTTATAGCACTCTCCCCCCCATCTGAAACGGCGGGATATACCAGGTCGGCCGGATATACGCGGCGGACCTGTCAATATCCAAGCGGTTTCATTTTGCTGGGTATACCGGGGAGAGTATTTTTCAAGTTCGATCATGGGGAAAGTCTGAAAAAGAATATTTTGGTGGATGGTGGGACTCGAAGCCACGACCCAAAACACTCATGGTCCTGCCGACGACGCCATTTGTTTGTTAAGGTATTAGTGGGGTATTACTCCGTTTGACCACTTGCAAAAGGTTAACCAATAGCTTACCCAAACTAAGTCTTTTAACATGATCCACAGCTGTCAGATTCTGCCCCCCTCAGAAACGGGTTTAATAGTTTCCGCGCACAGATTGATTAACATCACCCTGTTGACCCTGGTACAAGCTACATTGTAGTTCCAAGGGGAATCGCCGACCTATATCCTTCATGAGGACACACACCCGGAAATACGCGCGATCGGAGTATCACACACAGCTTGCAAAGATGAGCTTCGACGAAATCTTCGATCTCGCAGCTGGAGCGTATTTTTATTTTTGTGATACTAATGGCAGCGACAGCGGATGTGAGGCAACATGTCCTTCGAAAAACGACAAGGTGGAACAGGACCATCCGCATCGATCGTGCTCCGCCCTGACAAGAAGAAGCCGCTTCGGCGTCGTTCTACGACAGCCCCCCCAACTTTTCTTTAACGAAATCGCCGGTTTTGACACCAGCTCCCGGCCGTATCTCCTGAAATACGGTGCCCCTTGCCCCCACCCCGAGGTCATCGCTTGATGGTCCTTCCTTTGCAACCAAGGAGTTGCATGAAGATGTTTTCTTCATAGCATAATTCCTCGCGTCGAGCAGCCATGAAACGTTCGTTAAACAAAATCGCTGGTTTGGGGGGGGGGGGCTATCGTAGTAAGAATCAGTCTTCGCCACTCACTCACTCGTGTCACAAAACGCACCGGGTACCAGGTTAAGCGCCAAAAAAAGTGTGATCGTTGTTGCTGTTTTTTTGTGCTGTAGAATATGTGTGTCTTTTGCAAAATCAAACAGAGAGCGTAGACCCAACTCCAATCCTAATCTTGACCCTAACCCTAACGCTAACCTCAAACCCAACCCGGGCTAAGGCTACTAAAAAGGTGTACTGCCCGAGCGCATTGTGAACTTCGTGAAAACAAGTGCAGACCACCTCAATAATCTTGACAGGTACCAGGTGATATTTTCGGTACATGATTCCAAGAAACTCTTCTTTTTTTTATCTTTAGCTGTTATTTTTTTTTAGTTCTATAGTAAACAACGCACACCGAAAAAATGACCCCCCACACCTGCGATCGAAGGTTTTCCACATGACCCAACACGTCCCTGACCAGCGCATGCAGATGAGACTGCGAACCCAGCAGCGCCGCATGGTGCACCGCCAGCCTCCTCACAGAATTCAGGGTGTGGAATATTTCCGGCCAGGTGTCTCGTGGCAGCGACGACATCGCCCGCTGTAGTTCCTGCGTCGGGTTTGGCGATGGTCGGATGTCCTGTACACGAGCATGAATTTCAGGGTGGCAGTGTTAGTTAAGTGTGTGGAATATTTCCGGCCGGGTGTCTCGGGGCAACGGCGACATCGCCCGCTGCAGCTCTTGCCTCGAATTCAGCGACGGTGGGACTTCCTGTGCACGACGCCGAAAACATGGGTATCGGGTGGCAGCGTTTGGGAGAGCCACACCCCTCTGGGACCCAGATACAGTCATGACCCCACGTTAGTGCGGTACTCTTGGTGCGAGTCCCCAGTTTAGTGCGGTGAAAACCAACTTGTCGACCACGTTAGTGCGGTACTCTCGCCCAGTTTAGAGGTGAAAACCTACTTGTTGACTACGGTAGTACGATGCTTTTAGTGCGGGCCCCCAGTTTGATGCGGTGAAACCAACTGGTCGACCACGTTTGTGCGGTACTCTCGAGCAGTTTAGTGTGGTGAAAACCTACTTGTCAACTACGTTAGTGCGGTACTGTCCCCTAGTTTAGTGGTGAAAACCTACTTGTTGACCACGTTAGGCTGTACTCTCAGTGCGGCCCATCAGTTTCGCGCGGTGAAAACCAACTTGTCGACCACGTTAGTGCGGAACTCTTAGTGCAGGCCACCAGTTTAGAGCGGTGAAAAACAACTTGTCGACCACGTTAGTGCGGCACTCTTAGTGCGGGGCTCTAGTTTAGTGCTGTGAAAACCAATTTGTCGACCACATTAGTGCGGTACTCCTAGTGCGGGCCACCCAGTTTAGTCCGGTGAAAACCAACTTGTCGCGACGTTGTCCTCTAGAGTACCGCACTGTGAACCCTTCTGGGGACCAGGTGCATAAATTACGCTAGCGGAATAGCTGGGGTCTTGCCAACCGTGCAGTCCAGCATAAGCACACGCAGAACCGCGGGCAGGATCGTGTACCTCCTTGCACCGTGGCTAGGACGCTACACCTGTCATCACCCTATCCAGCAGCCCTCGTTCCTGCACGTGACCGATGCCGCAATCGTCATTCTTCCCGGCAGTTTTTTCCGCTGAAGCCCCGAAGGGGTCAATACTATCCCGGGGGTATCCCGGGGGTACCACTTTAGTGCGGTCATTTGCCAGAATGTAAGTGTTAGGGAATTAGTGGGGTAGAACTAATAGTCCGTTTGACCACTTGCAAAAGGTTAACCAGTAGCTTACCCAAATTAAGCCTTATAACACTCTCTCTTCCCCCCTGAAACGGCGGGATACCAGGTCGGCCTGATATACGGGCGGACCTGTCAATATCCAAGCTGTTTCATTTCCTGGGGATACCGGGGAGAGTAATTTTGAAGTTCGACATGGAGAACGTCTGAAAAAGTTCATTATTGTGGATAGTGGGATTTGAACCCACGACCCAAAAAACCCATGTCCTGCCTTCGACGTCATTTGTTAAGGTATTAGTGGGGTATTAGTCCGTTTGACCACTTGCAAAAGGTTAACCAATAGCTTACCCAACTAAGCCTTACCTGGTATAACATAAGTATCACGGGGGTAGTTCGGAGTACCACTTTAGTGCGGTCGTTTTGTCATCTGGTAAGGCACCCGCACTATTGTCGGACCACGACTGTGCGGCGACGAAAAAACCCGGCAAAGCCCTCGATCTTACAGCGTGAGCGCGCCATGCACGCGTACAGTAAAGGTTCCCCAGTAAGGCGGTGGTGTGCCAGAGAAAATATGAAGGCGTTGTTGGGAAAACATGAAGGCGTTGTTGGGGGAAGTCGCCTTGTTTAATTCGGGTTATGAGTGCAACACCTCAATTGCGCGCCAAGCGATTTTGACCGCCTTATATCGGGATACCGCCCTTAATCAGGCCGCCTCGTTGGGGGACCCCTACTACTGTACCAGAAATGTGGTTAAAAACACCTCATAACAGCAGATACATCCGATAACATACCATAATAATAGCATGTTATGCCACAGCAGCAGAGAGGGCGACTTGCAACTCCTTCATCCATCGGACAGATCCGATAAGACACTTGTTCATGATCTATGCCTTCAGGGCAGGTTGATCTCTGCTCTACATGACCTGCAAGGCGTAAATAATCATGATGCCGGTGTGAGAGCCGGGTAATCCGAATGATCTAGCACATCGTTTCCTGGATTGGACGTGTGCCACACCGATCACGCACAAAATATAACGTAACGGGCTGTTCGTTCAACATGCACCATAGCCACTGACCCAAAGTCAGCGCTGACCATGAGTCAGCGGCTATGATGCACACGTAACAAAAGCACAATCCGGGGTCTGTCTGCCTGTTACGCACTAGACGCTAAATTTACCTCAAGAGTTGCAACCCCTGTAATCAGCGCTGCCGTTCTACTCGGACGGACCGACGTGCGCGAATGGCAATATGTGCCAGCGGTTGTGGTCTAATTTTTTACAACAACACATGTCTATAGGATTCAGATGATCTAGGTCGTGATCTGTCCGACGTGTGAACGAGCCCCTTGTTCTCAAATTCGGTCCCTCCATCCACGATGCCCTGCCTCAGCAGCGCGGGTTTGCTTGCACCCGGAGTTTGCGTGATACAGTAATGGCATCTCTATAGCACCGCCCACGTGTTTATAGCGGTTGGCATTGCATGACGGCCTAAGAAACCTTGTTGTGTTTGCAATGTGTATCTTTGTTTCGTAGTTTGTGACCACAGGGCTCGTTTCGCCACGGAGCCTTCGGCACGGACACTGGTTGTGCTGGATGTAGATGGGTGAAAATGCCAGTTTAATGTGAAGAACACACGCATAGCAACGTTGTGTGTCAGCCGGAAATATCGGCATTATATCGGCAACCGGACACTACTCCGGTTACTACCACTACTGGTCGTTCCCAACTGTGCTAAGCGATTTCACAGGCACTAAAGCGGTAACCGGCACTATGCAGACGGCACTATACAGAGGGGCCACTACTGTCGTTGGCAGAGTCTGGTTTAAGGGACGGGTCAACCCGCTCGCTTGGTGTCAGTGCTCGCACCTGGATTGTGAGGTAGTCGAAAGAATCCGGCTTAAGGGCTGAACCAGGCGAAGGTGGGATTACCGCGGCATTCCTTACCCCCCCCGGTGGTAGTGACCCCCCCTGTCCCCCCTGACCCCCGCCCCCTCCCGCATGGGCTTCATGCAGAAAATCCCGGTCGTGACCCCCGCCGCGACTTGCTCCTCTTGCTTTCGTCTCCGTTGTTTCTCGGTGTTCGACGCTGCTGCGGGTTGTGACTGAGTCGCTCTCGGTTGTCCAGGGCTCGGTGTCTCTCTGTATCGGGCAATGGAACGAGGTTCGCGGTGAAGACATGACAAATGCGGTATATGTCGTCGATTGTGGGCTAATTGAGGGACAGAAAATACCGCCTCTCGTTGTTCGCTACTGCTTCCGGGTTTTAGCTGTGTCGTCCTCGGGTGAGCAAGGCTCGCATTTTCCATTTTTCCCTTCGTTGGACAACGGCAGATGGCGTGGCAATGAATTCCGGGTGACTGTCGGTACATGTAGAAGCAGATTCCATCGTTTTTTATTATTGCCGTCTGACAATGTGTAGGTAACATGAGTTTCAACGCTGATCACCCCATAAATCCTTCAAGACAGTATAAGAAAACCAAGGGACGCTCACGAAGAAAAGAAAATCTTTGTATAATCGGGTAATGGAACGCAGAAACGGTAAAAAGTGACATGCAAGGATGTTTCCAGGCGACTGTTTGTGACCACGCCAAGGGAGCAGATTATGTCATTGGGCAATGGAACCACATAAAGCGGTAAGTGTATGCTAAAGGTAATTCCGGGCGGTTCGTTGTGCGGCAAATGGAACCCGGTGAAGACATTCGATGGGCAAAAGGAACACGACAAAGGCGCAATAAGCAATGAAACGCAGCGAAGGCGTGCAATGGGTATTGGAACCCGGCAAAAGGCGGGTAGTGGGGAATGGAACACGGCAAAGGCATGCAACGAGCACTGGGACACGGTACAGGAATGCAATGTGATATGGAAAAGCGGAAGAGGCGTGAACTGAGCAATATAACACGGTTATAGGCTTGCAAAATGGGCAGTGGAACACCGTAAAGGCGCGCGTTGGGCGATAGAATCCGGTAACATGCAAATGCATATATGTGGCTGTTGTTGTTCTCACGTTAACGCGTATAATTAAGTCCGTGGCAACTAGACAGGCTCCGGTCATTCTGAAGTGGAAGAATACTCCAGGGAAAAAATAAAACATACCAAAAGCGGTACACGTGTATATCATCGCTGACGCAAGTCATACATCCGCCCAAAAAAAAAATGAAATCGGACTAGCGTACGTGTACATGTGGTATATGTGTATTCTAGGCTGTCGATTGTGGGCTCGTCGAAGGGCAGATGAAAAGACGGAGATGGGTGGCACGACACGTCGAGTCACAAACGCGCCAGGTTGATGCAAAGACACAAGAGATCCGGAAAGTGCCGAAGGCAACTACTGTACATTGTAGACCTAGCCAACAAGTACCTAGTCGGCGCAAATAACGAGTTTGTCGCTCATTGAATACACTAAGGTGGTGGCTGCATCACGGTGGCGATTTCCCTTCATTATTGATTGTATAAAAAAAAATACTTCGAAGAACACCACTACCGAAGGGAGCTAGACTTTTCGCATGGGTTTATTTTATTGTTCCTCTTGATTTTTGCTTCTCTTTCTTTGGGAGAATGTGTACGAGTGATTGGCGTTGTAGTCCATGCTGCATGTCGTCCGCTTGGCATAAACAAATAGTTGACGTCTTGAATTAGTATGAACTAATTAAATTTTGCGGCGTTTATCGTTGGCCAGCTGGTGAATGAGCTAAACATATTCAAAACAGTAATCAGGTATGCTTGGGTTAGAGTTTGTTGTCTCTCGCGAACATAGAAAACAACTAAGATCTTAAATTGGTATGAATACATCAAATTCTCCAGGCTAAAAATCACTGGGTGGAGTCTTCCAGACCAAAAATATTGTGTTCCCGTCGAAGCACATAAAAAACGGCACAAAAATTACATATGCTCTGTCGGATGGCTAAAATATGAATTATGTTACACACCTCGGATAGATCATCAATCCCTCCTTGATATAGATCAGCTATGATATATGCGTGTACCACTGTTGGTTTGTTTGTGTTTTTTCCCTGGTGCATTGGGAATATCCCTCCACCCCAGAGTAACTGCAGCCTGTTCTGTGACCACGGACTTGATAAGGCGAGTTAATGTGATACCACCACCAACAACGTTGACCATTCAGGACGATCTGTATGGTCTAGCTCATGTTACCCGGTAGGAGCCGTACGATCTGCATGATCTATCACGTGGTTCCTGCCGTGGCTCTGTACTCTATAGATACGGGCCCAGCACAACATCTCAAAACGGCAGATACAGGATCTGCTATAGATGATCTAGATGATCTAGATGATCTGTTGATGATCTGTAGATGATCTAGATCATGATCTGTCCGCGGTGTGCAATGGTATCATTCCTTTGGCTACAATGCGGTGGTGGCGATACAGCGGTGGCGCTTTCTCTCCGTTGCTTTTCGTGCGGTTCGTTTTTTTAACAACACAATCAGGTTGGAGTACATGTGTCTTACGCCCGCCCGCCCGCCCGCCCGCCCGCCCGCCCGCACCTCGCTTGCTCTTTCCTCTTTTTTTCGTCGCTCCTGCCGCCGCTTGGTTGCCGAAGAAATCCCCCCGACCTAAGCAATTGGGAGGGAAAGACATTTCACTCAGCGGACAGATCACCGATCCCAGTCGATGATCTAGATATTGAATGGAAGAGCTGTATGATCTAGCGCACGTTACCGGGCGGGAATCGTATGACCTGAATGATGCAGCACATGTTTCCAGGATTAATCATGTACTTTGTAAAATATACGTATCACGCAGCTTGCAAAATATGACTATCAACCCTAAACTAGTCGAACTCACAGCTAAACTATTTAGAATCTATACATGTAGAACCTGCACAACATCTCGTAACGGCAAATATCGGGTCTAGATATCTACGTGATCTGCACCGTGATCTGTCAAATGTTTGAACAGTCGAAGATCCCTGTTCATGGTCTATGGCATTCAGGACAGACAGATTCCCTGGCCTGTATGATCTGCGCGGCCTACGTACAGATCATGTTGCTGGGTGAGGGTGAGGACCAGATTATCTATCTGCATGATCTGGCACATCGCTCGTGCATGAGGGAGCCGTACGACACAGATCATGTACAACATACCATAACGTCAGATACAAATCTACTGTAGATTCATCCCACGATACGGGTTGTATTTTATAAAAATATTTTCAGGATGTCAGCCGTGAGTTCGACAAATTTCGGGTCAATACTCATCTTTGCAAGCTGCGTTATTCGTACTTGCAATATACTATATGGGTGAGTTTTTTATTGGGAGGGGTCCTATTTTTTTTGTCCACTATAATGGTTAGTGTTGGTTTTTTACTTTAGGTGGGGAATTTTGAGCTAGATCTAACATCATATCTATTCTATAAATTTGTTACTGTAGTTTCCACTGTATTTAGCTAAGTGCTTTTTTTTCACCAGTTGAGCTCCTCAAGTTTCGAGCTATCAGTTAGTGCGATGATTTTGCGAGTATATGCGTTTTAGGACTAGCGCATAGAAGGGTCGGTCGGGCTTCGCGAGTGAATGCCTTCGAAGTCATGATGCGGGTGAGATATTCAGCTGCTCCTCATGTGAGGAGCTCAGAAAATTCTTAGAACTTGCTGCACCCCTACCTAGCGTGGGAGGGCACTGTGAAGGATCTAGATCGTTATCTGTCCGATGTCCGAACGCCTGGGAAGCTGTGTAGCGCTCGGACTAAGAGTGTGTCTGGGTTCTTACACCATGTGGTGCGTCGAAAAGAGGCAAAAAAAGGCACGCGCTCATGCTGCGCTAGGGGTGCACTTGAAAAAAAGTACGGTATTCCCCCTCACTTGAGGATCTCTATACCTCATGGCCTAGGCATACCCCGAAAGGGTCTAAAAAACAGTACTATTTGTGAGGTAAATGAGGCAAGAGTGTCTTGTACATGCAATAAGTAGGCCGTGTGCGTTCAAAGAAAACCTTTCAAAAAACAACAAAACAAAAACGAAAAAAAATCCCACCACATGTCCACCACAAACCGCCCCCAGCCCGGCTACCGCAGCCATCTCAAGACGACGTGCTACGAAAAAAGCTCCACGAGTTAGCGTAAGTTGTTAGTCCGCTCCTAGACCCCGGCTGTGTGGAAAATCGGCCTTGTACAGCTTTGGTAATCAGTGACCTAAACTACCGGCAGACGCTACAGAACAGACAGACAGACCAAGTAAATAACGGAAGCCTGTACCTGTATTGTACGCACCCCGTTATGTATAGGCCTTCTCGCCTTGCAAGGCAAAAAACAGCTAGACAGACAGACAGACTGACTGACTGACTGACTGACTAATAAAAAAATGGAAGCCTGTACCGTACGCACCCCGCTACGACAAGGCCCAGGCCTTCTCGCCTTGCAAGGCAAAAAACAGATAGACAGACAGACAGACAGACAGACAGACAGACAGACAGACAGACTAATAAAAAAATGGAAGCCTGTACCGTACGCACCCCGCTATGACAAGGCCTTTTTTTTTTCTTGCGAGGAAAAACAAAAAAAAACGGCCTCGGTCGCTTTCGTTCCACCTCGTTCTTGCCTCGTTGCGAGTTGATTTCCAACGACACATTTATTTCCTCAGTTTAGGAGTCAGGACGCGCCACCCCTATATCGTAAGCCGGTGCTACGATAGAGGTGACACTTTATGGACCACAACAAACAGTTTCTGAACAACGGGGGACTCCTTAACCCAAAAATCGTCGGAGAACGTACATTTTTGTTTTTGCAAAATGACATAATATTTGGAATATACTTCGAAGTATATATATATCTAGGCAGTGAATTTGTCCATCGGGGTTGAACTTTTCAGTTTTACTCAAACTCAGATTTTGGGTGAGGTATGGAGCTCCTGAAGTGATCAAATTTAATCAAGTGACCACCTTCAGAAGACAAATCGAGTCACCACCCTCAGAAGGCCAAAAATATGCACCTCTATATACATGTGTCTACAGCAGTAGGGGTTCCTCTATAGTGCTGGTATGTGCCAGACGGACATGCCGGCACGAGAGCGGCAACCGGCGCTACTACTCCGCGTACTGCCACTGCTGGTCGTTTTCATCTCTGCCAAGCGATGTCACGGGCGCTGTGCCGGCATATAGCTGGTCGTATCCATATACGCCAACATATTTCGCAAGCACAATTTATGATATAGCGGGAAACCGATTCTGCTCAACCGGCACCATAAGAGAACCACCCCTGCTGCAGTCGTACTGCTTACCGCCTTCAGGCCTCTGATAGGACTAAGAGTAGCGAGTGATATTTGCGGCCGCTGTCCCTCCCTCCCGTGTCCGCTGCTATCGTCCCCAGCACCCGATTCTGCTAGAAACGCCTGAATCGTGTTGGTTGGAGCAAAGAGCAGCTGGCGGATTAGGTCGACGCTAAGCCGGAAGCAAGCGCGAAAAGGGACTCGGGGCACCAACTGACAGAAGAAAAAATGGCCACACAAGCGGCAGCCCCTGTTTGTTTTATGCAGGCGTGTTCATCTTTTCATCAGGAGTAAACCACTGATTAACTACTTTGTCAGCGCAAGGGTTAGGGTACGGGATGCGCGCTACGATGGAGGTGGCGTTTTTTCATGGATTTTTTTTTTCTGAACGACGGGGACTCCTCAATCCCATAAACGTCGGAAAAATATCATTCTTGTTATTATTGCAAAATATGCGAAAAAAAAATGAACCAAACCCTGACCCAAACCCTGACCCAACCCGAGGCCAAGGGTTTGGTCATTCGGTTGCACTTTCAGGTTAGACGCGTGTGCTACGATAGAGGTAGCACTTTTCGTCTGTAATGTTTTCTGAACGACGGGGCTCCTTAACTCAAAATCGTCGGAAACAGGCCATTTTTTTTTTTTGCAAAGATTCTCGTTTTATACGCAGGCCATGGAATTTAGTTATCGGAGTTTTCTTTTCTCCGAAATCAGTTTTTTGGAGGTTAAGAAGGACGTGCCTTAAGCTCCCAAAGTGAGGCCCCTCAGAAAAAAAAGTGGTTCACCTCTATCGTGGCAGGCGCCTTGTACTCTTAAAAACAGTTTTTTGGGGTGAGGTATATCAACCATTGTTTTATCAAGCCACCACCCTCAGAAGGCAAAAAACAATGGTTGGTGCACCGCTACTTCCGTGGCATGCGTCATCAATTTGGGTTGAGGTTAGGGTTCCGGTTCCGGTTCCGGTTACGGTTACGGTTGGGGTTACGGTTGGGGTTACGGTTAAGGTTACGGTTACGGTCACGGTTACGGTTGAGATTAGGGTTACGGTTAGGGTTACGGTTACGGTTACGGTTACGGTTGGGGTTAGGATTAGGGTTAGGATTTACCTTGGTGCGTTCACCGCCGTATCCCTGCCGTTCGTGGGCGTTTCCGCTTCTCTTCAGGGACAGAGGCAAGGGTTGCTGAACGGTAGTTTCCATGTGGCTACGCCTGCCCATGTCGTCATATCTGCGGCGGACAGGAGTGTCGAGGGACGGGGGGGCGCACTTGTTTGGCTAGAGCTGCACATCGGAACGACGAACGATTCCGGTCCCATCCGGGCGAAAACGAACGACATCCGATAAGCAACGGATCAGATCGAATCGGATCGGATCACATCGGATTGAATCGCTCAAAAACCCTATAATACCGATTCGATAAACGATATGACGGGCGGGAATTCGGAACGACTAATTGTTCCATACTTCCTATCCGATACCGGGGGCAAAAAAAAAATTACATCCGATAAAAAAAGTACATTATTTATCGGATCGGATTGGATCGCTAAAAATCCCGATTCCAATACGAAACAAGACAGGCGGAGGCGGAAATACGGAAGTTCCGGTCACGGTACTGCCGAAGAAGCACGCATTCGTTTTTCAGTTGACCCCTCACCTAGAATTATTCACTTTTGGGACATTCTCAAAAGGGGGGTTGACGGGGGTAGTAGAGCGACATCACCAACCCGTTAGCAGTCAGGCGTTCGAATCGTATAGCAGTCAGGCGTTCGTATCGGATATCGGGATACTCTTTGCCCGACTGTCACAAGGCTTAGGTTGAGTAGGCAATCGGTACTGGTAGGTCGGCCGGATGCTTAGTTTGGGTAGGCAATTGGTTTTATTGGTGCGTCCGCCCGTATATCCGGCCGACCTGCTATCTCACCGGTCCAGGGGGGAAGAGTGTCATAAGGCTTAGGCTTAATTTTTGTAGGCAATTGGTTAACTTTTTTTTGCCAGTGATCAAACGGACTAATAGCCTCTAATACCTTACCATACCATCCTATGTACCGATCCGATTTCTGATTTCATCGGAAATAACGGTACGGTATGAAACACTACTCGTGATGATGCACACTTTCGAAAGTTGACCCCTGCATTAGGCGGGTGCGGCCGTACACGGTTGGTAGCGCTTTTTTGGTCGAAACATTTTCTGGTCCTTGGCCGGGCTCCACGACCAAGGGACTGCCCAATTGGTAAGCCTTTTCCTGCCACTGGTCAAAGGTACTAATACCCTCTACTACCTTAACACCATCCTATACAATCTTGTATGTGTATACCGATCCGATTTCCGACTTACCGGAAATATCGATACGATGTCAAATACTACTCGTGATGGTGCACGCGGACGGTAGTAGTAGTAGTAGTAGCAGCAGTACTAGCAGTAGCAGAAGTAATTTAGACGGTCGACCGTTGCAGTAGACGCGTGCAACGATAGACGGTTGGAGTCATTCCACGCTAGGGGTGCAGCGGAAGATTCTAAGAAGCTTCTGAGCTCCCAAGGCGAGGAGCTAGCTCAACAACATCAACATCACCCCAAAACATGACAATGAATCCGAAGACATTCGTTCGCGCGCGACCCGACCAACAATTTACGTGCCCTAGTCGTGAAAAACCAAACACACTCGTGAAAGTTTTCACACAAACCGATGGTTCCACGCATCTTCAGGAGGAGCTCAACCAATCAGAACGTCAGAAACGTTTGGCCAGAAAAGTGCAGCCCCTACCCCGTGGGATGACGACGCGTGCTACGATAAAGGTATACCTTTTTTTGGCGAAAACTGTTTCTGAATGACGGGGGGCTCCTTTAGCCCGAAATCGTCGGAAAAAATACGCCATTTTTTTGCACGATTCTCGTTCTATACCTCGGCCATGAGATATTTCCATCCGCCATCAAGCAGGTTTATTTTTGACCGAATCCGTTTTTGGGTTCAGAAGGACGTGTCTTAACCTCCTGAAGTGAGGAACCTCAGAAAAAAAAGTGGTGCACCTCTATCGGTAGCGCTTTTTGGCGTCGACATTTTCTGATCTTCGGCCGGGCTCTTCGACTGATACACTGCCCCATTAGCGTTTGAATACGTTTTGAGTTCGTGCTCTGATGTTACTTATTTATATACTTGGGCCATGATATCGTCTCCCGCTCGAACATGGAAAATAATAAATAAATGTCTTGAATCTGGTGTGAAGAAACAATGGTTTAAATTTCACCCCCTCCCCCTCTTTATTTTCCTACAACTTGTTTTTTGGTGTCAAAAACTTTTTTTTGTGATGGGGTCGGGAGACATGCTGTTTTTGTTTAGTTTTGGAAGCACCGAATCTCCCCCTTCTTCGTACAACGTACTTTTAGAGTATTGTTTTTGGTGGTGTAGTCAGATAACTCCGTTTTATTTTTTTCGTTTTGGAAGCACCCCCTCCCCCGTTTTCACACAACTGTATTTTAGTGTACATTAGGTGTTGGGCTTTTTTAGGATGATGTCGAAAAACCTTTCGTTTTTTTTCGTTTTTCGAAGAAAGTTGTATGGTCATCGCACAGCCTATCACAGCAATTTTTCCGGTAGTGTTATATAATCGCATTGCACATTCAGTTTTTCGGAAAAAACAGTTTTTGGAGTGAAGCATGCAAGAGCTTCTACAACATGTTTTAGTGTAAAAACATTAGGTTGTGTTTTTACGGTGTCGAAAGATATTCATTCTTTTCGTTTTTGGAAACAAGTTGTAGGATCACCGATCGCACAGCCGCCAACGATATCACAACAACTTCTCCGGGAGGGAAAGATTTTTTGGTTATATAATCGTGTTTGAACTTTAAGTTATTCTGAATTAAAAGTTTGTTGGGGGATGAGGCACAGAGCCTCTTCCGGTGACGGGGCTTCATAACGCTTAGGTGCCACCATGGTATGACTTGAACGCCCTTACCTTGCCATGCGTCACCGCACGGTGATCGTTTCTTGCGCCGTTGGTTGCCTGGTTCTGCTGAATGGGCGCCTATCTGCTTCTGCGAAGCAGGCGATAACCTAGAGCCGGTAAAAAAAACTACGTGAAATGAAAAACCCTACAATACCTGGTGTACTATTACAAAAAAAGTACAGTCCAGGTGTGAGATCGAAGATTGCGTCGAAACCCATCTTTGCAAGCTGTGTGTGATACTCCGATCGCGCGTATAATTACTGGGTGTGCGGTATACACGATACAACGCCAATAAAAAGAAAAAAAAAAATCGTGCTGCTTTAAGACATTCGTTAAACATGGTTGTGGGTTTCCCTTGGTTTTCCTACACTTCCTCGAAGCGATTATGTGCGGTCGACGCTGAAGCTCATGCCTCATGCTGTACAGCAGTGTAAATACAACAATAATACCGAAATATAGTAATACCAAAACATGGTAATACTAAACAATAACACAGCAGCAGTGGGGCCTATACAAGGCGGCTATAATAAGGCGACCATTCGATATAGTGCGGTTGAAATCGGTTGGCACGACTGTAACTACACACACAACTGTCTATGCGAACAGGACGGCCTGTAGTCGGCCAAAAGTCTCTTCGGACTATACCGCCTAATGTAGGCCCCACTGCTCCAATACCGAAAAGTACTAATACTGTAATTCATTATTTTTTACGTGCGAGGAAGACGAAATGAAGCACGTCACCTCCCTACAGGAACCGGAGTGGTGGGTTCCGCCGGCACTCCACCCCCCCCGGCCCTTGATCGCCCTCCACCGTACGCTAGAGAGACGGGGTCACCTCCACCTGCCCCCGCCCCCCCTGCAAGAGCAATGCCTCCCCCCCCACTGGCGGCGGCGCTGACCGCCCGTCGGCTCGCCCTGATCACGCGCCGTTGTGCAATCGTGTCAGAGAAAAAAAGCACCAGAAGGTGGGACGGTATCGGACGAGAAGAAGAGAGTTAGCAGGGGGAGGGTTTACAACGCATAATAACATAAGTTTGTGCTTAACTAGGAAACCGCTTTTAATAGCGCCAACGACGCTGTTGACGTCGAAACTAACGGTAAGAAAAAATCGAAACCGACGACAACAAGATCAACGGCACTGCTGTTTGAAAAAAAGGTCATTCCAGGCGACTACGTGGATGAGAATTTTTGCAGGCATTTCCGTCGGGGGGATTACTTGTCGCGGTTCGGATCGGAACAGGGTGACCCGACCCGACCCGACCCGACCCGTCCCGTGAACCTTGAACAGCTCATGATCCGACCCGACCTGACCCACGACATTTTGATCACCTCCTGACCCGACCCGACCTGACCCGATCTGCGAGTTTTTGAAAAAAACGACCCCACCCTCGGGCCGGATCCGTGAATAGCCTTGTTTTTTTGTTGTGGGGGATCCGCTTGACACATCGGGGCTTGCACCTACCTAGTGCGTTCTACGACAGGGTTACGTAGCGTTTTCCCGGCAAAAAAAGTTTCAGATGTACGCCGGTAATCATCCGCTATCCAACATGTTATGGATCCGAGTTATATTTTATAGTATGTGGTCGTTAGCTTACCTATTCCACGGGATCGTGTATCGGGTTTCGCTGGCAATTTTGATCAAAACTCAGTCGATGGGCGAGGTACAGAGCTCATAAGTGAGGAACCCCGAGAAAAACATGTCAGGGCTTTTCACGAGGTCGGATCTCTTCTCGCGGGTCGGATCGGATCAGGATGGCCGGACCCGACCCGTGATATTTCGAACACCTCCTTTTACCGTACCCGACTCGATCTTGATATTTCGAACACCTCCTTTTACCCTACCCGACTCGATCCGCGAGTTTTCGAAAAATTCCCTTCCCCGACCCCCCGTTCGGGTCGGGTCGGGTCGTGACCCATGAAAAGCACTGAAAAGTATCAAGTGACCCCTATCGTAGCACGCGTCTTACTACGATAGCCCCTCCCCAAAACGAGCGATTTTCTTTAACGAATGTTTCATGGCTGCTCGACACGAGGAAGCAGGCCACCAAAAATAATATCTTCATATATTTTTCTTGATTGCAAAGGGCTATCGAACGATGACGTCGGGGTGGTGGCAAGGGGCACCGTATTTCAAAAGATACGACCGGAAGCTGGTTTCAACATTTGGCGATTTCGTTAAAGAAAAGTTGGGGAGGATACTACCGTAGAACGGCTCCGTAGCAAAAGTGCACGTCTGGCGCTGGCAACCTCACCTTGCGTTCCTGGAACCCCCACGCTTCAATGCCGACAGGAGACCGGGGTCCGGGACAGGAGAAGCAGTGTCCCTCTCACTCCCCTTTCTCTCCCTAAGAGAGCCTCCATACGTGACCCTAACGCAGGCAGCATCATCGTTCCGGCTGCCCCATTTGCTTCGCTCCCTCTCTTCGGCACTTTTTTCCCGGCCACTTTCTCCTCCGTGAGTATTCCGCAACTCTTCTCGTCTGTGGTTGTTCTCTGATTCTTCTTGGGTAGTGACGCTCTGGCTTACAGCCTGATCTCGTTGCCGCCGATATCTGCGCAATACACCAACCGGGATTTGCTGAGCTTTGTAAATTTCGCCCCCAACCCCACCGCCATCGCCACCACCGCTACCACCGCCACCACCGCCACCACCGCCACCACCGCCACCACCACCACCATCGCCAACGCCGCCTCCCCTAAGGGTTGCTGTTGCGTCCTTCCCTTCTTGCTCATCGCGCGGCGTCGATCGTGGGATAGCGTTTCCCCGCTGGTTATGGCTTTGGTGCCGTCTCGTTTTATCACTCTGATTGGTCTGTTCCCACGACGGCGTGTAGCTGCGGTTTCTGGTGCCACCGTCCCCAATACCACCACCGGGGGTGGTAGTATCAGGTGTTTCTGTGCTGGGGGATGCTGGGTATCCCCCTGATTTTTCGACCCGTCTCCGTCGACGCCCTTCTTGGGCTCTTGCGTTGCTGCTACCGTTGACGACGCCAACACTACCACCACCATCACCGCCAACACCAACACCACCGTCGCCACCGTCACCACCACCACGACCACCACCAACACCACCAACACCACCAACACCACCAACACCACTAACACCACCACCAACACCATCACCACCATCACCACCATCGCCACCATCACCATCACCGGCCATATATCCCCCGTTCCCTTGGCTCAGCCTGGCGTCAGGCACTACTTCCCTTCGGACGCTACAGTCCCACGGAGCAACCTCTTCTAGTTCGCCTGCTGCGTTGTTTTGCCAGCACCGAAGCGCGTGACCCCCTTCCCCGTGAGTGGCAATGCCTCCGCCGCCGCTTCCATCGTCACCTCCACCACCACCTCTAACGAGTTTCTCACCTTCTCCTTTTCCTGGGAAAACACCGCTTGAGGCGCCACCAGCGCCCCCTGTAGCGTCTGTACCTCTTAAGCCGGCGCCGCTGCCGCCACCACCACCACCTCTACCACCACCACGACCTCCATTACCACCACCACCACCACCACCGCCGCCGCCGCCGCCATTACCACCCCCACGACTCTCATACTGCGTTGCACCAAAGTCGACCGGCGCAGACCCGTGGCCTGCCGCCGTTGAATTATTTCCTCTGCCGGAGCTACCTTCTCGATGTAACCGAGTTCTCCCAGGGCTGCCACTACTACCGATGCTTTGGCCGTGAGAAGTAGAGGTGGCGGATAGCATCAATGCAGCTTTCTGTTGCTGCCGCCTTTTCAGACACACAGGTAGACCATCGCGAGTTTCACATACCTCAGAAGAGAATTTTTGGGGCGGGGGTGAGAGTTTTGGGTCTTCGTTTGGCCGACCGCTGTCTCCCAGTCCGAGACCGCCAGGCTCGGGCACGGAACTAGTACGTCTCGCCTCAGAGTGGTCAGGTGAACGCCACACCGCCACACCCGTGCCGAGGTCAACGGTTCCGTCTTGGCTGAGGCGAGGTAGCGAAGACGCCGAATCCTGCAGCCTCGCCGTCAAGCGCCGCCGAGCGTCACTGGATCTGTTGAAGGAACAACACATAGCAAATTGATTTATTTACCCAAAAGATATGGTACAGTAATGAAACCACTTATCGAGTTAACCTGCACATATGCCAGGTATGCATGTAGAACACATGTAAGTAGCAAAACAAAAAAACAGGGTGTAGAACGAAAATTGCGTAATGTGTTTTCACCCATACACAACATAAGGTGCAGAACCTATATATAGCGCATGCTATGGCAGGGGTGTTTTTTTTTTTTTCTCGAGGTTCCCCGCTTAGCGAGCGCTCCAGAAAAGCAAAAAAAACGATTTTGTTTTCAGGATTTTTTTTAAGAAAGTGCTACGAACATATCCGATAACAGTCCCATGGCCTATTGTAGGTATTCAACGAAAAGAAAGAAGCGATATGCAATAAGCAATCAATCCCATGGCCTATTTGAGGTATACAACGGAACGAAAAAAAAAGGTGCTATCCGATAAGTGATCACTCCCACGGCCGATTATACGTGTACAACGTAACAAAAAAAAAGGTGCTACCCGACGAGCAATACCATGGCCGACTATAGCAATACAACGAAAAAAACGAGCAATACCATGGCCGACTATAGCAATACAACGAAAAAAAAAAATGATGTGCCATCCGATAAGCAATACCATGACCTACCATAGACATGCAACGAAACAAAAAAAAGGGCTTTCCGATGAGCAATCAATCCCATGGCCTAGTAGTATAGGTATACAACGACAATCGTTCCCGAAAAAAAACTTTTGAAATTCAGACGAATTTGGGTTAAGGAGCCCGCCCCGTACACATTCAGAAAACGTACTGATCACCCAAAAAGTGGCTGCGTGCCTCTGTCGTAGCGTGCGTCATAAGCAGAGCAAACAACAAAAAAGGCAGTCAAGACATGTGTCCGTGGGTTTCCTTTTTGTTTCCGTGGCTTTCTTCTTCCGGGAATGTTATGAGTGACCAACGTTGAAGCTCGTACGGCACGTACATACATTGTCGGATGGCCAGCGCAAAAATCGCAAAAGGGACTACCGTAGAACGAAAGCATTTTTTGCAATTTATTCACCCATACATACGTCGTAGAACATTTGAAGGTACAAGTATGTGGGTGAAATAACCAGGGCTGTTCACGGACAGCCGGTCGCCCCGGTGGCGTATCAGATTATCCTCGAGCCTGGTATAGGCTCGAGATTTGGAGTCCCGCCGAGTGCATACTCGTACAAATTCGTAGGGACTTTTTCTTGTTCACAAATTGACATGCGGAAAGCGCGAGAGCGTGATTAGCAACACTCGAGGAAAAATCAACGAGCAGTGGGATTGCTGAACCCCATGCGTGATAAAAATTGAAGGCAAGGACCGGGGGGAAAAAGGGGCGACACCTGTGACCACAGTTTGTCCATGAGCTGGAGAGTAGAAGTGTGTGAAGAAACAAAAACAAAAAAAAGACGGATTCTCGAGTGGAAAGTCTCAAACACGCTACCAGGTTAGTGCTACCCCTGCAACAATGTCGTAGCAAAAAAAATGCCTCGTTCCTCAGGCGAGAAACCTCGCGGGACAAAACTACTGCTAAGGCCACAACGTGCTTTTTTTCCTCCCCTCTTTTTCGAAGAAACCGAGGAACTATACTCGATGCCGTCGGATGGAGTTTTTTCGTCTGCGTTTTTGCAGTACTTCTATTTTTTATGTGCCTAGCCTAGGCTATGGGATGCTTCACGGACGGGGGTGGTTGCACGTTCATCTACATTCTGGAACTTGTTTTTTTTGGGTGGTTGAAACGAGCTCCTTGAGCGAAGACAATAAAAAATACATTACCAGGTGGGTGCCACCCCTCTATAGCATTGCCTTAAACCAAACAGTGTTGCATAACACACACACAAAAAAAGTCACCCCACGCCAGGGGGTGCAGCAGATTCTAAGAATTTTCTGAGTTCCTAACATGAAGAAGGGCTCGATATCTCACCCGAAAAGTGACTTTCGAAGTATGATATTGTAGTAGACATTCGTTCGCCCAACCCGACCAACATTTTCTCTTGGCGCTATTTAGTCCTAAAACTAACACACTCGGGCAAAAAAGCATCTTGCTAACCGATAGTCCCACACTTGAGGATCCCAACCGCACTATAGAGGTCAGAAAAACGTTTCGGCTCAAAAAAGGCATCCCCCTAACGCACTATAGAGGGTAGAGGAGCCATCCCACGGAAGAGGTGCAGCAGAAGTCCCCGAGCTCCTCGCACGTGAGGAGCTCGATCAACGTCTCACCCGAAAAATGACTTCGAAGGCACTCGTTCGCCTCGCTCGCACAACCCGACCAAGCTTCTACATGTACTCGTGAAATTACTTGATCAACGATTAACCGCTAGGTCCTCGCTCGAGGAGCTCAATCGGACAGGTACATTATTAGTTAATCCAACAACTGCAACCCCTACAGTGGGATGGCCCTAAAACGTACGTACGCCGTACATGTATCTGTCCCCATATGCTGTGCTTCGGTCACATCTCGTTCCCCCGTATCTATAGCCCGGGCTGTTTCGTGAAAAGCTGATCTGAGAATGCCGTAATCGTCGTTTTTTCTAGTCTGTCAGGGGCACGCACGTACATGCTACTGAGCCGCCTTTTACCACAAAATTCTGGATTATTATATAGGATAAAGTATGGAAATCAGGGAAATTAGTCTGGCCCCTACCGTGGGACGACTCAGAGGCGGACTCCATTTTTTTTCCGAACATCCCTCTCTTCGGGAGTTCCAGTCCTCACCAAAAACAAAACTCGACTCTAGCGAGCAGCAGCGTTCACTTAATACCGAGATAGGCAAATCCCATGGGCTGGATGTGGAGCTATAGTAAGTATAGCCTAAAAACTCGGACTTTGACAAACAGCAGTGTTCACTTAATATCGATAGGCAGTCCCAAGGGCTGGGTGTACAGCTAGAAAATATAGCCTAAAAAACTCGGTTTGGCTAGCAGTGTTCACTTAATATTGACAGGCAATCCCATAGGCCAAGGTGTACAGCTAAAAAATTAGGAAACACAAACGGCTTTCCAAGTACATTTGGTAGTTTCCCAGTCGAGAGACCCGGTCGCACAGAAAACAAGTCGGGAATCACCCCACACTAGGGATGCAGCAGAACATTCTAAGAACTTTCTGAGCTCCTTCCTATCATAAGGAGCAGCTCAACATCTCCCGCGATAGCATGACTTCGTTTAAGGTATTTCGTTCGCGCAACCCGACCAGCATTGCTGTGCGATAGTCCTGAAAATAAAAAACCATTGTACTCGTAAAATTGTCGTACTTTTCGATGTCTCCACGCTTGAGGAGCTTAACCGCACTACAGAGGTCAGAAACGTTTGCCCCCCTCCCCCCTAAAAGCGCAATCCCCACCGCACTACAGAGGGATGGCTCTTGTCCCGAAAACCTGCTACTCCCACCGATCCATCCGACGGCAGGAGCTACTTTTTTTTTTTTTTTTTTTAATCCTCCGGCGGATGGGGAAAAATAAAGCTTTAGCTCACCACACTTCCACGTATTTTCATACGCGTCGTGTGTCGATTTAACTCAGTTGCTTTCGCAGCCCAACGCTAGCTGGCGCACCCTTCGGGTCCCATTGTAGGTATAGCGTAAGCTGTCCCTATCAGTGGTCTTCGTTACAACCCCGGCAGCGCAAGCTGCCGTTGTATACGGATGCGTGGCAGGAGCTACTGGTACACTTTATGGGCCCAACATTTCTGGCCGATTGATTTGAGCTCCTCGAGTGAGCAACTACCGGTTAGCCTGACACTTTTACGAGAGTATGTTTGTCTTAGGACTAGCGCAGACACAAAAGTGTTGGTCGGGTTGCGTGATTTGAATGCGTTTTCGACGTCATGCTTTCGTGTGAGACATTGAGCTAGCTCCTCGTGTTAGGAGCTTGGAAAATTCTTAGAATCTTCCGCCGCACCCTCTGCCGTGGGACGACTCACCTACGATGTACGCAAAACCCCCTATATATTCCCCTATTTTTACTATCCATATATTGTTCTTCTCCCACCGTAGTAAGCATCTGCCTCTATGCGGTGGTTCCTCAGCTTTAGGATCACACGGTGAGTCAGAAATGCTTTTGGCCCGAAACATGCTATTAACACGAACCTCTTTTTCGTAGAACGTGTCTTAAAACAGGCTCAACAACAAAAAAAAACATGAGATATTTTTAGATACCGAAAGTAGGGCTGACTTCTCTCCAGAACCACTTGGGGTTGGGCGGGAACGGCCTCGGGAAGATCTCCATACCTGAGAAGGTTGGCCTGGTCCAAAATCGCCAAAACGTCGGCGTCCTTTATGCACCAAACGTCGGCTGCCACAGCCAACGCTTCCACGGCGGCTAGTCGTACCTAAGTCACGAAAGGGTGAGATATACGGTAGTTTTTTATTTTTGCAAGAAGTGGCAAGCAGTTTAACATTGTTTCTGAGACAAGACAGCTGTGATATCGAAGTTTGTAGGCGCCACTGCCGTGGTGTATCGTCTCTCCCGTTGCGGCGTTATGGTTTATAGCAGCTGTCCCCTCTGTACCTGGCGGGCGTTATCGCCTTTCTGAACGAACGGCTCCGCCCTGCCCTTCGATCAGAAGGTATCCGGCGGACAGCAAGCAACGGGTACCAGAGATGCAACATCCAAGCAACCCTCGTGTGAGTGATCGGTACAGAGCCAGAGGCACCCATGCATAGCAGTAGTCGGTACCTAGGTCCCTGTTGCCCACTCTTACTACTCCGCATGGCTCGAGGAATGAATATCTTCGGCCGTGATCGAATGCGAGTTTACTAATTTACAACGTAGGTCGAAGCTTTGTACATAATTTCCATCTCTGAATGGTTATCGCTGAGTGCGAGTCAATAGTATAAACCACGCCCCCAAAAAGAGCGACCTCTTACTTCACGGAGGGGTCGGACGTGGCTTGTACGCGTCGTATCGCTCGACGAAAATATTCAACTACGAGCGAATGTGCGCTTCGAAGCTGCTCACGCGCATACACGCATACCCGAACGCGAGGACATAGAGGGTATGAAGCGCTAGACCCAACGAGGGATCAAAACAGCGATGAACCACGGTTCTCCGGGGGAGATAAGGTCTGCGCTTTGACCCATGCATGTACCAGGCGCACGTACAGGGTTATACGGGTCTGAAAACACCAGCAGCAAGTCAGGCTGTCGATATGCATCTTAGCGATCACCGCTTTAGCACCCCACCCTCCGTTTTGGGGACGAAAACACCTTGGGATTAGAGTGGGATGACGTTTTTAGTTGGTAAAGCGTTCACTGTTAAACTAGTCTACTCCTGTTATGTGGCCTGCAGCAGTCGGATCCTACAACGTCTCGGCGTACCACACGCAACTCTGAGAAGATGAGTTTCGACGAAATTTCTTGGTCCCGCAGCTGAGGTGTCTTTCGTTTTTTCGAACAAAAAAAACGGAAGGGTGCCAGATGGCAGGCAGCCTGTCGAGGCAGCTGCTGACAGAGCTGGTGCACCAACTGAGGTTCCGCCTGTGCGCGTACAGCGAACTCCAGGACGCGTGCTACACCTCGTCCTGCAAATGAACCGACGAAACGCATGCTTTGTCGTAGCTCGGAGCACCCAGTCTCTCGTCGCTTCAACCAAAAGGAACTGTTACCTATAGAGTCGCACCACGGCGGGGGTTGCGGTTTTTGGGCCTAACACTTATGGGCGGATGAGAGCTACATTTTTCTGATACTTTTACGAGTATATTTGTTTTAGGACTAGCGCAGGTAAGCGTTGGTCGGATTGCTCGAGCGAAAGCCTTCCAAGTCGCGTTTCGGGTGAGGCATTGAGCTCGTCATGTCAGTAGCTCAGAAACTTACCGCTGCACCCGGCCCCTGCTACGATAGAGGTATTATAGCACCTTTTTTTTTCGCTCAAATGTTTTCTGGATGACGGCGTTCCTTAACCCAAAATCGACGGGGTTTTCGTTTTCGTTTTCGTTTCTTTAAGATTATTTTCGTTGTAAACCTAAGACACGGCGTTTTTTGTCATCGGGTACAGCACTTTCTACTGGACCGCTCAATATTCGATGAACTAGATAGTTCACCTTTTGTTTGCTTATGCAGCACTACCCACCAGACCACTCAGTCACTGTGACTTAAGTAGCCTACTATATGGTACTATATAACGAACAGGAACCCTTGAGCAGAAGGTAAGCGTGCGGATTGGGAGCATGCCGCGTGATTTTGGACGGGCGAGAAGCAACTCCACCTGCGAAGAACTGCGCCCAATACCTACGCTCACCTCCGGTCGCTCGTCAGTCAGCAGTTCCCCCACATCGCACACTAGCCGTATTTCCTCCACCGACGTAGTATCCTTACCACCCGGTCTCTTCTGGGGGGTCAACAAATTATCGCTGCCGCTTCCTTCTGTGCCCCCTATCCCTGGCTCTACCCGGTGTTTCCTTCGTGCGTGCTCTACCGGCGGTTCACCGGAACCGTTACCACCCCCAGGTGATAACCGTGTTTCAACCCCCGGTGATACCCCCACTTCACCCTCCGGAGATGTTAACACCTCATTACCGCCCTTGCTTTGTCGGTTGCGCCCTGTGCCAACCCCGTCCTGACCTCTCAACTCCGTAAACAATGGTTCCCCCGGGATTGATGGCAGTAGGCCGGTAATCACTAGCTTCAGGGAACCTTCTCGTGCACGCCACGTGGCGGATCGCAGCCCGTGTTGCACGAGGTATTGCTTCGACGCCTGAAACCCGGAAGATCGCACCAGCGCTGACAGGACGACCATGGCGTGGTGCCTTGCCGCGACCTGGGCATGGATCATATTAAGCGGTAGAATGATATCGGTTGGTTGGTATGGCCGTTTGCTTTTAAATAAGGTGGATCTTAAACCTGTTTGAGTACAAAGCGTTCTTTCGGTTGTAACCAGCACTTTGTCCCCGAAACGAAGACAACTATGGCGTCGTGCCTTGCTGCGACTGGAGCATGAACCAATCAAGTGGTGACACTGGATGTATTCAATAAAGCGGATATTTAGCCTTTAATTAAGGTGGATCTTTAACCTGCTTGATTACAAAGCGTTCTTTCAATTGTAAACAGTACTTTGTCCCCGAAACGAAGACAACCATGGCGCCGTACCTTGCTGCGACTGGGGCATGAACCCATCCAGTGGTGACACTGGCTGTTTGTATTTAATAAAGCGGATATTTAGCCTGTTTGATTGCGAGCGTTGTGTTATATATTTCGAATAGTAGGGTGCCTCCGAAACGTAGACCACCATGGCGCGGTTGCCTTGCTGCGACTTGATCGTGGACCAATGAAGTGGTTGTTGGATAAGGCCGTTTACTTTAATGATGTGGATATTTAACCTGTTTGGTTGCAAACGCCAGTGTAAAAACCCGGCAGAGCGCACCGGTGCCGATAGGACCACCATGACGTGATGCCTTGCTGCGACCTGAGCATGGATCAACCAAGTTGTTGGTGGATACGGCTCTGTATTTTAATGTAGATATTTCACCTGTAAAATTGCAAGCGTTAGCCGATATTCCAACAGTAGTTTGTCTCCGAAGCGTAGAGCTAAATAGCCTTGTTTGGTACTGCACGGTATAGAAGCATGTATCTAACTCTAATTCCAAGTATTTTATCCTCGAAACGGGAGTGCTGTCCTTGAGGGGATACTACATACCGTACCCGCGTTGAGGCGGGGGGGATGGGGGGGGGGACTGTTGGGTTGGAGGGGGGCGATTGTTGGTTTCCACGACTGAGGGAGACGATATGACAAGATAGACGGGTCATAAATGCTCACAGCGTGGACGGAATGACACAATACACCTCGGTGTTTAGCCACTCGGTCCCATCTTGTCAGATCCCAGCTGGATGCAAGCAAGTCACAGAGCAAGTGACGATGAGTAGCGGGATGCTTTGCTACGGTATCTTTTTGTTTTCTAGCATTCCTCGCTTGAGGGGTTGTATGTTGTGGCACCCCCGCTCTCCCGTTGCGGCGTTATGATTTATAGCAGTTGTCTCCTTTACAGCTGGCAGGCGTTATCATCTGCCTCAAACAACGGCTTCGCCCCCCCTACTGTCCGAAGGTTTCCGGCTGACAGCGAGCAACTAATACCAGAGATGTAACGTCCAAGCGACCCACATATGAGTGGACATTACAGAGCCAGAGGCACCCTTGCAGGGCAGCCGTCGGTCTCTAGGCCCAATATGTTCCCCAAAATACGACTACATCTACAGTTGTTCACCCAGGCACAGAATTTGGCAATAAAACTGAAAGTGCAACCCGACTTTAGTATAGCCTAGGTGTAAGGGAGAAATGTATTTTTCCCAAAAAAAAAAAAATACTTAGATTCCGACGATATTGGGTCAAAGAGTCGTGTAATAATTCAGTTTTTTTTGGCCGAAACATGCCAACCTCTATCATATGCAGGCGTCGTGAGGTTGCAGCTAATTTTCCTGATACTACTACTTCCTCATTTGAGGGAGCTCCGCGAAAAAAACAGAAAGAATAAACGAACAAAATCCCACGACCCAAGGCCAAAAAAAAAAAGACGAATTTTTGATAGCAAAACACAGGTAGTACTCCAACGATATTTGCTCAGTCGGTATTTCGTTTGGCCAAAACGCGCTCGTACCCTTTCCCGTACCGTGCGTCTTATCTCTCGTTCTCCCCTTTTACCGCGGCGCGATGTCTTACCTTGTGGTCTCCAAGCCTTGAGACCAAGACGTGGAAGAGAAGAGCGAGGTGCGGCCTCAAGAGCTCCCCGACGCGAACCACCAGCACGTGGAGGATTTGGAGGGACAGCAAAGCCTGCACATGGCGCGGTCGGGGTTTCCACATGCAATAAGGCGAGGTTGGAACTAGCTGTGAAAACCAAGTCACGGGAAACACAGCACCTTCTGATGCATGAATGCTACAGGTTGTGAGGAGTGCACCGCAATCTTCTGAGGCTCCTCCACGTCAAGGGCCCGATGTCTCACAAAATAAAAAATGGCTTTGAGATTTAAATCATGAGTGCAACCGATAAAACAATCGCATGACTCTAATGTAAGTTTTTGTGCGTTGATTGGGTTTCCTAGATGGCATGCGGTGTAGTCGGTTTCAGATGCGAGTCTTCAAACGTACCTGCCAGTATGGGCCTGGCACGTACGTAGGCTGACTTCCGATTTGATTCTTACATCTTTTTCGGCGGATGCATTAAAATGCTGCAGCTATGATATATACGTATACCGCGGTTGATTTGCCCTTTTTTTTCTTCCAGGGGTATTTTTCCATTCCAGAGTGACTGGAGCCTGTTCTGTGACCACGGACTTGATTATGGGAGTCAATGTGAGAACCGCAACAACTGTATGTAGGTACATAACTATTAAGGTTGTACAACCAAAGTGGTATTCGAGATATGCTGCCGTAGAGTTGCATCATTTTTTTTCTGGAGATCCTCACCTGAGGGGCTTTCCCCCCCCATCCCCTCCCCCCCCAAAAAAGTTGTAAGAAAACTGAAAGCGATCCGACGAAGAAGAAAAAGAATATGAAGAAAAAAAAAACACGGCTCAGGTACGCAAAAACAGTCCTTTCGTGCGAAAAACGAAAACGATAGCGACGACGATTTTTGGGTTAAGGAAGGAGCCTCGTCTTCATTCATTCATTTAGTTTTTTCTTTTTTTTACAAAACAAAGTGCCGCTTTCTCGTACAAGCACGCGTCATTCTAACGATATCGGGCAATTTCTCAGTGGACAAGGCTACGGTGGGGGGGGGGGGGGGGTCCCCTTTCGGGGCCTCTTTTCTTCAGTGGCTGGGGGTCATTCGCGCGAGCGACCCCGCTGTTTCTTTTCGCGGTCTTAAGGTTTTCGTGCTTTTTTAATTTCGCGGCGTGGATCCTCCCTTGGATTGGTAGACAACGCTGCGCCAAACAAATTACCTAAAGTATTTTTGTCAGAGTGAGGTACAGAGCCAATTGTGCGAGTGGCTCAGGCGCGGTAGTGGAGATGGGGGCACCCCTCCCCCTACCGCAGCCCTAAAGCCCAGTCAGATACACACTTTTTTACCGCGAAAGCGCTACCCCTATCGTGCCAAGCGTTTCAGTGAACCGGTACGTGTTTCTCCGCATCGATACGATACACTCGCACAACATGCCGTTACAACTCCTCACAATTTTGAAGTCGGCGTCTTCCGTCAGCCTCAGTGCCACCACGAGGAGTTCCTCAAGAAAAGGCGCTAAAGCTAAAGCCGCCACCCCGTCCATACCCGACACCAACCCCTTCGCTTCCTCCATCTCTCGGACCCGATCCTGTCGCCGGCTCCCGGCTGTCTCCGACACCCCCCTCTGATGTACTGCCTCCTTAAACCTGGCAGACTTGTTGTCGTCTCGTCCCTTGCTGCCTCTGGCGTCGATGCCAATAAGAGTACGCAATAGTTCCTCCGGAAGTGACGCTGCGGAGGGTAAAATCTCCTCCTTGTTGTTGCTTGTGGCGGCGACAACAGTTCTTCTGGTTGTTCGTTGGGCTACAGTTACGGCCGGTGCTACCCGTTCGACCCGCCGGGAGGGGGGTGACGATGCAGATGACGGTGTTGGTGTCAGTGAAGATGTAGGCGTTGTTTTCGTTGGTGATGTGCTCGTCGGTGCTGCTGTTGCTGTTGTTATCGGCGTTGTTGTTCCTCGTAATCCTCCCGTGTCACCGAGCTTTGTTCGGGTGGCGATGGCGCAAGAACCTTCACCGCGATCGCCTCCAATCGTCGCCATCACTTCGGTCGTCGCTGGGCCGGCAAGGATCGGCCGTGGGGGCGAATCGCTATTGCGAGATGGTGGGTTCTCGCTGGGGTTTTCGTTGGTTTCGCTTTGCTCTTCGCTGACATCGCCATCTGAGTTGCTCCTGGCGGTAACATCGTCCTTCAAGCGGTTCTTTGCAGGAGCACGCCCGGGAGAGTAGGGTGTGCGAAATGGCTTGTCGCAGCAGTCACCACCGGTCACAAAGACGCCATGTTCTTCAACAACAGTATCGAACTGCGACCGATCGTCTGTCGTAACCCCGCACGTGGTCAACGACGGGGGCACTAACTGTGACGAGCCACGGATGTCGCCGCCGACACTGATCCCACTGCCGCCGTTGTCACGAGTGTCGTCGGGACTACTGCCACTGCGACGGTTATCTCGGCTTTCCTCTCTCTGCGGGGCGGGAATGGTTGTGGTAATGGTAGCAATGGGAGACGGCAGGGAGGGAGCCGGCAGCTCTGGCTCGCTGCATTCTTCTCCACCACGGATGGAAGAACCTCTGCGCGGAGAAGGAGGCATGCTACTTTTTTCCGAGCCCACTCCATTGTGGCCCTTCTGTTGATCGCCATAGCCCGTAGACTTCGCCCTCCTACAAGCCTTTGCTTTACCGCCATAGCTCATAGGCTTTACTTTGCCCTCAAAGCCTGCTTGTCCCACGGCTACAACGTGCATGTCATCGTCAGCGTTGTTGTTGTTGTTATTGTCGTCGGCGAACGGAGGTGCTCCGTTGCTGCCGTCGTCATGCGGCTCGTCTTCCTCTCCTTTCCTGGTGTCTCCATAGTAGATTTTTGCGCCATAGTGCTTCAGGAGCTGTCTGTAGGCGGGGCCTAGACGCCTTTCTCCCGCTTGAAACCTGCGTGCGCGGACCCCGACGACAGGCGGTCTACGTTAGCTTGTACGCCGTTAGAATTACACCCTCGTTTTTTAGGGAAAGCTGCTTGGATTTAGTGTAGGACTTGTTTACCGTATGAATAGTGCCAAACGCTGTAGAGCAGCGAGCGTGTTTTTGTAGAATACGTTTTTAAAGTGAGAAAAGGGAACCTTGTTAACGTTTACCTGGAATAATATGGCGGAAGAATTGACAGCACCCGCAACTGTAGCTTTTCTGTCCGCTTTCCACATGAGGAAGTCTCACTCGAACATGGGTTCCTAGGTTAACGTCTCGTAGACCAGCACGCAGTATGTGTCGCTGGGCTCCTCTTTGGAAGTGCTGTCGCCTATATTTACTAGGGAGGCGGTTTTTTATTGGGGGGGGGGGGGGATAAGGGACGCATGCTACGGTAGAGGCGCACCTGTTTTTTTTTCTCCCATTCAAGAAGCTCCATATACCTCACCCCAAAAGAGTGATCCTTGATATCAACGAACGTGGAAGCGGACGTAACACATCCCATGTCCTAGGTATACCAAAAATTATATCGCTACGCATAAAAATAAATATAAAATGAAACATTCGGGGCGATTGTGGGTGAAGGAAACCCCGTCATTCAGACACTTCCCCCCCCCCCCGCCCCCCCCCCCAAACGCTACCTCTATCGCAGGGTCCGTCGGTCGGGGTGTGCGAAATTGAATGAATTTGAACATGCTATTCCAAAGCCATTCGTTATTTTTTTAAGGCAGGAGGAGAGGCCAGAATAATCGAGCTGTTGTCGAGGGCCACCTGCTGTGTACGATGCGACTTTACGAGCCATCCCACGGCAGGACTTGTTGCACTTTTCGGGGGGGGGGGCGAACGTTTTTTTTTGCTGACCGGTTGAGCTCCTCGAGCGAGGGAATGAGGAAAATGCCGGTACATTTTGCGAGTATATTGGGTTTTAGGACTACTGCTATACTATTAAGTAGTGGCGCATAGAAGTGTTGGTCGGGTTGTTGCGTGAACGCAATGTCTTCGAAGGCGTGTTTCGGGTGAGATATCGAGCTGCTCCTCATGTTAGGAGCTCAGAAAATTCTTAGAATCTTCTGCTGCACCCCTATCTAGCGTGGGATGACTCCCAACCCTGACGCTACCCCTAACCCTGACCCTAACCCTACCTCTAACCCCAACCACAACCGAAATCCCAACCCTAACGCCAACCCCATCAACCAGTGTTTTCGGGGCTAGCCCTCTTCATCGCGTACACAGCAGTGTGCGTCAACGCGGCAACAATAGTGAAAAAAGCCTACTGCAGTGTGGTCTCCCCGTAAACTCACGCCTCAGGTCCAGCTCGGTACATCCGTCCCAACGCATTCACCGCGGCGGCCACTACCCCGTCGTCCACGTCACGCACCCTGCCGACGAGCCCTTTCATGAGGGATCCGTACTCTCGCTCGCCCAGCGCCATTCCATCAGCCTTTACGATTACATTGCAGAGTGGGTTGGGTTGGGTTGGGTTGGGTTGGGTTGGGTTGGGTTGGGTTGGGTTGGGTTGGGTTGGGTTGGGTTGGGTTGGGTTGGTTTGAAAGACTTGTAAAAGCTTGTCTATCCGTAGCACAAAGTGGGTTGGGTTGGCTGGGTTCGATTAGTCAGCGCTATAGTCCACCGGCATACGGTTCCATCGCACAGTGGGTGGCGTTCGCTAGAAAGATTATAATAGTCAGCAGCCGAACGGGTTGGGTCGAGTTGGAGGATTGGCCAGTAGTAGTTCGTTGGATTGGCTAAGGGAGCTAGCCAAAGCTTGTCCCTTTTGCGGTCGAATGAAAGTCGATGGCGGCGCGACGGGGAACTTCGTATAATTATGAGGCGGAACGTAGTAGCGCAGATGGGGCTGTGTTGGCCAGGAGGATTGCCTAAAAAATATGTCTGTCCGTAGCGCAGAGTGGCCGTCAACATCGTGAAACCTAGTTCAGCACACAGCGTGGGTTGGGTTGGCGACGGAGGTTTGTCACTAAAGGTGGGTTGGCTTGGCTTGAAGGCATAGTCAAAACTTGTCTATCCGTAACTGAAGTAAGCCTTGCAGTTACTTCGCAGAGTGGGTTGGGTTGGGTTGGGTTGGAATAGTCGGCGCTGGTCTACCGGCCTTATGGTTACTTCGAAGAGGCGAGTTGAGATGGCTACGATGATTAGCCAAGCTTGCCTATCCGTACATCCCCCTCAAACCCTGTAAAAGTGTTGATATTACCACACTGTTCATGTTTTTTTTTTACTGTATCTTGGTCGCAAAGAGGTAAATGCCGATTCAGTGCTGCGATCCCCCCACATCAGAGACCCACCAATAGCTGGGAAGAGGCGCGCGTGCTCCAGAGTCTGACGGTTTCGTCGTCATGCTCCATCCCATGGTGGACCAGCTGGTCAATCAGAATGCCTTCCACATCCGGCAACTGCTCTCGAAGACGAAGAAAATGGAAGACAATATAATGTAGACCAGAGGGTGGGCTAAGAATGCAAAAAAAATGACGGAAAACGCCTTGACGTGGATGAAATTATGCTAAAGAAAGAAAATTCTCCTCAAGATAATCTATTGATGAGATGTTCATTACAAAGTCAAGGCCTGCGTCCAGCATAACTGTCGCTACCTAGGAAGCAGTTACACCGTATCGTCATCTATGCATACAGCTCAGTGGTTAAGGCGAATATCGTAACAAACCTCGCGGCCGCCGTAATTACCTAGCTTGAAACGCTGAATATTTATCGACCAATCAATTCATCGAACTCACAGCTGGGGCATCACACCTATAATGATACTATTAATAATCAGCTGATATTAATCACCTGCCCGGCACCACATTCGACCAGGACCTCCCTGGCGGGTCCCCGCAGGCATTCTTTCGAGAAACAGTCTACGACGGACGGCACAATAGACGCGATGCAAGCCCTGGCGGCGTGCGAGCGATGACCAGGTCCCTTAAACTGCACTTGTGTGGGTTTTATGGCCGTGCCGAGGTTCGGCTGCCTCTCCCCGGCAGCGTGCGTGCGAGACAGCCAACGTGCGGATTCTTTGAGAACCAACAAGCACTCCAAAGCCACCTGCAAGAACGTGCGAGAAAAGCATGGGGGAGACGACAATCACGTGGCGAAAATGTACCTTTTTTCTCGGCGAAGTGTACCGTTTGGCGGTACTTCTACGGAAGGTGGTAGTTAATAAGGTACCGACATAAATCAGGCAGGCGTGCATGCGAAACAGCCAAGATGTGGGACCTTTTTAAAAACCGACAAACACTCTAAACCTGCCTGCAAAAGCGACAAAAGGTGGAGACGCGATGAAAGGCCACAGTCGTGCGAAAATATGCCGTTTAGGCACGAAAAATCTACCTGTTGCCGCGAAAATGCACCTGTGGGCGGTACTACGCGAGAATGGCAGCTGGGCTGTTTGTGCAGACGCGATGATGGGTGGTAAAAACGCAAAAAGATACCTTTTTTTCGGCGAAAAAGTACATTTTTTCCCACTATAATTTACCTTTTTATTGATACTGCAAGAGAATTGCAGTTGGGTTGTGAGTGTATACGCGATGAAAGGCGATTACTACGGGAAAGTTCGCCGGTTGACGGTCCTATTTCATTCGGTGGTAGGTAGAAAGGCATCGTTAGCAAGGTATCGGCGTAAATCAGGCGGTTTTGCAAATTAGATTATGTTGGGTATCTCAAGACTCAAAGGAATGTATAAGGCAATGACATCACACCACCTTGCAGGTACCATAGTACATAAAAAATGGAAGTTGGGTTGTTTGTGTATTACTTCACGATTCTCAGTACGCAGTGCATCGTTCAATCAAACAGCCAGCACTCGACGTTGGTCGTCCTCTTTACGTGTCGAGCGCTCCTGCGACAAGCCACTCCCGTGACCTCCTTTTGGACGATCTGCGATCGAAATACATTATATAGACATCAGCCTTTCCTATGTATTCCTACCGACACGACCGAACGCACACACTGCTGTTAGAGATACTCCACCACCACTGAGCTAGCTATCAGTGCTGACAGTTTGCCCGGTGGTTCTGGTGTTTCCCACCAATGTAACTCGTAGCTCAATCGTTCTGGTGTATCTCTAACGAAGGCAGATTTGAATACAGGCGCACCTCTTCGGAACCTGGCTGATGGCCCAAGTTATGCTCGAGCAAAGCACGGACTCCGCTGAAGACCGCAGCAGGGTCGGGTTGCGACGACTCCCGCCTGCCACCGATGCCTCCTCCCCCCCCCCTTCCCACCCTGCCTCTAGCGTCATCACAGGTGACAAGGCTGCGGATACGGCGTAGGGACGCCATGTTTGCCGCGATCGTGGCTGACGCGGTTCCGTGCGCTGGGAACGAGCGATTAACTTCGCTCGAAAACACGCGTTGGTAACGAATTGCCCGATTCATTCGGACGCGCGGCCGGGGGAGGGGGGGGGGGGGGGTTGAATACAACTAATTTCGAACGCTGCTATAAAATATTTCACGTCGTGGATGATTTATAGCGTCTGTGGGGTCATGACGTCAAAATAATACGAGTTGTGTGTGATCATTGAGTTAACCCTGGTGGGGTACATGCTTATGTGCGATACAACAAAGGAGAGGTGCTGGACTATGATTGCGGGAGCTTGTAGCCGGAGGCAGCTCCAGAGAAGTTCATGCTACGCGCGTGTCGTGGAACTCTTTCACACATGTGACGGATAAGGATATGATCTAGATCATCTACAGTGGATCCGATAGCTGCAGTTATGGGATGCTGTGCAGGGTCTGAATATATAGAGAGTACATATCCAACTCAGTAAACATGTACTAGATTACACAGATCGTACAGATCGTACGGCTCCCGCCCGGCAACATGAGCATGAGCTAAGACCATAAACATCTTCTCCGAAATATTTAAAAAATCCAAGAGGGGATCGAACGGTGATCTGTCCGACGTGTGAACTCTTTGCGATGGAGTCCGGCATGAAAAGCGGTACCAGGTATTCCGTAACCTAGCTGTCCGCGTTTTGCTATTTTACGCGTAATTGATGCTGTAAAATAGTCATTTGTATTCGTCGTTTTTCAGGGCTTTGAACGTGTCGGATCGCATCTCACGGGACGAGTCGGATCAGGGTGACCGGACCCGACCCGCGGGATTTTGATAGAAGCTCCTGATGCCACCCGACCCGACCCGACCCGACCCGACCCGACCCGTAAGAGTTCAAACACTTCCTGACCCGACCCGATTTGATCCGCGAGGTTGTGAATACCTTCTGACCCGACCCGCAGGCAGGGTCATGACCCGTTAAAAGTCCCGAATTGCTCCCTATTAAGTCCCCAAAACAGCATCCTGCAATTTACGGCCTTGCGTGTCATCGTGCAGATCGCCAACTTCACGCGTTGGCATCACACCCGAACCATGTGCATATTCGCGATTCTACGAGGAAGGCGTTTCGACCAAGCCTGTGGTGGGGGCAAGGGTGTACTCATTTCATGCACAGCCGTAGTCGTATGACGATTGACCCTCACATCCCTGCTTTGTCGGGACGGAGCACGCCGGGTTTAAGCAGATCAGGCACACATCGCGTGCACTACGCGAAGCCGCGAAGCACCGTGAGGTGTTCGGCGAGTCGCATGAAGGGTGAGCTGGACCCTGTTAAGAACCACTTGTGAGGCAGACTTCGGTACCTCGTGCGTACTTTCCTGCATATGGATGACAGCTTCCCTTGTTTGTTTTTTCCTGATGTAGCCACGGTCACAGACAGCACGGGGGAAAACTACGCAACTGCCTCATGGGTACCTCATCATATACACACTTACGTGACATCACCCCCCTTGCGCGGAGTTAAGGTACTTCACCCCGCACCATAATGACCTAACTTCACCACCATCTCGTTCACCACCAAAGCATACAAGAACGAGAAAACAAAAGACTAACTTCCTGTAACACTTCTTGTCTAACTCACGCAGTGAGAGGTGTGTTTTACAGCATCGATGCCAAACCGACGCCAACCCCAGGGGGGAGGTTACGTTTAAGCAGGGGTTTTCATTGGTCACATCGCTTCTCGTGGGTTGGACCAGATCCGGGTGACCCGACCCGATTCGTGATCGTTGGAAAAAGTCCTGACCCGACCCTACCAGACCCGTGAGAAGCCAAACAACACCTGACCCGACCCGATTCGACACGCGAGTTTTGAACTCTCATGACCCGACCCGCGGCCCGGGTCAAGACTCGTGAAAATACCTGCGTTTAAGGTCTCCATTTTTCAGCGGCTCATGGCTACTCGTGCGAGAAAAGCTACATCTCTCGTTGCTTTGTGCCTTCCGGTTTTTACGATATGCACAGAGTGATGTGATTTGTTTGATACGCTGCGCCGTCAAAATATGTTTTTTATGTCCGTTTTTTTCGAACGAGGTACTTAGCCATTCGCGCAAGCGGTCTAAGCTCGTTAGTGAAACGGGGGGCATAGCTCTAACACATATTACTTAATGAGGACACACGCTCACCAATACGCGCAATCGGAGTATGACACACAGCTTGCAAAGATGAGTTTCGACGAAATCTTCGATCTCACAGCTGGAGTGTAGTTTTATTCTCTCAGAGGAACCTTAGGTTCCGTGAGAGCTTTCTTGCCCGATACTCAGACCGTGAGTGAGTGTCGCCTCTCACACGGAAGCTCCAAACCACGCACTTTTTAAAAGCCGAATCCATTTGGCGTTAAAATCCACCCCATCGACCCCGGACCTCGCCGTGAGTGCGCGGGCATGGGTGCAGACAAGATGAATCGGCGCTCTCCCGCCGCGCGGGCGCGCGCTCGTGGAGGCACGAGCAAAAGCATCTGGGTGTGGTAGAGCCGGTGTGTTTATTTTTGCGAGATAACTATACGTGTCTAATAAAACAAAGACCGCTTTGACTTCAATATAAAGACAGATCCAGGTTTTTATTTCTGGATAGCAGATTTGAGCAGATTGAGAGGCTGCCAGCGGGAGGCCGAGCAGCCGAGTGTCGGAACGAGCGCCACAGGGGCCGGTTTGCAGCTCTCCGCGCGGGGGACGGGGCTCGCAGGGACATAGAGCGGGGAAAGCTTGGAAGATGGCTCCGAGCGAGGCGAGGGTGATCGCGAGGGCAGCATGCATGAGTCTCGATCAGAACGACAACAGACAAAACTTTCGGGCAGAGTGGTACCATGGGTAGGGTTGAAGGATATATATATAACATCCTTATTAGCGATAGCCAAACTCTCCTTCAACGTAAAGTAGGCTGATATGCATTCTGCTTCTTTTTCTGTTTTTTATGCCACTTTCTTTAAGGTGGGGTAGTCTAAGACAAGCCAATTATGCCCTTCTTTACGTTACTTTTCGATGAAAATTCCCCCACGATGCTCGCTACATATGCGCCATTTTCTGTCTTTTTTATTTTTTAGCTTTTAACCTTTTTAAAACCGCACTTCCGACATGGGGACCAAAAACACTCGGGAGTCAGAGGATTGTTTTGAGAGTTGGAAACGGACTTGGACATCTTGTCTTTGTACTTTAAATAAGCATCATAAACTTACAAAATGTGCCAAGAGCTGGCGGCTGGCAACGATTTCGCCACGTTTTAAAGTGTGGCTGATGTCTGTTTCACGTTGATGTACGGAACGAAAATCGCATTCTAGCACAAAACCAAGGTGGTATAGTGAGACAACTGCTCGTTTTGGCTTGCTATGCCTTTTTTATGTTGAAAATCAACCGATAATTGCTCGCTACAGGCCATGATTTTCGCTATTCCCCCAAAGGACAATTATGCCAAAAATAATGCGAGCATGATGGATATAAGCCTAACATAAAGATCCCGGTACTATATTTCCGGATAGCAGACTTGAGCAGATTAAGAGGGGCTGCCAGCGGGAGGCCGAGCAGCCGAGTGTCGGAACGAGCGCCACAGGGCACGGCTTGCAGCTCTCCGCCCGGGGAGCGGGCTCGCAGGGACATAGAGCGGGGAAAGCTTGGAAGATGGCGCCGAGCGAGGCGAGGGTGATCGCGAGGGCAGCATGCATGAGTCTCGATCAGAACGACAACAGACAAAACTTTCGTGCAGAGTGGTACCATGGGTAGGGTTGAAGGATATATGACATCCTCATTAACGATAGCGAAATTCGGGTATAAACGGTTTTTTGTGGCCAAAGTCGGGTACATTTTTCGTTTCAGTGTTCAGCACAGCAGAAGCAGAAGAAGGTGTAGAGGCGGTAGTAGCTGTAGCACGGCACACGAGACTAGAGCCGGGTCAGTGTCGCTGTGCGTATGTCTCCTCGATCAACCTCCAAAAAAAAGGTACTCGTACAGCAGCATAGATAGCTAGATAGTTCTCCCGTTTTTTCGGTTATAACTCTTGAAGGGACGATCTGCATCTCCGATCACCAAAACATACAACCAACATCGGAACCCATACAAGTACTGTATTCGTATATTACGTAGCCCAGCAACGCCTGTGAAATCACACGTTGCCGCACTTGTCTCGACGAACTCTCCACGGCTTACAGCGAAACCAGCACGAGAAGAGTTGCCTGTTGTTTGCGCGTGCACAGAAACCGTCGGGACTGGCCTTGGTGCCGTGTACGTTGAGTGCGGTGGACAAACGTGGAGGTCCCGTGCATTGAGGTCCCTTTTTTGCGGGACATACCTCGCCGCCTTTCCTACGACGAACTATTATCCTCTACACATGAAGAGGATACGGCTTTTTTCTCTCATATTTTCTCCCGCCTCCACTCCTCCACTTCCACTACGCCGGTTTCCCGGAAGGACAGGTGGGAAGAGAGGGCGGGGGGGGGGGGGGGGGACTCAGTGAGGGAAGAGGGGGGGGGGGGGGGGGGGCTCTGAGAAAACAGCACGCCGCCTGATGCGAGGGCGCCTTTCCATTTTTTATAATAATACGATATAAAATGCTGCCATAGACGCGAGCTTCGATAGATAGAGATAGCATTTTTTGGCTACAACATTTTCTGGCTGACGAGGGCTTCTCATCCCCTTCAGAGCCCCCAAACCCCTTCCTATACTAACTACACGTGATTTTTTTCCCAAAACGGGTTTCCAGTTGTAAAGACGTTGACCCTCTTCAACCCAAAATCATCGGAAAAGTGTCGTTCTGGTTTTGCGACGTGGAGTTTTCGTTTTATCATACCTATAGCCCATGGGATGGTTCTTCGGGTATATGTCGTAGCACTCTCGTTTTCTCAACAGGTAGTTGTTTTTGTGTCGGGTGCAGAGTAGCTCGTTATCGCGTGAGGAGGTCGAGAAAGGAAAGAGCGCACCTCCGCCTTACTACTAGCAGCATGTATTGCACATATTTGCATTAGCATGCCCTAATGCCGAGGCCTGGGACTTCGCTTGACTGGCTCGAGCACCTCAGTAAGTATGTACGTGGAACAGTAGAGGTCTCTCTGTAGAGCTTGCTGTATAGTGCCGGAATGCCCGCGACAGTAGTGCCTGTGAAATCGCTTGGCACAAATGGGAGCAACCAGCAATGGCAGTATGCGGAGTAGTGCCGGTTGACGCTAAAGTGCCGGGGTTCTCGGCTGTGGCATGTATCGGCGCTATGGAGGGGCCACTACTGTGCGTATCATGCCGGAGGAATTGTACTATTGGGAGTGCGTTTTTTTTTGCCTATTGCCTTAGCATGCACTGCAATTTTGCAGTCAGAAGCTACGTAAGAGTCTTGCAAGCAAATATGCGAAGAGGCGGGCAAGCGTCAAGCGTTCAGTCAGCCAAGGTTGTCTGTCGAGTCGTTTCTATCCGTCTAGACGCAGCGTCCCCCATCCCCCTGGTAGCAAAACCCCCAATTACATGAGCGGAAACCCCTTTTTTCAAAATGCTTTCAACAATACGGTATGGAAAGGGCTTTCCCTCCCCCCATTATTGTCTTGTATCCCCGAGGTTTGGCCTGTCAAGATTGTCTGTCAAAGCGTTTGCCTCGACGGCGTCCGTCTAGTCGCGAAGGCGCTGTCTGATAATGATGCTTGACGAGGCTGACGCGCTTGGCCCAGCGCCGTGCGACGGCTGTTTCTACGAATACGTAGACACTTTCTGCAGACCCACGTTACGGTAGAGATGAACATTTTTATTTTCGACGCTTCCCAGCTAAGGAGCTCTACGCCGCATCCGAAAAACAGATTTGGAGAAAATCAAAAGTACTTCCCGGGATGACCAAAATCCCATGGGGCCTAGGTATAATACAGCGAAACATTTTGCAAAAAAATGCAAAAATTCCGACAACTTTTTGGACTAAAGACTCTCGTCGATCAGAAACCGTTTCAGCCAAAAAAAAAAAGCGCTCGTACGAAAGGGGTGGTAGCATTTTTTTTTTTTTTCTGGCTAGATCGAGGGGACTCCTTGATTTGAGAAATCGTTACCCAGTCGGTGTTGTCGCAAAACAGCTTGTATTCAATGTTGTGCTTCGTTCAATAGCTGTCAATAGGTCATGGGAGGCGTGTTCGTCAGATGGCGCCTTTTCTCGAAGTCAGGTTGATGAGTGAGATATGGAGCTCCTCAAGCGAGGAGTGTCTCAGGTTTGTTTTTAGTTCACCCGCTACCGATACGCTTGCGCCCGCACCACGTGTCACAATAAGTCAACCCCCGATCAAGAGAAGAGAAGCAAAAAACAACAGGCATAGCGGACAAGCCGCTAAAAAAGCTTCAGCTACCTCGTACGAACGTATCATAAGTTGATTTTACGCCGGCGGCTTCGTAAGGTTGATACTCAATAAACTGATCACAGGAACATAACACACCGGCCGCGCGCTCCATGCCAACGGAGCACAGTACAGGACATGTGGTAAGAAGCAGGGTAATAAGAAAGGTAGACTGGTGACTACAGGAATGTAATAAACGCGGAAGCCGATATACTGAAGTTAGTGTAAAACGACCCCTCTCCTAAGTAAGAAACCCATCCTCGATCAGAATTTCTGTTTCTTACTACGAGGACGGGCAAGTGTCCTGTTTTTTATTTGTTCTTTTCATGATTTCTGAAAAAAGCAAACCAACAGCCGCTGGAATATGAAACCAACTAAGGTTCGGGTTCGGGCTTGGGTTCGGGTACATTAACCCATTCCCAACTCCAAAAAAAGTTATCCTAGCCTAAATCCAAGTGTTTTGTCCCCATATATATCGGGACTGCGGTGCTAAAAGTTCGGGTCAGGTTTTACGGCGTTTTATCTAGAATCCCTTGTCATGTTACTGGACACAAAATTTTATTTTTTTCGTACTCTCATCCTATTACGGGGGACCATAGTAAATAGGACCTACGGTACACACAAAAAACAATATATTTCCCTATTTTGACTAACAATATTTGGTCCTATTTACTATGGTCCCCCGTAATAGTACGTGGGAAACCAGTATTCAGGACCAAAAACGGTTATTGTAGTAAAAAAAGGGCACTATTGATGCGTGCTACGAGAGAGGTGCGCACGCCACAACTTTTCTTCAAGGTTCCTCAGTTTCGGAGCTTAAGACCTCTCCCAATAAACTGATCTGGAGAAAAACAAAAATCCCATGGCCTAGGTACACGACGAGAATCATGCTAAGAAATGGCGTTTTTTTTCCGACGATTTTGGGTTAAGGAGCCCCGTCATTCAGAAAACATTTTCGCCAAAAAAAGGTATACCTCTATCGTAGCACGCGTCTATATAGGTTTTTGTGCATGCCGTGGGTCCTCATTACTATGGTCATCATTTACTCGAGACAAACTTTCATTTTTTCCGTACTCTTATCCTACTTCGTGGGAAACCAGTACGTATTCAGGACCAAAAACGGTTATTATTGTAAAAAAAAGGTGATATATACCGGTAGTTTTTTGTGTATGTCGTGGGTCCTTATTACTATTAGTATGGCCCTCCGTAACATGTGTTTCTTTGTTTACATGCCTCGATATAAGGCGGCTCCAAACACCACACACCTGATCTTGAGGCACCACCCTTGCCACCGCCAGTCCCTGGAGAAGGTCCTTCCTGCTGCTCTCTACCACCTACTCTTCGCGTCTCAGGCCCTTCCCCAACGCCAGACGAATAGACGAGCGGCACTAAACCGTGCCCGAGGCGATCGAGCAGCTGCATGGTTCCGCTCGACTCTTTTCTTCTGCTCTGCCCTCCGCTGAGGCTGCTCTGCCCTCCACTGAGGATGCCGCTGCAGTTGCCAGTACCGGCGACGCTCATGCCTCTTATTTTTTTTAATACACAAAATACTTCAAACACGTCAATCGTGTGAGAGTTCGTCCGGTTGATTGGAGTGGCCGATACTCAGCTTTGCAAGCTAAGCGATACGTCGGTCGCGTGTGTTTGCGGCAGTGAAGCAGAGTATGTTTCTTTACAAGAAAACCATATCTTATTACTGTAGTCTTATAGAGTATGCCTCCAAGATTTAAACCGTACGGTAATCTTGACACAGAACGCTTAGTCTATCTAGACTTTAGACTAAACGAAAAAATATTGTCTCAGTCTCTGAGGTTAGAAAAGCGGTCCAGAGACCTCGTTGCCGCGGTGATGGCAAACACCCATGCTTATACGGGTGCCGCGTCCGAAAACACTGGATGCACAGGCTGCGACCGCCACCGCAGTCGCGTAACCTGACGGCATGGATCGTGGGGGTCGACCAGGGCATCAAAGACACGTGTTGGTTAGAATTGCAGTTTGACCAGTATGTCGTACTCGTCTTCGACGATCATAGAACGAGGAACAACTCTTGCTGGACGAGACTCTCAATGATCGTCCTTTTCCAATATGTAAATCACGACAAACCAGATAGCGGCTACCTCTATGCTTTTATGTACCCGACTGTAGTCCCTCATCGCTACGTGGTTACGACGAAAGACAGCACCAAGACAAGCGATGGAAGGCATCATAAGCTTGCACGAATCATATCGTACGGTATCATCATACAACAACATTGCTTCTAGCAGCACCAATCTCGTCCGAACACAAACAGAGTAAACTTTATTTCACCTCAGAAATTGACTTACAACGCGCTATTTGGATGCGGTCAAGCACCACAGGCTGCCCACGAGGACTGGCTACAGCTTTTTGGCAGGGTGCTCAGCGCTCTCGAGCACACGGGTGGTGCAGTCCCCCAGTCCTCATATGTGGGTGGATCATGGGATTTCAGGAGGCGTGTTTTGTGCCGTAAACGAGTCACTGCTGTAAACGAGTTCAGCCGTCATGGTCCCGCGTTAGTGCGTTATATTTTAGTGCATAACCCCATTTTAATGCGGTTACCATTACTTGTCGCCACCTTCCGAGTATTACAGAGAATTGCAATATCCCGAGGTGGTAAGGTGTACCGCTTTAGTGCGGTTGGCTAGCCACCGCATTACACGACAGTTGAACTCTAAATGTAACCGTCGGTTCTCGGTTGTTTTTCGGTTTGGACGAAAAATAACGCCACTAGAACCAATTGAACCCCATACAAGATTGTTTACACCATGTGGACATAAGTTTAATAACTTTAAACATTTTATTATATATATAAAACGGTATTTATAACTTAGTCCGAACTGGTGTGGTATGTTGTGGCTAGTGGCGCTGGTGAGATCTTGCTCTCTTGCGTTTTTCACTACTGCTGTGCGCACACCGGTGTGGAGCGAGGGCTGTGTCCCCTGCTCAGCGTGATGGAGGAGCCACGGACCTCGCTGTGGTCTAGGCTGGTGATGTTCTACTCCGTATGCAAGTCGGATCAGCTTAAACCGGAGGTGAGCAAGAGGTGAAAACATGCAACTTTCTTCTGGTTGATCAGAAGTACAACAGCAGCACGAGTACACATCATCCTGTCGCTAAGATAACAAGCAAGGCATCAGGCATCAATCTATAGAGTGAGACGCCGAGTGAATACGTGCCAGGTACACTCTCTCGCATCACATGCTCATACGTACCTGGTAGGCGCTTCGCGCTGGATTCGCGATCACAACAAGGCGGCAGGCGCATCGATCGGCCTTTCGTCCAAATGCGTGGTCCAGCAGCAGCACAGCAGTATTAATAGCATTAATATTAATAGTGAGAAAGACAAGGTTGATATTTACAGGGATGTACGCAACCCGGTTTCATTGTCGTTGTACTGAAGCTAGTGCAGCACGCACCCTCTCCCAACTCCCACTAAGCAACCCAGCCTGGTTCAGCAGTCTGTTTCTTATTCTTAATAGGCGTCCTGTACTCTGCACTCGTACAATACATACAAATTGCTATTCTCGTGGAGCCTACAAATTGGCGATAAGGTTTTGTGAACAGAAGTTCTCCGCGGGTAAAGTTATCGTGCTGAGCCTGTTGAGCCGCACCCACGGGAGAGTTGAGCCGCGCTCAGGGAAGTCACGGACCTCGCACCGGTATATCCACACGAAGCATCATGGATTGCTGCGGTAGAAAACGCGCGAACGAAGTAATAATCAGCTGAGTATGAAGCAGCTTGAATTGACTTGTCACAGATGAAGCTGCCGTGTGGTTTAGCAACAATAATACCAGCTACTCAAGTAGCAAATGCTACTCCTGAACTGCAGCGGCGCAAGAAGAGAGGAAGAACGAAAACCGTGTGTTATTGCGGCAGTGTTCGACGCTTTAAACCGCGCATAATGCGTACAAGTATCAGGGGGTGCCTGATATGTACCAGGTACTTTTTTTTTCATAGGCGGCATGGTTATAGATAGGCGCTAATGTTTTCGCAATCAGGAACGGCCATATCAGATCGATCGCACCACATCCCGTCCGCTCTGTGAAGTTTAGCGGCGTAGAGCCAGGATAGTACTACGGTGGGGGACCACGTGGGAAGCCCTGGTGCTGTTCCTTTTTCGCCGTTTTTTCTCTTTTTTGCCCAGTTTTAGTTGTGAAGGTGTTTTGTTCTCGCATTAACTCGCATTATCAAGTCCGTAGTCACAGACAGAACAGGCTATTGTTTTTATTACCACATCAACAATACCCGTACCATAATACTGGTGCTGTTCCTTTTCCCTTTTTATGCCCTTTTTTGCCCACTTTTAGTTATGAAGTACTTGTACCTGGTATATATACCCTCTGGTATTGTTTTTATTACCACTTCAACAATACCCGTATATGTATATGTAAAATATTACCGTTTTTGTTTGGCTCGCTGCCCTCCGGCGGCCGAGTGTTTATTCTCGCTCTTTCGGCCGCGCGGCAAGCTAGCCTGCCATGGGTACATCATGAAGCATGTCTGGATCTCGGCCGAGCTCCGTGGCGGCGCTCGGCGCATTAAACGTCGCTTAGCTGGCTCTATTTTGCAGGGGATTGCGTTCCGCCTCCCTGAGACGAGCAGGTCACTTGCAACACCCCAAATTGTTTTTCAATTTTTGATAATTTGATGAACTTTTACAAAAAAAAATCTTCGTTGTTTTGTTCGTAAAAAAATGGCTCGCTACTCAACTAACTTCAGCAGCAGCACAGAAGCAGTAGCAGCAACCGCCCGGACTAAGTTAACCTCACTCAGCAGCAGCAGTACACATACATATGGATCGGATTAGTGTGGGGTTTGGGGGCGCGCCGCCCTGGGCCGTTTCGGCCCCGGATCTCGACGTGGGTGCGTGGGCATGGGTGCAGACAAGGGTAAACCGGCCTGCGCTCTCCTGCCGCGCGGGCGGCCGCTCGTTGAGGCAGGAGCGAAAGTGTCTGTGGGCGTGGTTGACCCGGTGTGTACATTATTTTTCTCTTGCGGGGTAACTAGACGTGTCCGAATGTAAGGGCCGTTTTTACTTGATCAAAAAGACATCCCGATATTATATTTCCGGACAGAGCGGATGCCAGCAGGAGGAGGCTGGAAGGTAAAGGCCGGGAGCAGCCGAGTGTGGAAACGAGCGCCATAGGGCGCGGCTTGCATCTCTCCGCGCGGGAGACGGGGCTCACAGGGACATAGAGCGGGGAAAGCTTGGAAGATGGCGCCGAGCGCGGCGAGGGTGACAGATATCGCGAGCGCAGCATGCATGCGAGTCTCGACCAAGCAATTTTTTGTGGGGGGGCAGAGTGGAACCATGGGTAGGGTTCAAAAGGATATATAGCTCCTTATTAACGATAGCCAAACTCAGGTACATGCACGGTGCTGCTATGGCCGAAATCGGGTACAGTTCTACTTCAGCGTTCGCCACGCGCCCGGGACGCCATCTGATTGGCTGGGTGGGTCGGTTCTAGGTCTGTTTCTATTATCGTACACACATATCATACACGCATACATTTCTGACCACATGCATCAAGTAGTAGCGGGTTCAGGCGGGAACACTATCGATCTAGCTCTACATTCTACGGGGATAAACGAGGAGTGCCGCCACCCAATTAATTATTGTACAACATCCAAGAGCGACTGGCATTGGCTGGTCAACCTTATCCATTACCACCAAGAAAATGCAAACACATACATGTGACGTATTATATAGCAACGAGCGCTATTCCACGTACAGTACACAGCATCCCCTGGCCGCTAATAATTCGTTTGCGCGTACATCATCAGTACAACGTGCACGCACCGCTATCACACTCTTCCCGCTGAACACTACTACACTTTCTTTGGAGCAATGCACTACTACTAGCTCATGCCACGCAGAGTGATAACGTCCGCCATCACCTATCCCCGCCCCCGCGGGGGAGAAGGGGCACGCGCGAGGTAACTGTGAAAAGAAAAACAATATTAAATAGTAACAGTATACCAGGTGCAAGGTTCTCCTTCGGGACGCGGGTATCGTGAAATCCCGGGGGCGTCGCAAGGCGAAAAGGGAGGCCTCGGTAACACACGTATGCGTATGTTTCCACCTATAATGGTGTTACGCGTACTCACATAGATAAACCCCACTGCTGCTCGAAAGAGAAAGAGCTGTCGGCGTTAGTTCAGGCAGATCATTATCTGTCCGAAATGTGAAGTTTTTATACCTCTCTCGTAGCATGATCTAAACCTGGTACGTGTTTTATTGTTTGTGTTCCCCAGTTCACTGATCTTTACGATCTAGGTCAAGCAGATCATGACCTGTCACATGTGTTGACGTTTTCATACTCATCTCGCGATTGTTCCCTCTCCCCGGGGTTCCCGTGTGGACGTGATGGTGGAGGTCATCAAATAGCGCGGCTCGAAAGAAAGCAGGCAGTCGGCACTATTGCTAAGACCGCACGATCTGTAGATCAGGCAGATAGTGATCTGTCCGATGCGTGGACTTTTGGACTTTTTCGTACTTCTCTAGCTCTTGTTACCTGTATCGCCGGGTTTCCCATTATGCAGGTGATGGCGGAGATCGTCGCTAAGTACGGCTCAAAAGAAAAAGAGCTGTCGGCTCGGCTGCTTAAAAAGTACGGACGACCGCTAGCGCAGTCCGTATCCGCGATAGAACTGCGGAAAACCTTGGCCCAATTCGGCATGGAGGATCAAGATTGCTCTGGGGGTGGGTCTTCGGCGGCGGCAGCGGCACCCGGCCCCGAGAGTGACGCAAGTCGGGATACGTTCAGAGATCCTGAAACACCACGACCCGTTGCGGGGTCGTTGGATTTCCGGTCCAAGAATTTCGATGCGCTCCAGGTGCGAAGAAAGATATTTTAGGGAGGGGGCGGGAGCGGGTCTCGGCGTCTGTCGCTTGTGTGTTGTTGAATCTGATGTGTAAATTTTCTTTGATTTTGGCTGTGGGAGTTGAAGAGAACGAGCGACGCTGAACGTGTTTGGTGCGAAATACGGGGTGATTGGGGTGTCGGTGAAGCTTTCTCCCTTTGGTGATGGTAATGAGGGTATGCCGCTGTCCTCCAAGAGCAAGAGGCGAAGTGTAAATAAACCGTAACGAGATGTTCTACCTCTGTCGCGCTGGCCAGTTGCGTTGGAATATACACGCTCCGGGGACTCCCTTCACCGAAGGTATCCCCCCGTCCGCCCCCGCCCCCCCCCTCCCCCCTCCCGCCCTCCCGCCCCCCCCGCCCCATGCAGGCGTTACGGCACAGGACGCTGCGCCCCCCCTTCCCGAGAGAGCCAGCTCTAGACAATCTGGCCAAGTTTCGCCGACTCATGCCCAGGACTACGCGTCCGCCTGCGCCCGCGCCTGTACCCACGCCTTCATCTGCTCCTGATTCTGCCGCTACTGCTACGGCTGTGCCTGGAGCGATGTTAGCACCCCCGGCAGAAAACGTTTTTTCACCAGGGGCTGGCGGTACACCAGCGAATTTGGCGACACCGGGAGTTGTTACCTCTGGAGTTTTGCCGAGTGGAGGCCTCGACGCCACTGCCACTGTAACCGCGGGTATCGGCGGCGGTAGCAGTGGTGGTATCGTTAGCGGTAGTGATGGCACTGCTGGCGGTGCCGGAGCCGACGCTAATACTGCGAGTGGACCGGGTCTCGGCGGCGTAGGCAATGACAACATCAGCGACAACAACGACAACAACAACGACCGCACCACCACCACCACCAACAACAACAACAACAACAACAACAACAACAACAACAACAATTTCAGTGAAGGAGGGCGCGTGGGGAAGGCTACGGACGGCGACGATAATACCCAGAGCGGCGGTGCTGTTGGAACTCTTCGCGACAATTTTCCGGACATACTGAAGCCAGGGGAAGGGGGTTCTGTGGTGGGACACTATGGGCCCTTGAGCTCCGCGGTCGAGATGAAGATGGCAGACAAAGCGATGGCGTTCGTGCGACGGGGCGTTGAGTTGGCCAGCAAGCCGAAGGCGATGCCCGGTAAGTATTGCACGCTTGAGATAGATCACGATCTAGACCTCGAATAGATCCTATACCTGTCGTTATGATATGTTGTGCAGGTAGATCCTACATCTTCCGTTGTAAGATTTTGTGCACCTGATCTGTGTAGTACGGATACAATGTCGGAAACATGAGCTAGGTCGTGCAGATCGTACGGAGCCCTCCGGCAATATGATCTATCTAGACTACGCCTATCTTATACTGGTATGGACCAGGGATCTATCTGCCCTGAAAGACACAGATCGTCAAGTGGAACCTGATCTGTTCGATGTGTGGAGTATTGTATCCTCGCTGATATTTTTTCTCTGTTTTATTCTCTGCGGACTTGCTGTTTTGTCTCGAAGATGTTTTTTGTCGCTTTTTTTTTTCTGTTTGCACGACGAGGGGAGGAAGGTTGGTTGCGATCTGATGATCGATACGGCTGGGTGGGAGGGTGGTAAGATGACATTGGTAGGTCGTGGCGCGGAGGGTCGAAACAGCCACCTGGTTTGCGGTGTTCAGAAAGTAGCCACCCAGTCAACCGCCCCTACAGAAGTCTACGGCGTTCGTTCATTCTGAAAATGCAGCGCCAACTAAATAATGTTCCTCACTGTATTTTTTTACCCTGTCACCACTAAAAAGATGATTCCACTCTGATTCCAAGTAGATTGCTCCCGAAAGCGTGGGCGCAGTTCTAAGCGGTCTAAAGGAAAACGGGGCATGCATTTCTATGCCAAACTGTGGAGGCACGCGAAAGCTAAGTCCTGGATTCCTTCCCCCCCGCCCCCCCGTTAGTAAAAAGCCAACAGTTTCTATGTAATATATGGACAAAGCGTAATGAGCGCCCAAATGTTGGAGGTTTCTCTATCAGGAGTAGGATTGGTGCTCCGCCTCGAAAAGGATACGTCGTCAATGGTCACTTGACTAAGGCAAGCAACAAATGAGTACGCCCCCCCCCCCTAGACACAACACAGGGCATCTTCTTCTGTCTAAGTTTGGAGGAACACGAAAACTAAGTCCTGTTAATTTGACTCCTACCCCCCTACACACATTCGACGATATTCCAGATCGGTCAGCGGGTTCAAAGGGTAATCCGGTGCAGCGAATAATGCGCGAGTATGCCGGTACCGGACCGTACAGACTGCTCTACCGCCTGCACGAAGAAAAGAGAAGGGCGAGCGTCATGATCCGGCGGGTAAACAGGTGAAATATTTGAGAATTTTTGTTGCAACACCGTTTTCTGTTTCGGTCCAAAACAAAAGCGATGTGTCGGATGTTTAAGTTTTGCACCCGAACGATTTTTTTTTCGCGTGATGTTGCTCATTGTGCTCGCCCCTTTTTGTGTTGTTGATAGTGGGATGCCTACTGTGAAGTGGAACGGCCAGTTATACAACAGCAAAATACCGAGAAAGGCGGCGCCTCGGTCGTGAAGAAACTTTGCTTCTTCAATTGGCGGTCGTTGGTTTCGGGTGCTCCCTTCGTGTCTGGCGTTTTGTTTCGATTTAGTAGGAGTTACGTGGGGATAGATGACCCGCAGATGCCCCCCCCCCCTCCGTCCCCCATCTCCCCCTTCCTGTCTTGCTTGTCTCACCCCCTTTTGCGCTGTGACGCGTACTTCTTTCGCGTTGGGCCCACCCACCTACCCATCGTCTCACCCACCCACCCACCCACCCACCCACCCACCTACCCACTCACCCATCTACACACCCACCCTACCCTACCCACCCACCCACCCAACCACCCAACTTACCTACATATTTACTCACCCATCCACTCATCCACCCACCCGCTAACCCACCCGCTCACTCACCTACCCACCCCATCCACCTACCTACCCATCCACCCACCTACACCACCCACCTACCCACCCGCCCACTCACCCCATTCACCTACGCACAAACCTACCTATCTACCCACCTACGAACCTACCGACCACACCTACCCACCCATCCACCCACCAACTCACCCCACCCTCCTACTCACTCACCCACCCGCCCCACCACGTGCCGGTACGTTCAATAGCGTTCGCGGTACCTGCACAGGCTTGATCCGAGCTTTCGACAGGCACATGAACCTGCTCCTAGCAGACGTTAAGGAAGAGTACACCGTTTTGGTTCCCTGCCGCGAGCCGAAGCCGCGGTCTCAGGAGGAGGAGGGGCACCTTGCGAGGAATCGTTCCAGAAAAACGTCCCATGAAACGGCCGGAACACCTTACGCTAGGGACAATGTTGGGGCAACCGCCACCGCTTCAAGCTCAGGCGTTTTGGAGGGGGGGGGAGATGTCGGAGCTGCTGCTCCGAGTTCAGGTCTAGTGGGGACGGGGGCAGCTGGCGACGGCTTTGGTGTCCGAGCACGAACAGATGGTAGGCCTGATAGCTCGTGGTCGAGGGGGGGGAAGGGGGGGGGCGGGGGAAGGGAAGCGGGGACGGGGGGGGAAGGGTCTGACATGAGCCCGTCTAGCGACGAAGAAGGCGTCGTAGAGGAGGCAGAGGAGGGGGAAATAGTTGATGAGGCGGGAAGTAATGTTGGGGAAAAAGAGGCGGGCCACGAAAAGACTAATGTTCGAAAAAATGATGTGCGAGTTGAGGGAGGGGGGGATAAGGGGCCAGACCATCCTGGGGGGAACATGCTTTCGGCTGACGAGAGGACCACCGGGAGCGACGTTGCTGTAAAACGTGGCGATGGTTGCAGTGGAACCGTCACTAACGCGGGCAAAAAAAGCACAACAGCTCCCGATTTAGGCAAGCCCTCGCAAAAACGACCGGAAAGAAACTCCACAGGGGGTGGTGACGGCACGGTTGGCGGTGCCGCTGCATATACCGGCAAGCATATATCCGGTAGTGACATGGATAGCAGCGGAACACCCGATTTTAGTGTTCTGGTAGGAGCACCTCAAACAGGGGAAGGCGCGCATGAAAAGGGGGAAGCGGAGGAGTTTGCAGAAGAGAAAAGGCCGGGGAGACGAAAACCTCGGACTAGGGGGCCTTGGCGCGGGGAGTTCAAGTCGGTGAAGCAGCAGAGGTTCTTGAAGCAGGTGCTCGTTCGAGGGGACAACGTGGTGATGGTGTGGGAAGCGCCCGGACGCAAGCCACGATAGAAGGCGCAACTCTTTTTTCAGAAATTCCTCACGTTAGCTCTCAACCTCACCCTGAAATTTACTTTGAGAAGAACGAAAGGTGCACCGCGTTTAGCAATCCCATGGTCTACGATGCTACTGCAAACACCAAAGGTTTTCCAACCGATTGTCCTTTCTTAAAGGCCTTATGTTGCTGCCCACGCAACGCCCCAAGCATCGCTGACCTCACTGGTGCTCTGCTGGGTGATTTGCATGGGGTGCCTGGAATCAAACGGAAAGTCCGGCTGAAAAAAAACAGCACCGGGGTAGTGTTGCGCCTTCCAAAATATTTCAAGAACGGCATACCTATCCGAGGGAAGGGTGTTGCCCACTGAACCACACAACCAGACGCAGACGGTGCGAAAAGAGCTGAAACTTCGTGAGAGTCTGCAAGGTGACGAACGGTCGCCAGTGGAGAGGATGTGCGCATCAGGGGTGTGTGCCAGGGTAAGGGCTCTCGACAATCGATATTTCAAGGGGGGTATCCCTTTAAAGTGAGTGAAAGCGGACACGAACACACACATGATGACGCGTTGAAATTTAAAAACCTTCCGGAAGAGCAGTTTTTCGGCCTAGGACCTGTACAGGAATATTCGGTAGTTCCTCGGCTGAGAGCCCCGTCGGGCGTAAAGATTTTGGCTTGAATTAGTTTCCGCTATCGTTGCACGCGTCCCCGGGTCTTCTATAGATTCCTGGGGTGTGGATTGCTTGGTTTTTGCTATGAAGACCATGCAACTTGCCTTGAGTTGTGGCTAGATTTACGGTGGATTCCTTTAGAGGACTCCGCCCAAAAAATATCTCCCGGACCGACATTCGAAAATGTGTGTTCGTGGTAGTGTGAGTAGTTGTAGTAGTACTGGTAGCAGTAGCAGTAGCAGGGGTAGTAATAGTTGGCCACCGTACCGAAAGAGAGAAGGTTCGCAAAAGAGCTGGTCACTCTTGAGACGATTGCGGCAGGCCGGTATCTTGTGAAACCCGAAGAGATGCTTGCGTGAGGCGTCGTAGACACGCGCACGAAACATTTTATCCCAAGAGAGAAACAGGCCATCCTCAGCTCCACGTTCTACTCCCGAAGAATGAACAGCAAATAAAAACTGCTTATCGCGCGCGGAACGGTCTCCGAAGAGGATCCCCACCCTAAAAAACAATACAAATGACCCTCAATGAACCTGTTTGGGACTTCAAGGGCAAAACGTTACGCAAACGAGTGACGAGTACAGAACATTATCGACGCCTTCTACGATGGGGGTAGCACGTTGAGGCAAACATATTTTCTGAATGACGGGGCTCCTTAACGCCTTTACAACTGGAACCCCTTTTGGGAGACAAATGTACTTGAAGTTAGTATAGAGAGGGATTTGGGCCCCCTAAAAGGTCGTCGGATCGTCGTTCTTGTTGACCAATATGAAAATATTTTTCGTGTACTTCAGGCCATGGTTTTGGTCAATCGAGTTACACGTTCAGTTTACTAAAAATCAGTTTTTGGGTGAGGTATCACTAGAGCTCCTCCAGTCAAGAGCCTTGCAGGGGGAAAAAAAAACGGCGCCCCTCTACCGTAATTGTTCGTGATATCGATATCGACCACACCAGGCAGCCCCGCGCCGCTGGGGTAGAGGATGTGTCCGGACTGCAATGAGAAAGGAGCTGTGCGACACGCTTGCAGCATGGCGATGCTCGTACTGCTGCATGCTTTTCCTGGACGCTCGATAATATCGAAACCACCATTTTGTTTGTCCGTGTACATGGGTGCCAATATTACGTCGATGGCAAATATTTTGTTTCGTATATAAAAAACAATGTTTTATTATCAGGTATATGTTTATAAATACAATTTCTGAAACATAATCCATCACCACAGATGGTATTCTCCTTTCATAAACAACAAAAAGGCAGCACAGCACAGTTAACCATAGCAAAAACCGCGCTGGTCTCAACCTCAAACGACTGCCGAATACTTCGGCCAGCTCAGCTTAACTATTCCACCGGCACGGCTACCGGAACCTCAGCTTGAGCGACCGCGCCCTTGCCCCCGCCCACTCCCCTCGCCTCCGCCTCCTCCGCCTCCTCCGCTGCAGTGTCTAAAATATAAATCAGAGCTTGCTCCAACCTCGTTGGGTGCCCGTGCCACTCTACCACCCCAAATGCGTCCCCTGTCCCTCCCTTGACGACGTAGCAGTGCGGGATGGTATTGGTTCCATGGGCACCCTGGTAGCCCTCTGTCAGCGCCCCCTCTTGGTCGGCCAATAGGGAAACCGACCGAAGGGGGCGCTGGTACGTCTCGACGAAGTATCGGAGGTCCTCTTCCCGCTCCTGGGTCACGCCCGCAAACGTCACCCCTGTTTTCGTCGTATAACCGGCCGAACGACGACAACGACAAATAAATACGAAGACAGAACGAAGAATCACGTTAACGACAAAGCCAGAGATTGAAACGTTGTAATATTGATAAATATGTACAGCCAAAGAATCCGACGTTTGCGCAGTGACCATACGAGAAGGAATATAACACATAAAAATACCATGAAGACAAAGCGTAAAGTTTCAAGGATCAAACGAAAGACACAACGTAAAACATGAGACAAAGGCAAGAGACACGGGTAGAGAACAAAACAACAAAAAAGGACAACCGAAACGACGGCGACAAAAAAACGGCGAACTTAATGACAACGACGAAAACGCAGACATCGACAACAGACAACGAAACAAATAACGATATTTGCGACAACAACAGCACAACCACGATCATCACCAACAATAGCAGCAACAACCAAGCAAGGTCAGCGACAAAGCCAAAAACAGCTGTAGCATCAGCCACAGCAACATCAACCACCGCAAAAACAGCAACAGCGACGACAACATCCGTCACACCATCTCCAACAGCAACAACAACCGCCACAGCAACCAGCAATAGCACAACCACAACAACAACCGCGCCACCACCACCACCAAAAGCAACAACAAAAGACGAGTGAAAGCCTGCGCCGCGTAAAAGAACAAAACTAATCTAAAAAATCCAACGGCCAAGAGGCTCATAGAAAAAACATGAACTACTCCGCTCTTCTTCCCCCCTCCCCCCCCCCCTCCCCCCGTCCCCCCTCCTCGCGCTGTAACCAGCCTACCTTCGTCCTGATACCTCGCCACTACAGAGAGAATAGACGGCAAGCATCGCTCGCTGTTGGCGCACCACGTCGCGAAAAAGAAGACCACACACAGCGACCCCTCAGCCGGAGCCTTGAGCGGCTCCCCCGCGACGAGGGCTAGCCCGGGAGCATTCGCGGGGGGGGCTGTTAACTTTCGGTCCTTGCCGCTATCACCGGCCCCGGACGCGTTCGTGGCGGCGGTGGTGGTGGTCGCGGTATTCCCTTCAAGAAGATCTTCGTTCATTTTGTCGTCGCTCTCGAAGAACCGCGCGTTTCGAAGGTAGACGTATATCTGGGAGTTTGTTCCCGGATGTAAGGCGTGGGAAGAGGGGGGTCGTTAGAGGCAAGCAGGTGGATGACAGGCAGGGGGTACAACATTAACCTTGTAGACTACATATCTAGAGTTTATTTGTTCGAGGGGAGGATTACCAACATGAGCGCGCCATCGGAGAGACCGGATTTCCCCGCCCGCTGTAAGAGAGGTCGTTTTGGTATCGGAAGCAAACATCCGTACGGCGGAAACCCCATTGATCGTGGACGCATGACATCGTGAGACATATTTTAAGGCCCTATCACCATTACGTTTCCTTCCGCCTTTCGCTCTGGACTTGTGATGCGGCTGTACTCTGTAGTGCTACTCCCCGTGACGAAGGAGCTGCGATTGTCGGCCAAACAATCTCAGCTCCATGTGTCCCTGGGGATATCACACGTTATCGGGAGTTTGGATACACTGCTCCGTTGCTTCTTGCTGCTGTACGCGTAGTCGTAGCTATAAGCAGCGCATCTAGACTACACGTACAGCAGTAGTGCCAGCCAGCGCGTGGTGACTTGAATGGGCACATCAGCAGTATTTCGCCAGGTAAGGTGTCTCTCGCCGATAGGCAGGAGCTAGTCCGTTGGCTGGATCCTCAACCCGGGTGCAAAAACGAAGCCTGAATCCATTGGATATCCAAACTAAAGACAGTTTATTAATAGTCGCAGTTAGGTCCAGGATTCACGGGTTCAGGTTCAGACATTCAGGGGGCGTCTAAACTCCCCCCAAAAGGCATTGGAACGCTTGGAACTTGGAACCTGGAACGACAACTACTTTTGCTCGCTGTTGATTGGTTATCAAATCGAATAGATTCCTAGCGTTCGCACCCTGACGGTAATTTTTGGAAGAGGAAGAGAAGGGGAAAATCCTAAAGTAGTTTTATTGTGCAGCAAAACCGAACGGCCCACCTGGAACGAGATTTACAGCAACTGATTGGTGCTGGAAGTGGTTCTTCATAGGCTTCAGGCCCACGAGGGTATGGGTGCACATGTGATGACTTAGGACCTACGGGGTGGAGCGCATGTGGACGCCGTAGGTCTTGCCCGCGGCAGGAGCCACGCGATACCGCCATGGCCTGACCAGGAGGCCCATGAGGCACATGACTGGGTTGCGAACGAGGCTCTGGCGATATATATTCTGGCAAAAGTGTGGCACCGATTACCGTACAAGTTTCGGTAGCCTTCGTCGAGCCACGAGGGCAATATCACAACTTTTAGACCTGTCCCGACGGTGCCATTTGGATGGCTAGCACCGTCGTCTGTGAGGCTTGCCTTGGGATCTTTTTGTGTGTGAAGTTGTTCTCTGTGTCAGGAGCAATCGCTGCCCACGTAACGATACCTCTGCCTTACGAGGAATCGAGCTGCACGGTCCCGCCGCAAAAGTCAGTTGAGCTATTATTTGTTCGGGTCGCTCGCCCAGCTTCGCATCGGACACAAATAGGTAGGAATGAAACGAACGAATGCGAGCAGCCTCGTTCCATTCCAACCGTTCCAACCAAGGTCGAAATAAGTTAAGACACACCCTCAGGCATGCAGACGCACCAAGTTGAACAAGCTTCCGCGGGTTGCTGAATACCATTTAATAGAAGGCATTTGCTGAACATCAAGTACTGAATACCAGCGGGAACTGTTGAATAACAGCAGGTAATTGCTGAATACTTGAAGGGCTGCAAACATGATTCCCCGCCATTTCCAAGTAGTTCGTTTCCCAGGAGGTGGGTGCGGTTTCTGTTCTCTTCGGAATCTGAATCTGCCGCGCTGTGCTGTACAAGTACGAGTACAGCGGACAACAGAGTACCAGGTACCTGGTATCGATGTATCCAGGATGTATCGACAATGCCATACGTACCTCAAGCGAGAGCAACAGGATGCCGTACGCACTTGCTCTACTCTTAGTCTCTCGGGTGCTTCATATATCTGCCAGCCACGACCATGTTCGCGACGCGGGTCGTAGGCAGGTACTCAGTTGCTTCTCCTCGTCCATGACCTCTTCGCCCCCCCCAGCGGGTTCGCTTATTATGTCAACTCACCATCGCCATAGCAGGAAAGCCGACCTCGTGCATTCCCCAGCCCGGCACGTTGGTGTTGAAGAAGAACGTCATGCCAAACCCTACACCACCCACGAGAAAGCTCAAGGCCATTGCATAGGGGTCGAATATACGCACCAACGTCATTGCGTGCGCTTGCTTTCCCCAAAGACAGCAAGGTCCTGCCTATACCTCGACTGCTGCGCTGGCTTCGAAATTGGAAACCTGGGTTTTACAGCTGAATCGTACGGCGTTTTGTATCCGGGGCAATACAACCTGCGCTGGCTCCCACACGCCACACTGGGCGCACCCGCACACATCTTCACCCTCTGTCCTAACCAATTTTGAGTAGCAACAAGGCGATACCACCCGACGAATGCAGACGAAACTGTTCCGTCCAATTGCATCGGCGTCTTTTGCCCTGCAAGGCCTCTGCAGCAGCGGCAGAAGCTTCGTCATCACCAGGGCCTTCGTGTTGAACAACCCCCATCATTCACGCACAAGTTTATCGGTACGAACATCTCCCACTTCTGCTCTGGGGCACGCGACAGCAGCGACTATGAGCACCGTGAGCTCGAGGACGGAGTCTGATACTTTCGGCGATGTCGACGTGGACAGCACCAAGTACTGGGGCGCACAGACACAGCGCAGCCTGAAGAACTTCCCCATAGGCGGCCGGGAATCTCGCATGCCGATCGAAATTGTCAAAGGTCGGTGACCGCCGGCGATACTTGCAATTTCCAGCGTTTCTGCTGACTTCATCTTGCTGTACTTGCACATGCCGTGCAGTGCATCTCTCTGTCTCGTAGTTTGTGATCGTCTAGGAGGCATCCGCACGGACACTGGTTGTGCTGGATGCAGATAGGCGGAAATATCAGTTTAATGTCAACAGCACAGAATCCACTCGCACCTGCTCATCCCATCTATGATACGCGTACGAGTTGTCTTCGCGCTTTTTCTTTCTCCTTCTCCCTCTCTAGACGCAACTCATATCCGGGGCCACTACAGGTAATAAGCCGGCTGTTCACCCCCCCACACTTAGGTATGCGTTCATTGTCATCGCGAGAACAGCTACGCGAGAAGCATTCAGCACTTTCTTCCCTCATCGACTCGCGTCGAATTGTGCTACGATATTTACGCTGAATATACGAGCACAAATACATGAAGGGCTATAATACGTTTGAGATACGAGTAGAGATGACTTATCATAAGAGCCAGTGTGGCTTTGCCAATTACCAATAGGCACCAGTCAGTGAACTACGCATGCCATGCACCCCGAATAACGACAACTCAAAATCCCAGACGTGTGAATATGGAAAGCGGCGAAAGGGGTAGATGTCAGCGGTTACCTTCTGAATGCTTCGCGCTCGACACGTACACACAAAGTAGTGGTATCATATCATGTGGGGCCAGCGCAGCTTGCACTGAACCGTGCATGTAGGTAACCAGGGCAACTATTAATAAAAATCCGTTATTTACCTTCCTGTGCAGCGTCACGCCTCTAAATGTAGTCGGAGAGGTCTGTCCGCCTGTCCCCACGAGCTCGCCCTAAATGCAGGACGGACAGGGTAGATACTTATTGCCGGTAGCTGGTGAACAATTTCAATCTTGGTCGTCGGCCAGACCAATCGGACCCCAGTCCTAACTTAGCTCTTTAACAAACCCTAACCCTAAGCCTAACCCCAACCCTAACCCTATCCCTTTGGGGGGCTCGAGGTCGGCGCGGGCAGTCAGTTGCGCGGCTCCGCAGCGTGTTTTGATGGCGCTAAAAGACAAACGGACTGGATATGTATGAGTTGGCTGGACTTCAAAGGCTGATACTTCGTATAGCATTTATTTTGGGTGGGTTGGATTAACTTCATGGCTATACCAGGTGCCATTAGTTGAGTGGCGGAGAAGAAACCAACTGAATGACTTACCAGTGATACTACTGCACACCGTCCGTCGAGTCACAGCCGCGCCAGGAAGGTTGAAAAACGCCGAACTCCGCAATTACCACATGCAAATGACGGTAATAACTACCAGGGTATCAGTCGGCAACTTGTGGTCGGTCAGCGCCCCAACCCTGCTCCCCGCCGCCCCGCCCCACCCCGCCCCGCCCTGTAATGTCTGCGAGCATGCCAACTAACAACTGCTGTTGGGTGAGCTGTTACTAATTACTTGATGTTATTTTTGCCCTCTAACAATATAGCGTAGATGACGTTCCGATGTAAACCGAATACCCTTCCGTGAAGCAGTAGTGTCTCGCCTCTGATTCTTCCCAACATCTTCGCATTGTAGCTACTACCAACCATTTCCTCCTTTCCTTTCCCCACATTTTTGCATTTTCGCTACGAGTACTACCGCTAGTCCACCAGGTATCGTATTACTCATGAGCATTCCATCCCCAGGTCATTGGCCGCAGTCTTCCAGCCTCTTCCTCCCTTCGCCTCGCGGCCTGGCGGTCCTTTAGAGCTAATTTATACCTGTGCACTCGGCGCGAAAGTCGTGACCCGGGTGGTCACAGAGAGGATCTGCAAGTTAGAAGCGTTCCTTGCAGACGCCTTTCTGCGCTAGGGACGATCCGTCCGTCACTCCGACGATGCTGGCCGCTACCTGATCGATCAAGTCGCTGCCTTCCTTTCCGAGGCGCCCAAGCCTGCCAGCGCAAAGGGTGACGAGTTTGTAGCTGCGCTCGTTGGAGGATTTGTTAGTCAACTCACAGCCGTAGTGAATGCGCGTGCATACATTGCGCACAGGGTTCGGCATCCTGAAGAAGTGCGCGGCGATGTACAACGTTTCCAAGGGCAAACTGGACAAGTCTGTGGGGGAAGCCATCATCCAGGCTGCCGACGAGGTGTGGTGGTATGGAACGACGCGCTCCGATCGTCACCGTGTATAGCTGGGGCTTGTGAGGTGGCTGGCTATGCTAAAAGTCGTGACTAGTTATTGGTTAGATGCGAAGCATTACGATTCGTTGCGTGTGGAAATTTGCGGAAGGCAGCGTCTTGTTGCTTCTGACCGACGCGTTTGTGGCTCGACATCTGTGTTTATTTGTGTATTTGTTTACTTAACTATGTGTTTTTTATCGTCACTTTTACTCTCCAATTCGACTCGTAAGAGGTTTTACCCTGTCAGCGACCTTCTGGACAAGCCGTGGTCACAGATGTCTTCCCTTCTCCCCCGCGGTGTATGCCGTCATTTCATGACGTATAGAGTTCAAATTTCCTTGGGTCAGCGAGTTGGCTTTTCTTCGCCGCCCTGCTAGCCGTGAAAATCAGCCAACTCAAAGCCGTAAGAGTTACATGAGCAGCCGCCGTACCGATGTAGAAGTTGGCAATATGACGGACGGTTTTTCATCAGCTTGCCGTCAATGTATCATATTTTCATGTTTCACTTGATTTGAAAGGTGGACCGTACCATGCTGTTCCATGCCATTCCGTACCGTATCATACCTTACCGTGCCATATCATGACATTCCATACCGTATCATATCGTGCTATACCATACCATGCCATGTACCATACTATACTGTACCATACCATACCATACCATACCATACCATACCATACCATACCGTACCGTACCATACCGTACCGTACCGTACCATATATTACCCATAACATAACCATACCGTATCGTTTGTCGTTGGCAGGTGATCGAGGGAAAACTGGACGACCACTTCCCTCTGGTTGTGTTCCAGACAGGCAGCGGGACGCAGACGAACATGAACTGCAACGAGGTCATCTCCAACAGGTGAAGAAATGACTGTTACCACAACATCGTGATCACCACAGCAGTGTTGGATATCGTATCGAAAGATTCGATAGATCGGAATATTGATATATCGAAAATATCGATATTTTTATCGAAACACGACAAATCGGTACGTCATACCGGACGCAGACGAACATGTACTGCAACGAGGTCATTTCCAACAGGTGAAGAAGCAACTGTCACCACGAATAGTGATCACCACAAGTATTTGGTTATATTTTGTCGCTAATCACTCGTCACTCGTCGCTCGTCATTCATAGTCACCTGCGTTATTGCCGTTGTCTTCATGTGGACTTCGTACGTGTTTTACCAGTGTGCATTGTGTCTCGTGTTTTGTTGCGTGTTCCGTCCGTGTTTTGTTCTGTGTTGTGCGTCTGGGGTCTGGGTTTTCGTGTACGCTGTGCTCGTTTTTTCTACAGTATTTGCCTTCTCTTTCGAGTATAGTTGTCTTGTTGTCGTCGTCGTCTCCTTAGTTTTAATTGTGTTGTTTGTTATGTTTTTGGTTCTCGACGACTGTCAGGGCGATTGAAATCCTCGGAGGTGTTATGGGTAGCAAGAAGCCAGTTCACCCTAACGACCACGTCAACATGGGGCAGTCATCGAACGACAGCTTCCCTACGGCCATGCACATCGCGGCCATCTTGCAGGTGGGCACGATTCACCAATAGGAGGAGACGGGTATATGGTATGCAGGGCTGTGAGTTGGCTGACTATAAGCTGCCCACTTGTTTTTAGGTGTCTAGGTAGAAGGTAGGGATAGTTTAACGATGAACGCAAAGTTAACCTCTCCGAATTGCCCCGCTGCCGCCGCCGCGCCTTGCCTTTATTTTCTGCCCTGGGGGGGGGGGGGGGTTCCTTGCGAAGGCGCACGGCGTTCTTCTTCCGGGGCTCCGCAAACTGCACGAGGCTCTTGCTGCTAAATCAGAGGAGTGGAAAGACGTGATCAAGATTGGCCGCACGCACACCCAGGATGCGACCCCGCTTACCCTAGGGCAGGAATTTGGGGGGTATGCCGCGCAGGTATGGTTGCTGCCGCGGGGGGCGAGGTGGGGGATCTGTTTTCCCTCGAGCATACGTACCTACGGTTTTGTTCAGGTCTAATGTTTCGTATTGCGGCCCGGTGGGGCGTGGTTGGGGATGGGGGTGGGATGCGCGTGGAGGTGGGGTGGAGATGGAGGTGGGCATGAGTGTAGGGTGGGGTGGGGCAGGGGCGGGAGTGGGGCGGTGGGGGCAGGGGTGGGGGCTGGGGTGGGGTGTGGTGTTGGATGGCTTTGTCCCATAGTTTGAGTTGCCGCATGATTTTTTGTCGTTTGTGAAGTCGTGCGTTCTATGCTCAGTAAACTTTGCTTGTTTCGTTCATTTCATGGATGCATTTGTTCACGTTCGTTTTCTTCTTTTGTATTCGATTGTTCATCTGTTTGTTCGTTCGTTCGTTCGTTCGTTCGTTCGTTCGTTCGTTCGTTCGTTCGTTCGGTGCGTTCCTTTACCACACCGTCGCCGCTGCCGCCACTACCGACACACACCGCAGGTGGAATATGGTATCCAGAGGGTGGAGGCTAGCTTGCCGTCGCTCTACCGCCTGGCTCTGGGCGGCACTGCCGTCGGAACCGGGCTCAACACGGAGAAGGCGAGACCGCTTCCTTACCCGTAACCCTTACTTTTGTGATCGCTCTTACTTTCCAATTTACTGCAACTTGTGGAAGGCTTTACCCCCAGCGGCCGCCTGGGCAAGCCGTGGTCACACGTGTCCTCCTTTTCCCCCAGGTGCTTGCGTTTATTTACATAGTGCATAGTGCTCAGCTTCTCGCTGCTCATCGATTTTCATCGAACTTTGCTAATTCACGCTTCGCGCTTTCACCTGTAGCCCAAGCACGACCCCGGACGCTGTAGCCCTGAACCTAAGCCTAAGCCTGCACCCCTAAACTTGTCCCTGACCTACTGCGAGGTGCTGTGGAGCAAATGTACGTTGTGTTCTATCTCTAGCCGGAATCCATTAGCCGTGACCTTAACCGTCAAAGTCGTCACCTTCACCGTCTCTTGTTTTTTTTCTGTCTTGCTTCGCGTTGTGTCCTCTCGTCATTCGTTGGTATCGCTGTCATCGTCGTTGTGACCATCATCACCATCATCGTCATAAACATGTTCATCGTCTTCATCTTTTTCATTGTTATCGTCATCATCATCACCATCATTATTGTCATGGTCGTCATCGTCATGCTCATCACCGTCGTCACCATCATTATCTTCATCGTCATCGTCATCGTCATCGTCATCATCTTCGTCATCACCATCTTCATCATCATCACCATCGCCATAATCGCAACCGTCGTCATCATCATCACCATATTCACCATCATCGCCATCATCGCCATCATCATCGTCATCATCATCTTCATTATCACCATGGTCGTCACCATCATTGTCATCATCATATTTTTCATCATCATCACCATCATCATCATCATCATCGTCATCATCATCGCCGTCATCACCGCCATCATGTTCATCATCACCAACATCATCACTACCACCACTACTACTACTACTACTACTACTACTACTACTACTACTACTACTACTACTACTTCTACTACTACCACCACCGCCACCACCTCCACTACCACCACCACCATCACCACCATCACCAACAACACCACCACCATGTTCACCCCCCTCCCCCCCTCCCTCCCTCCCTCAATCGCTGCAATCGGTCTACGATCAACGGTAACCGGCAATTGGTACCCGGTAATCGGTACCCGGTAAATATTAATCGGCAATCCGTAATCGGTAATCGGTAATCGGTCATTGGTAATCGGTAATCGGTAATCGGTAATCGGTAATCGGCATGACCGCCAGGGTTACGACGTGGAAATCGCGGCACTTATCTCGGAGGAGACGAAGCTACCGTTCGTGACCGCACCGAACAAGTTCGAGGCCCTCGCCGCTCACGACTCCGTGGTCGAAGCAAGCGGTGCCCTCAACACGCTAGCGTGTTCCCTTATGAAGGTGGGTGCGTTTTTCCCTTGGTACATGACGCGTGCTACGACAGAGGTGCACCGCTTTTTTTCTGAGGTTCCTCAGTTTGGGAGCTTAAGACCTCCCAAAAACTGATTTGGAGAAAAATCAAAAGTGCTACCGGAAAGAAAAAGTGCCATGGCCTAGGTACGCAACAAGAACCACGCCCAAAAAATGGCTGATTTTCGACGATTTTGGGTTAAGGAGCCCCGTCTTTCAGAAGCCATCTCTGACGAAAACTGCTACCTCCATCGAGGCACGCGTGACATGCTCGTCCTACCTTCCTATAAAAACCCATGTGCTTCATCCCGGCGTTATAGAGATGAGAGGGCGTATAGTCACACAACTATGTTGGCCATGCATGAAATGGGTGCACTCCCCATCTCCCCCTTACCCCCCCCCCCCCCCCCCCCCCCTCAATGTCTGCCTGCTCGGTGAAAACCCGACATGCTCCGTCCCGGCATTGTAGGTATGCGAGGGTCTATGGTCATACGACTACAGTCATGCATGAATATCGAGTACACCACCAACCCCTCCCCTCTCCCGAGAGAAAGCTCGACCCTCCCCGCCCCGCGTTTCCGAACCCCCCTCCCTCCTCCCCTTGCTGTGACGGGAGAAGCGCGGGGTTCATGGGGTGGGGCGGCACTTTTTTGTGTGTCGCGCATTGAAAAAATGTTATCTCGGCCTGCGTGCGTGAGTGAGTGCGTGAGTGAGTGAGTGCGTGTCTGCGTTTGTGCGCGCTTGGGTATGTAGTTAGTGCCGCGGGCTTTTGTTTGTTGTTTGCGTCGGTTGAGAATCGGTCGCGTTCTGCGGCGCTACGTCAAGAGACGTTGATTCGGAGCTCTCGCTTGCTGTGCCTCCCTCCTCCACCCCCCAACGCGCCTGCCACTTTCTGCTTTTCTTATCCTCCGGCGGATTGGGAACGGTAAAACTTAAGCTCACCACACTTCCACGTATGTTCATACACCTGTGTCTATTTAACTCAAATCTATTCGCAATCCAGCTGGTTTTCTGGCGTGTCCTTCAGTTCCCGTGATAGCGATAGCGCGAACTGTCCCTCCCGGTGATCACCGTTACTACTCCAGCAGGGCAACCTGCCTTTATTCTTTTTTTTTTTCACACACATCTACTTTCCAGCTTCTGGATAAGCCGTGGTCACAAGTGTCGTCCCTTCTCCCCCCCCCCCCCCGGTTCTTGCCTTCGATTTTTGTCGCGCATAGCGTTCAGCAATCCCATTGCTCGTCGGTTTTTCATGGAGTGTATGCGGATGGGTAAGTAGGTCGACCCGACTTGATCCTCCTGGGATGAGGTGCGGTGGAGATAACCACCCGGAAAGGCATCCCTCCGTGTAGTGTGGGACTTGCGCAAGCTTACCCACTAACAAAACCCCCGGCCATGAGAAAACAGCCTTCCGCCGGACTTGGTCCAGTTGCGCTCCACCCTACCCATTCGGGCGTTGGCCCCACCACCATCTCTCCCCACCCCACTTCCTCGTGCTCCCTCGTGTTTCAAAGTGTAAATACTGTTTCGCCAATGGTTTCGCGGCCGAGGAGTGCCAATTTTGTTATATCCTCCCCCATGAGTACGCTTCCCCCCCCCTCCATCCACCGCCTCCTCTAGACCTGATGTATACCCGCACATCGTTGTTCACACGTTTGGCTTGGTGATGATGCTATCAGATTGCTAATGACATGAGGTTTCTGGGGTCTGGTCCTCGGTGCGGCCTTGGCGAGATCAGCCTTCCGGAGAACGAACCGGGTACGTCCAGCCTGCGGTAGCGGTAACGGCAACGGGGGGAGGGGACGAGGGGGCGAGAGGGGGGGGTGAGCAGGGGAGGGGGCAGGGGGAAGATGGGGAGGAGGAGGGGGGGAGGGAGTGGTAGATGGGTGGTAAATAGGTGGTAGATGGGGGGGGGGCGGGGGGGGGGAAGACGGGGATGGGGAAGGGGATGGAGAGGAGGAGAGGGGGTTGTACTTCCACAGTAGCTGACTCGGCAGAAGATCGAGACACGTCGGACCATCCGCCACGTTTTGCTTTTTTTCCCTCTACGTCCCTTACCTGAACTCCCCTCCTCAGGCTCTTCGATCATGCCGGGAAAGGTGAACCCTACGCAGTGCGAGGCGGTCACTATGGTCTGCGCTCAGGTGGGTGCTTTCAGCGCCAAGGAGGAGCAGGACAGAGGGGGGCGGGTATAGGGGGGGGGGGGGGGGTGGAGGGACGGGAGGTCGGAGGGGGGGTGGAGGGGGGAGGGGGGAGGGGGGAGGGGGAATTGCGAGGGGGTGGGAATCGCAGATGCGTTGGAGCTATGCTTTTGCTGTGCCCCACCACGCTTTGTTTAGCAACAGCGATTCAACAGCGAGTTTATGGTGTGTTTGCGGTGCATTTGCGTGAACCTGTCGATTTTGTTGACTACTTCGGAGTACTTGATTAGTCTAACGCGTTACTCTACGAACGAATGAGAGTAACGAATGGACGACCTCACAGGTGACGGGACCCCTTGGTTGATCGATTGATGAATGCCTGAATCTGTTTATGTGAGTGAAGTAACGAATGATTGTAACTTGCAGGTAATGGGAAACCATATGGCGGTCACGGTCGGAGGATCGAACGGGCACTTCGAGCTCAACGTCTTCAAGCCTGTCATGGTGAGAGAGAGGGAGGGAGGGAGGGAGGGAGGGAAGGAGGGAAGAAGAGAAGGGAGGGAGGGGGGGGGGGGGAGGAGAGAGGGGAGGAGAGAGGGAGGGAAGGAAGGAAGGAGGGGAGGGAGGGGGGGAAAGAGAGGGGGGGAGAGAGAGGGAGGGAAGGAGGGGAGGGAGGATCCACCTCCATTCCTCTCTTGTGTACTGTGATCTTCTCGATGCCGACCAGTGACGTCTTTTTTGTGTACTTTACGCAGCATCTTCTCAACCCGAGGCGCGACTCTTTCTGTCCTCCCTTCCCCCTCCCGCCCTCCCACCCCCCCCCCATGCAATGGGTTTGTTGTTCAAAGGTCTCTAATCTCCTGTCTTCGATGCGACTCCTGGGGGACAGCTGCTCTTCGTTCGCGGACCGCTGTGTGTCGGGCACCGTGGCCAACCGGTGAGCCTCCGTTGCGACCCACGGAATCCACACCGTTTCGTACCGTACCGTAAAATTGGTGCCGCATGCGCTCAATTGTTTGCTCGCTTTCTTCCTGACTCTTAAGTGCATTGTTTTGTTTTTTGTTTCGTTTTTGGTCATTCGCGTGGCAGAGAGAGGTCGTAGCGAGGAGATTGTGTCGACGTCCTTCATGCTTCATCACGTCCTCACTTGCTTGCTCGCTCGCTCGCTTGCACACCTAACGTTTGCTTTTTTTGTTTTTTCAACGCTCGCTTGATTGCCCACCTACTCTGTACCTGGTTTGTTTTGTTTTGTAAAATACTCGCTTGCTCTCACCTTCTCACTCGCTCGCTTGCCTCCCATGAAGTGTGTTTATGTCCCTTTTTTTGTCATGCGCGCAGGCAGAAATCGCATGGAATAGGTCATGCCGACGTCCCTCATTGTTTCCTCAATTATCCACTTGTTTGCTCGCTGGCTTGCTCCTCTACCGGTTTTCTAGTGTTTTATAACGTTCACGCGGCAGGTGCTTATGTGTTGGCTCGCTCGCTTGCTAACCTGACGTTTTCGTTGTTGTTTGTTTCTGGTCATGCGCGCGGCAGAGATCGCATTGAAGAGATTATGTCGACGTCTCTGATGCTGGTAACCTCTCTCAGCCCCAAGATCGGATATTACAACGCCACAATGGTAAGTATACACCGGTAACGTCCAGCAGCGTAAGCTGCCGGAGTAGTAACGGGGACCGCCGGTAGGGACAGCTCGCGCTTTCGCTATCACGGGAACCGAAGGACACGCCAGAAAACCAGCTGGATTGCGAATACAAACGAGTTTAATTGACACACGACATGTATGAAAATACGTGCAAGTGTGGTAAGCGTAAGCTTTATTTTTCCCCATCCGCCGGAGTATATGCATGAAAAAGATGTAAGCGCTAAGAGGAAGCGGGGGGGGAGGGGGGGGTTGCACAACACTACACAATCAAACCTGTCGATGAAAGGACTAAGAGTGGGGTTTCGATATTTTTGTACATGCATGCTGACAAGCAGTTCAACAGATTAAGCTGTCTCCATTGCCGGCACAAGTCTCGGTTCGACATTCGTTGGATTAGCAAACCTAAAAGTACGTTATATACCTTTTTATCATGCCGCGGAAAGTGCGAAAACGTGAATGGGCAAAATTCGCTCAAGAGGGAGGCAGTGGGAATGCTGAACCCTATGCGTGATGAACATGAAGGCACGTACCGGGGGGGGGGGGGAAGGGAAGACACCTGAGACCGCGGCTTGTCCAGGGCGCAACAGCTCTTACGGTTTGAGCTAGAAAGTGAACGTGACGATAAAAGAAAACAGTCTCGACTTTTTTCGGGAGCACCATGACAAACATGACAGCTAAGCAGCACGAGCACGCCAAAACGAACCTATAGCACCCATGCGAGGATTTAAGTTTCATTATTTGTGTGGCTTCCAATTCCCGGGAGCGCCATGCATGTTATAACGCACTCCCGATGAAGAGCTTTGGAGGGGAGGGAGGTGAAGACGGGGGGGGGTGTACTCAGTTTGTGCATGGGCGTAACCGTATGGCCATAGACCCTCGCAACCCTACTTAGCGGGGACGGAGTACGTCGAGTTTTCACCGACCAGGCTGACATGTTTACCAAGCGCGAAGCGCCGTGAGGTGTTCGGCGAGTCGCATGAAGAGTCGCATGAAGGGTGAGCTGCGTCCTGCTCAGAAGCATTTGCGAGGCGTACTTCGGGACCTTGTGCGTACTTTTTTGTTATATGGATGACAGCTTCGAACGAGTTTATTCGTTGGTGTGGCCACTTCTAGAGACAGCAATGGGGATGCTATGTAGCTGCCTCGTGGGGGCCTTACCAATATGCGAACTGCGTGATATCACCCCCCTTGCGCGGAGTTGAGGTTGTCCACTCCGAACAATGTTATCTGCCTCGACCACCATCCCGGTTACCTCCAAAACATAAAAACAAGGGGAAACAAAGCGGTGCCCTGGTGGCCTAGCTCGTAGTGAGAGGCGTGTTGGGCAGCGCTGTTGCCATCCAGACGCCAAGCCCAGCAGCGCAACAGAAACAGGCAGGAGGGCGCGGGCGGGGGGAGATAGGTTGGTCAGTAGTAGCTTACCCCACCCCTCACCTCACCCTGCCACGCCTACTTACAAGTCTCCCCTGGGCCCCCACCCCTCCCTACCCCCCCTCTACTTGGCCTCGCCCCCTCCCCCCCCCCCTACTCTCCCTACTCTGCAGCGTATCCCCACCTCCGATCCTAGCCTCCCCCCCCGTACCTACGCAGTCCCCACCCCCACACCCCACCAAAACATCAAAACATACCGTGTTGCTCCGCCGAAACTTGAAAAATTACCACAATGCGGTCTTGCGCTGCAGTGTTTGTTGTTGCAGGTGGCGAAGCAGACTCACAAGGCACCACGCTGAATAAAGCCCCGGTAGCTCTAGACCCCCCCCCCCCCCCCCGCCTCCGCAACCACTACCCTAACCCCCACCCTCACCCTCACCAAAATATACGATGATACGGTCTTGCGCTGTGGTGCTTGTTGGTGCAGGTGGCGAAAAGGCTCACAAAGAACGCTCCACGCTGCAAAAACGCCGCCGTAGCTCTAGAACCGCCCATCCCGCCCTGCCCCCCCCTACCCCTCACCCCTATCCCCCCTCCCCCCCACCCTACGCCCACCTCCACCCACTCCCACCCCCAAGCACCACCCCCACGCCTACCCTCACTAGTACCCCCACCCCTACTCCTGCCCCAGCCCTACGCCCAACCAAACGGTACCATAATGTGGTTTTGCGCTGCATTTATGGTTTTTGCAGGTGGCGAAGAAGGCGCACAAGGAAGGCACCACGCTGAAGAAAGCTGCCTTAGCTCTAGAACTCCTTACGGAAGAAGAATTTGATGAGTGGGTGCGACCGGAGGACATGATTGGTCCCAAGGAAGTATGAGGGGGGGGGAGGCGGTGGAGAAAAGGTGGTGGTGGGACAGGTAGGGGGTGTTGGGGGGGCGGGGGGGTTGGGGAAGTAGTTGGGAAGAGGGGGTGGGGGGAGGGTCGGGGGTGAAGTGGGGATTGGGTGGGGTTTGAGTTGGGGGTGGGAGGGGGGGCGGGGTGGGTTGGGGTAGGGGAAGGCGGGGGGGGGGATAACCTCCCCATTCCCCATTAATGGTGCGCCGCTGTCCTCTTCGCCGGCCGTTGCCTTCTTCTGCTATCAATTTATACATTTGTTTAAAATGTACCTTTTTTTTTGGCATGGTGTTCTCCGACGGCCTAGAGTTTGTTTTCGCACGTCGGCTGCGGGGCAGGCAAGGGGACCGTGGGTACAATACGATGCATGTCTGGATCTCCGCCGAGCTCCGTAGAGGTGCTCTGAGCGTTCAACGTCGCTGGGCTGGCTCTTTTTATCAACGGGTTGTGCTCCGCCTCGCTGAGGCGATTAGGTGCATGAAAAACCCCACGTTGTTTTCGTCCCTTCAATAGAAATAGCTTGTTCCGTTCTAATATTTTTTATTCCGTTCCGCTCTCCCGCCAGCTGCAGCATCATCAGTCCAACATGTTTTACCCTTTCTGCTCCGCTGCGGCGCAGCTACATACCGCTAGCAACAGCACCAGCAGCAGCAACACATCTCTTGTACATATTACGTATCTGTTACACCGTACCCCTGTGACATCTGTTCTAAACCTCGCACTGAACTTATAACACTCCTAGCCTGACAAAATGCCCCCCTCCGTCCGTCTACTTGGGACATTGTCACCTAGCTACTGTTTATCGCGTTGGTATGCTACCTGTGCCGTATCTTTGAGATAATCGCACCGGGCAAGATCCACAGAGCAAGGCCCTTTCTGCGGTTTGCCTCGTTTCGCCGAGCCGCCCAGGGCCCGTAGAAACCCAAACGTTTATTACTCTTCTCGTTCTGCTGCTGCTGTGTTTCTACACCACACAGGCCCTCCAGGCTCAGTAATACTTGTGGCATACTGCAGTAGGAACCGGCACGATAGGGGGATATCTACTGTCAGACGTGTCTTCCTACATTATGTCATATCATAACTGGTATCGTACGACATTCGTAGCGTTTTCGGTGATGGATCTCGCAAGCGGATGCAATTACTTTGATGTTCGGCAACCATGGACACAGGATTGCTATAAAGTTGGTTTTTGTCTTCGTTGTTAATGGTGCGATACGTGCGTGTGTTCCCTCCGGTCCGACAACGAAGCACCGACCGCAGCACACGTACCCACGACCTAGGATATGTGTTGTGATTCTCCCATTCCCCAAGAAACGATATGTTTGTTTTCGTCGATAAACATTTATTTTCGCTTTTTTTTGTTTCCTGTGCGCCTACTATTTTTTCGGAGATAAGCGATCGCTACTACTACTCGCAACTACCGGATCTTGCGCTCGTGGTTTATTCGGACTGTTGGACGGTGACGGTATCCGTCCTTGTTGTACTCACTTTTAAGGGTGCCACAATTGGTCTATAAGGGGTATGGTTTCGGTCAAAAGGGGGGAAAATGTGGTCAACAGGGGGTAGTACATACATTTCGTAGGTTTGGGGGAGCATAGACCCCACGTTGTAGCCCAAAAGACGGATTATTTGGGCCCCTCTTGCGTCGCGGCCCCGTTAGCCCCAACACCGTGCCCGAAGAAAAACGAAACGGTGTGCGTGCTCGGCATGGGCTGCGGGTGTCTTGCCAGCGCGTCAGAAAATAATCTTTGACAGTTTGAGGCAAGCGCAGGCACTTTCCGAGGGTGTGTTTTCCCCATAACACCAAATGACCGAAAAACACGGTGGCATAGTCTACCCCCTTTTAACCATTTCCATTGCAAATATCCCGACAGGATGTACAGCGGCGCATTGGCCCCGGGCTTCTACTAAAGTTTGGGGGTGCAGTTGTGGAGGAGTGGGAAACCGCTGCTTTGCTTGCCCCATATGTCCTCTGAGCTTTGACTTTCCATCGTGCGAGCTTTAGTCAACTATTGTTGTGGTGCGGGGGCAGTCGTCGTCACTCACAGCTCACAGAGAGGACACAGAGTGCAGAGCAAGTTCTGAGAAAAACCATTGACGACGCAGGTAACTAATCGAGAAGACGACTGATGATCAAAATTGATCGAATGCCCAAACTCGTAGGTCTCATCACACAAAGGCACCCCGGAAGTGGGAGGTAGCTCATCACGCCTGTCTGTGTGCCGGCTATCGATACTACATAGCAGAAGTAGTGGCCTTGTGGGGGCCAATCGTCCGGGATCGACTTTTTGAGAGTCATGCCTGGCGCAAGTTGTGAGTGACGGCAGTGATTTGAAGCATGCTACTGTTAAGGTATTAGACTAGTGGGGTATTAGTCCGTTTGACCACTTGCAAAAGGTTAACCAATGGCTTACCCAAACTAAGCCTTATAACGCTACGATAGAGGGTGTGGTAGCACTTTTTGGCTGAAACGTTTTTTTTTCTGGATGACGGGGCTCCTTTAGAACCCCCAAAACCCTTCCCATACCAACTTCAAGTGATTTTTTCCACGAAAAGGGTTTCCAGCTGTACAGGCGTTAACCCTAAATCGTCGGAATGCCGTTTTAAGGTATGTTTTTTGTATGCCTACTGTAGGCCATGGGTTTGTTCATCACAAAAAAAACACTTTCAGTTTTTTTCTCTTTTAATAAGCCACTTTTTGGGTGATGTATCACGAGACCTCCTCAATCAAAGCAACAACTGGTGCACCTTAAATACCGTAGTCTTCACGCGTACGGACACGTTTTGATCGGGGCGCGGGGACGCGTGCTACGATAGAGGTAGCAGTTGTCGTCTGAAATGTTTTCCGAATGACGGGGGCCCGTCAACCCAAAATCGTCGTTCAAATAGGCCATTTTTGTCCAAAATGACGGGTCAGTAATCCTTGTTTTTGTCCAAAATGAAGGGGGTTTGTATAGTACCTGGGTGCAATAGAGACGCGTGCTACGATAGAGGTAAGGCTTTTTTTGGCGAAATGGTTTCTGAATGACGGGGCTCCTTAACCCAAAATCGTCGATAAAGTAGGCCTTTTCTTTTGCTCATGATTCTCGTTGTGTACCTAGGCCATGGATGGGATTTTTCATCCGCGGTGTATAGCAAGTTTTACTTTATCTCTAAATTAAAGAAGAGTCGTTCTACGGTAGCCCCTCCAACTTTTCTTCAACGAAATCGCCGGTTTCAAAACCGGCTCCCGGTTGTATCTCCTGAGATACGGTGTCCCTCGACACCCCGACATCTTCGATCGATAGACCTTTAACTTTGCACACAACAAAATATATGGATACTTTGTTTTCAATTGTATCCTTTCTTGTGTCGAGAAGCCATGAAACGTTCGTTGAAGAAAATCACTGATTTTGGCGGGGCTATCGTAGAATCAGTCCAAATCTTTTTTTGGGAGAGGACTTAAGCTCCCAAATTGAAGAAACTCAGAAGAAAACTGGTGCACCTCTATTATCGTACGAGCACGCGTCCGTGCTGCGATACGGGTAGCAGTTTTTGGGCTTCTTTCCTCACTGGCGGGGACCCTTAGAGCCGAACAGTCGCCCCACGCAAGGGGTGCAGCGGAGGATTCTAAGAAATTTTCCGAGTTTTCCTGAACATGAGGAGCAGGTCAATATCATCACCCAAACATGACTTTGAAGGTATTGGTTCGCGCGCAACCCGACCAACGTTTCTATGCGCTACTACTTAGACTAATGGTATAGACTCTAGTGGTTGTTAGTTCTAAATAAAGCAACCGCGCTCGTAAAATTTCCGCACTAACTAACCGATATTATATTTCCAAACTTAAGCTCAAGCGGTAAGAAATGTGGCGCCTCACAAGTGCAGCTCCTGTTGTGCCATGACTCCGAAGAACTACCCAATATCGTAGAAAATGCCATGTAATACCAGGTTAGGTATTATGTGTGTGTTCACGACACTGATGTTCGATTTATTCACGCCATGGCGGGATTCATGCGCTTTCTTTTCTGCCTCCTCGCACGCCCCGTGAGGTTGGCTGAACCGGGAATCGGCGCCAACTTGGTGACGATGGGCTGGAGACGAAACACAAACTCTAACCGAGAGCCCACCTCAGGTTAATAAACCCGACTGATGTCCAATGCTGGCAGGCGTCCTAAGATCGCGGTGAAGCATAAGGGATGGCTAATTGCTTAAAAATTACGGTTCGCGAACCTGTCACGTTCTTTGTTTGATAGGATTCTTAATATTGTTGTGTCCGTCAGGAATGACCTTAAGAGGGGTATATTTAGCCATGAACACGGCAGTGTCGCGATTAGTTTTTTGCGGGTGGCGCCGGCGCCGGAGCAGGCGCGGGCGCACGGTCAAGCGCTCCAGGTGATCACATCCTACCAAGGTAGAATTTATAACTTTTAGCTCCTGCCTCGTTTTTTATTTAGGCTTTACCGGATCCTACTGCACAAGTGACCGCGTTTGATCGAATTTGCAGGTGAAACATTATCCAAGGTGAGGTTCCACCCTTTGTTCCAAAACTTGGATCAATTTGATTGGATGGCGGTACTGAGGTGTTAGGAGTGTGTCTTCACGAAAACGGACGGTGTGTACCTAGATTCTGCAGACTAGGCATCAAGCCATTACCCACACCACCAGCCCGGGAGGTGTCGACAGTGACACGGAGCTATTCGTATTAATTGTGTCGCAGCACCGGACACATAACCATTGGTGGGACTGAATAGTCACCAGAACAACAAAATTAACGAAGACACCAAGACGTTGACGCTCGGGCAAAAAAACGTACCAGGTACCAGGTGTACACGCAGAAAAACAGCAGTGCAGACCGCCATTATATGTAATAGCTCAGAAAAACGCTCGCGATTGTGCGGCACACCAACATCGGAAGGCACCGACTCACCGTCACATCAACAAATCGAAAAAAGAAATCGACATACCGTCGAAAAATATCAACACCGACGCTTCTACTGCTGCTGCTGCTGCTGCTGCTGCTGCTCCTGTCGTTACTACTGCTGCTACTGCTGCTGTTACCACTTGCCATCCTGCTACTGCTACCGTTAACGGTACTATTTATGGTACGTGGTCGGACGCGGGTGGACAGGCCTCATACTCGTCGTTGTCAACCGGTGGGCACGCACACACAAAACGCAAACACACGAGATCCGGCACCGTCGTTGTTGTTGTTGTTGTCATCGCTGTCCCCCCCCCCTTCCCCATCATTTCTACTTTCCAGTTCAATTCATAGGAAGGTAAATTCCTAGGAGGGTCATATCTTGAGCGGTCTTCTAGACAAGCCGTGGTCACACGCGCCGTCCCTTGTTCCCCCCGTTCCGTGCCTTCGTTTTCATCGCGCGCAGAGTTCAGAAACTCCCACCGCTCGTCGATTTGCATCAATTTTTCCAACTCGCGCTCTCGCACTTTCGGCAACGGGAGGAACACAAAGAAAAATTCCAGTGCATCCACAAAAAACACAACAGCTGAGATTCGAACCCCAGCGCAACCGCCAGCAGGGATTACGTCTACCGCCAACCCATACGAAGTCAAGGTTGCTACAATCCTTCTCAGCCGGAGAAAAGCTGTGCGATGCCCTCATCGATCGCGTCGGGCGTGTACTTGAGGTACTGCTCCTGGTGCTTCTTGCTGAACTGCACGCCTTCGTACTTCGTGTACAACTCCCTGGAAGGTAAAGAAAAGCGCCGAACGGAGACAATAAACGGGTATGGGGGTTAGTCTGGGGGGCCGTGTACGCCAAGGTGAAGGCAGCGGCAGCACCGGTAGGGGGAGAGGTGGCGGTAGGAGTACGGGGTAGCGAGTGCAACAAAGTCACTTCTACGAGACATCGCGTGTACGAGACCCACCTGTAAGGGATGAGGCATCTAGTTCTGGCTTCTTCCTTGAGCTTGAGCCGGCGGCCAGGGTCTACAATAGAAGCGGAGAGCTGGGAGTGGTACACCTGCAGAGGACATGCGCAAAAAAAGAAGATAAAAGCTTGGGTTTTCGATAGGTCGATCGCCCGCTAGCCCCAACAGCCAAGGAGAAAGGTCATTGATGGGGTGATAACGTGGATTAAAAAGCAAGGCCGCCGGAATAACGCTTCAAAACGCCACAAAGAGCCACGGCGAGGCGCGCCGGGAAGAAACCGCGGGCATCCACGGTAGCAACAACGACAGCGACAAATAATAACGACAACAACCAACAGAAGCAACATCAACATTATCAACAACACCACCACCAACACCACCAACACCAACACCACCAACATCAACCCCAACCCCAACCCCAACCCCAACCCCAACCCCAACACCAACACCAACAACAACAACGACAACAATGTCAACAACAGTGTCAACATCAACACCAACACCAACAACAACAACAACAACACTATCACCACCATCACAACCAACACAAGTGATGCACACAAGGGTGGATTCACGGATACGTGGGCTCTCACCTCCTCCCACGTGTCGTTGAAGGCAGTGAATTTGGCCTTGAGGAGCCGTCCGCACTCCAATGACAACAGCTTTCCCCTCTGGTACCTGCATTGGATTGGGTTGGGTTGGGTTTGGGTGGGTTGGGTTAGGTTTGGATAGATAGGGTTAGGTTCGTTTGGGTTGGGTGGGGGGGATGGGGTGGGGTGGGGTGGGGTGGGGTGGGGTGGGGTGGGGTGGGGTGGGGTGGGGTGGGGTGGGGTGGGGTGGGGTGGGGTGGGGTGGGGTGGGGTGGGGTGGGGTGGGGTGGGGTGGGGTGGGGTGGGGTGGGGTGGAGTGGGGCGGGGTGGGGTGGGCAGGAAGCCCAGAGGAACATCAATAGGAGGCCGGGGTTGGAGGGATCTTGGGGGATGTTTGTCGAAGCTCGAGCGGGGAAAAGCGCTTGGTCCAAGAACGTTGCCATCACGTGCGCATGCGGCCGAATAACAAAGAAAAATACGACCCAAACCCTAAACCGACGACAAACGATTCGTGCTGAAATGCACTGTAGGGCCCTTGGAAGGAGCAAGACCATCGGCATGTCAAAGGGGCAAGACCATGGGCGTGGGAACGGGTCGAGGGCCGCATAGGCAGGAGCGGGAGCGGGCGGAGATGAAGGCCAAAGCTTTTAAAACCATCAAGGTGTAGAAAAAGAACAGGCTAGGCCTGTGAGAAAGAAAACCAAACGTCCAAGAAACTCTCCCCTCTCCCCCCATCCCTATTTCATTACCCCTCCCGCCCCTCCCCCTTCCCGCCCCCCTCCCTACATTATCTACTCAATCCGCAACCCCAATCTCCCCACCGCCACGCACAAAGCATGCCCAACCCCAACCCCAAATAAAGACTGACTGGTGAAGATGAACATGCTGCGCGTTCAAAAGGCGCTGATGGAGATGAACATGCGGCGCGTTCGAAAGACGCCGTCGCTTTTGCTGTCGCCGCCGCTTTCGCTTTCGCTGTCGCGACGCAGCAGCAGCCGCAGCAGCCACAGCAGCAGCGGGACAGTCGAGAAGAACCTGCCCCGCACGCCCACGCGCCCGGCCCGGAGACAGAGCCCTGCGTGAAAACAAACAAAGAAAGGCTGGTCTCTACCTTCGGGCGGACACGAACAAAAAACAGCAACGATTGTTCCGGCACGTGAGGGCTCGTTTGTGGCAGTACCGAGCCCTGTGCCTCCCCTTCCCCCCCCCCCGGCCCTTCCCAGCCCCCGCCCTCGCCAGCTTCTCCCCTATACCCCCCCAAGCCCCTCTCCCTGAAGAATAACACGAGACCACCGGGAATGACTTTTGAGCCCCCTCCCCCCCCCGGTTTCCAGCCAGAACCCCCGCCCCCCTTTCGTCCCTCTTTCCCCGAGGTACAAAAACAGACCGCTAAAAGTAGCCAAATGAGGCAACCCACCCCGGCTTATAGCAACTGCCCCCGCCCCCCTCCGCCTGCCCGCCTCCTCCATGACAATAGGCCACCGAATCACACCACTAACAAACCCCTAAAATACGTAAAAGTACCACAAGAATAGGCAACTGGGCCACCCCACTCCACCATACTCCCCCCCCCCCCCCCCCCTCCTCAACCCGAACCCTCGCCATCCCCCTACACCACAGCACCTTGCCACCTCTACCCCCCCCCTCAAACACCCTCAGCGCGCCCTCGAACTTTCAAATTAAAATATTAAAAAACAATTAAAATGAATAATAATGCACCTGAAAATTTCGCTATTCCTAACTTGAGTTGATACAATATTCGAGGCGTTGACGTCGGGGCTGGGTTGCGGGGGGACACATACCCACCTTTCCCCCAAACACGCCTTCGACGCGCCCTCGGTTTTCCACGGTAACTATTGGCAAATAAGAACGACGTTTTCAGTACTGTACTCGAGCTGATCGGTATCTTCCTTAGAGGGGCTGGTGAGGGGGGCGGGTCGCGGGGTATACTTCTCCTGCAAATACGCCCTCGGGCTTCCATGTTTGGCTGTACTAGTGATACAACATATCCATGACGCAACAAATGTTTCAACAGTTTTTTTTTTTTCCCTTGCTTGAGTTCGCCGTCATCATCCTTCGAGGCGTTGACGAAGGGGCTAGGCCGCGAGGTAAACATACCCATTCCCCCCGCCACACATCAACGCCCTCGGGTTTCCACATTTAACAAAATACTACTATCGGCTTCAGTCACCTAGAATTGGGTCCCTAACACGAAGTGCGCCGGTGTAAACTAGAAACTCGCATTCCCTCAAAATGAAAAAAGCAACAACAACAAAAAACTTCCAAATATTGTGTCATTTCTTGCTGCAGGTGCGCTGACACCATTCTTGGGAGCGTTGGCGAGGGGTGTCATGAGTGTAGTCAATATAGCTCGTGCTCAAACATACCTGCCTACCCCCCCCCCACCCCCCCCTTCCCTCCCCTCACCCCCCCTTTGTGTGCTTAGATACGATACGTGTATGGCGACGGTTGATGGTATTAATAGTAGGGGTTTCCAATGATAAGTTCGCTACATGGCAGCGGGATATCGGGATGGCGGAATAATATCCGGCTCAATTAGCCGCCTTTCTTCCTGGCGAGCGCACTCCACGTTGTGCCTCGGCAAGGAGCGATCATATAATATATACGCATGGTACTACTGTGGTCTTCATACTGGTGACTCCACTACCCCCACTACTATTCGCTCAACGGGTACGCCCTCCACGCCTTCACAGGGCCCAGCAAACACGACAACGATCGCGTACGCGACAGCGATCGTTTTTAGAAGCAAGGGTGTTTTTGTAACGTGGGCTCTTCTGCGGAAGAGAGCCAGCTGAAGGCATCAACCAAGCCATAGGGGACGCCGACTGGAGTGCGACCCCAGGGATCAGCGGCGGAAATCCACCCGCAATTTTGGAACAGCCGGCTGCTTTCCAGAGGGGAGAGGTTCTACTCGACGGAGCCCCACCGAGAGTCGAGGTAAATCAGGCTCCAACTTACGCTTACGTCCGTCACGCATGGGCTGGCCCACCCTGGCGGGTGTTTTGGTAGCAATCGCCCACTTAAGTTCAATAGCAAGAGGGACACGGGCCCCCTCTGGCAAGCGAAATTTTACATCGTTTGCGGGAATCGAAGGGTGTAGAGGTGGCAAATAGAGACACGTCCAATCCTGTGTTGGTGGCGGATGACGTCCTCACTCACAAGGACTTCCTTGTTGAGGAAGTCGGCCACAACGATTGTACGTGCTAGGATGGCTTGGGACTTCTTGGCTAGAAGCTGTTGACTCTGACCCCCAGTATTTCACCCGAATGGTGGGAACCAAATCCCCGAGCGGTGCATGGAAAGTCATGAGTGACTTCTATGCGCCCACCACTATGGCGGAGAAGCGCAGGGTAGCTCAAGATTTTCACACGATATCAATGATAGAGGATGGAAAACCCTGCAGACGAGTCAAGCCGTATTGACAAGACAGTACAGGAGCTGGCTTGTGTTCGGAGGAACAAAGGACTAAAGACAAAGTCAAATGTGCACGTTGGCCAAAACCTGTCCGCGTTTTACAACGTCTGGACTGTGGTGAAACGTCGGCAGGTTTTCTGACGATGTGCACACTTACTCCGTCGTATTTTGTGCCTCCTAATACAGCCAGCCAGCTTCGGCACTGTCTTGTCGACGCGGCTCAACTATTCTGCAGGGCCTTCGTCCTCTGTGATGGCGTCGAATTCTTGCTCTACCCCACGCTTCTCCCCAAGAGTCATTCCTCTATAGTGCGGTAGGGGTCGCCCTTACTTGGGCCAAACGTCTTTGACATTCTGATTGGTTGAGCTCTCGTCAAGCGTGGACCTATCGGATATGATAGTATCATAATTTCGCGCGTGTATTTTTTAGGACAGGATAGAATAAAAAAACTAGAAAAAAAAAGTAGCGCATGGCAACGTTGGTCGGGTTGTTGCGCGAACGACTGCCTTCAAAAAGTCATGCTTCGGGTGAGGTATTGAGCTGCTCCTCATGTTAGGAGCTCAGAAAGTTCTCAGAATCTGCTGCTGCACCCCCTCCTCATGTTCGGAGCTCAGAAAATTCTTAGAATCTTCTGCTGCACCCCACCTAGGGTGGGATGACTCCTAATAGTGTCCGGGGCATAGAAGTCAGTCATGACGTTCCATGCACCGCTTGGGGGTTTGGTTCCCACAATTCTGATCAAACACGGGGGGTCAGAGTCAACAGCTTCCGTTACCAGCAAGGACTCCCAAAGCCATCCCAGCACGTACAGTCGTTGTAGCCGAGTGACCGAGTCACGTGACTGAGTGGTCTAGTCGATAGACTGTCCGCTTCTGAGCCTGGTGTGAGAGGGTTCGAATGCCGGTATCATCGGAAAAAAAAAAAAAGACTCGAAGGCTCTTGTACTCCTGGACACTTGTCACGTGGCGACGCGGGAGCCCCGGAGATACTTCTTACCAAATCAACGAACTCGAAACCACACATTTTTTGGGTTATATAGCACTACCCACTGGGCTACTGAGTCACGTGACTGTTGCTGCGGCGGCTGTGTCAGCTGTTTCTGTCTGTGTTTCCAATTTTTTTTTTGCTTTCCCACATGGGGACCAGCAAACAGGTTTCCATACTCTATAACTATTAACAAACCAAGAAAAAACTAGAAACATTGGTTTCATTTCTTACTTGAGCTCGCCGACATCATCCCTTGAAGCGTTGACGAGGGGCGTCATGAGCGTGTCCATGTAGCTCGCGCTCTTCTCCCGGACTAGCCTGCTCAATCGAAGGTCCAAATTTGCACACGCCGGGATGATCACAATCCCCATTAATGACGTATGTCTTGCCGGGCAGGCATATCCCTGGTCTATGTGATCTGCATAGTCTATAGATCTTTTAGATCTATAGATCATGTAGTCGAGTGGAATGGAGGTGCATCTATAGATCTTTTAGATCTAAAGATCATGTAGTCGGGTGGAATGGGGGTGCAGCAGATTCTAAGAATTTTCTGAGCTCCTAGCATGAGGAGCAGCTGAATACCCCACCCCCGAAAGCATGGCTTCGAAGGCGTTCGCGCGCGCAATGCGACCAACACTTCCACGAGTGAGCTATTAGTAATAGACCGAAAACAAACAAACTCGTAAAAAGTATCATACTTATAACCTGTAGTTTCCAACCTTCAGGATCACGACAAGTCAGAAAAAAACGTTTGGCCCAAAAGGCGCACCTCCTACAGCGGGATGACCCTGTGATCTGCATCATCATGCACATATTTTTCTGGGTTGGATCTGCATTGCACAGATCCTGCACAGCGTATCATATCGGCAGGTATATGAGCTATATGATGTATATGAGCAACATATGATGTATATGATGTATATGATCTATATCGTGACCTGCCAGACATGTGGAAAGTTTGTGCTTCATCACCCGTACACAACATACACAACAGCGAGTGGCACGCCCCTTCACTCCCCCCCCCCCCCCCGAAAAAACGTAAAGATAAGCACTTTCTTCCAAAGCAACATATGGAAGAAAACGCGACGAGCGCGCAAAATGCTGGACGTACCTATATTAGGAGTAGAAACGGTGCTCCGTCTCGAAAGGAATGCGCGCGTCAACGATCAAACGACTGAGGCAGACAACAAAGGAGCACGCCCCCCCACCCCCCGCCCCCCTGCCCCACCCCCTACCCCTCACCGCTTGAGCAGCGATGTCATCATCTCCGACATAAAATCAGCGATGCTAAGGCCAAGGAGCTCATCATCTCCCGCATCCGGGCCAACAAGGCCCTCTGCTGCTGATCGTGATGCCGCCGCCCTGACCACCGCCTCTTTGTTCTTGGAACCCCCGAAACCCCACCGCTTAGGAGACTTCGGTCTAAAGGCAGAGCGTGAGGGGGATGATAAATGGCGTTGGCAAGAGGGGGGGCGGGGGGGGGGGGGGGGATTATGAGGCAGTGGGGGAGGGGCGAGGAGGGGGTTAGAACAAAAAAGAGGTCGGTGCGAGAAGGGGTTGACACCAACACCAACAACCAACAACCAACCAACAACCACGACACCTCAATCACTACCAGCACCACTATCACCCCCACCACCGCCTCCACCGTCCCTCCCAACACGACCACAAACTACCACCATCGCTACCACCATCCTCACCACAACACTACCCCTACCCCTACAGCCCCCCCCTCGCAAACACACAAAAAACGCACCTCACTCCGCCTGCTCTCGGACCCCTTCCGTCATGACCATCAGTAGGGACGGAGCCAAAGATGGATCGGAACGTTTCTGCAGGGGTGGGGGAGGGGGCTGACCCGGGACTGTTCAGGGATAGCCCAGAGAATGGCGTCTGTTCGGCAGCAGCGGGGGAGGGGGGGGAGGGGGGGAGGGGACGTGGGTGAAAGGGAGGGGAGGGGGGGGGGGGGGCGTGATCGTGGTGTTGATGGGGTTGGCGGTGGTGGTAATGATGTTTTTTTTTTTGTTTTTTGGGGGGGGGGTGGTGGTGATGGTAGTGGTGGTGGGCAGGAAGCGGGGTGGAGGGGGGAGAATGGGAGAAGGGGGGGGGGGGGGGGGGGTTCGGGCTAGGGGTAGAGTTTCACACATTTCACTACGAAACCTTGCAATCAGCAAACCAACGGCACGCCGTCGACAGGCCGACCCCTCGACGAAAGCAGCCGCTACTTCGGGGAGCGGGTACGGTTAGATGTAGGGTTGGGGTAAGGCTGAGGGTTAGGGTGAGGTGTAGGGTTAGGATAAGGTTAGGGATAAGGGTAAGGCTGGGGGTTAAGGTAACATGCAGGGTTAGCGTAAGGCGAGGGATTATTAATAGGCTAAGGTTGGGGGTTAGGGTTAAGCTGGGGGTTAGGGTAAAGTTAACGGGTTAGGGCAAGGTTGGGGATTAGGGTAAGGTTGGGGGTTAGGTTAAGGTTGGGGGTTAAGGTTGGGGGTTAGGGTAAGGTTGGGAGTTAGGGTAAGGTTGGGGGTTAGGGTAAGGTTAGGGGTTAGGGTAAAGGTACGGGTTAGGGTAAGGTTAGGGGTTAGGGTAAGGTTGAGGGTTAGGGTAAGGTTGGGGGTTAGGGTAAGGTTGGGGGTTAGGGTAAGGTTGGGGGTTAGGGTAAGGTTAGGGGTTAGGGTAAAGTTAGGGGTTAGGGTAAGGTTAGGGGTTAGGGTAAAGTTAGGGGTTAGGGTAAGGTTGGGGGTTAGGGTAAGGTTAGGGGTTAAGGTAAAGTTAGGGGTTAGGGTAAAGTTAGGGGTTAGGGTAAGGTTGTGGGTTAGGGTAAGGTTAGGGGTTAGGGTAAAGTTAGGGGATAGGGTAAAGTTAGGGGTTAGGGTAAGGTTGGGGGTTAGGGTAAGGTTGGGGGTTAGGGTAAGGTTAGGGGTTAGGGTAAGGTTAGGGGTTAGGGTAAAGTTAGGGGTTAGGGTAAAGTTAGGGGTTAGGGTAAGGTTGGGGGTTAGGGTAAGGTTGGGGGTTAGGGTAAGGTTAGGGGTTAGGGTAAAGTTAGGGGTTAGGGTAAAGTTAGGGGTTAGGGTAAGGTTGGGGGTTAGGGTAAGGTTGGGGGTTAGGGTTAGGTTTAGGGTAAGGAGTAAGGAGTCATCCCACGGCCGTGGATGCACGTGTTGGGCCAAACATTTCCGACGGATTGAGCTCGTCAACCGTGGAACTATAACGATCGGTTGGTATGAAAACAATTACGAGTATGTTAAGTCTTAGGACTAGCGGGGAGAAGCATTAGTCGGGTTGCGCGAACGAATGTCTTCCGAGTCATGTCTCGGGTGAGATATTTGACCTACCCATCTTGACGAGCTCAGGAACTTTTGTTGCCCCCCCAGCGTGGGATGACTCTAGGGTTAGGGTTAGGGTTAGGGTTAGGGTACGCTTGGGCTAGGGTAAGGTCGGGGGTTAGCGCAAGATGTAGGGTTAGGGTAGGATTCACTATTTCAAGCGGAGGAAAGGATATCGTTGTTTCCTAGGCTCCGGATGTCTCTCACCTTAGCATTGGCCAGGACGTACTCGGCGTTGTTGAGCAGAAACAGGTCACGCAGAGCCGCTCCCGGAAGTGTTGTCTTCTCGTGGAGGCGGTTTGGCCGGAGGGGGGGGGGGGGGGGGGGGGGGGGGGGGGGGGGGGGGGGGGGGGGGGGGGGGGGGGGGGGGGGATAGGAAGGGGCGGAGTCGTTTGGTAGCGGACGAGAGGGTAGAGGGCCGACTACCAGTGCAGTAAACAGCTGTAACCAGGTACAAAGAAATACGCGGCGCTGTTGAAAGTGTATATAACATCATCACGATAAACATAAAACTATCTTGGTCCTCTGGTAGATGGGTAAAAAAAAAGAAGCTAAAGCTCGCCACCCTTCCGCATCCAACTTTATCGTGTGTCAACCCCCCCCCCCCCCCCCCCCCCCTCCCCCCCCCCCCCCTCCACCCCCCCTTCCCCGCCCCGTCCCGGCCCTTGCTTATAAGGACCACGGCTATGCATGATACGAATACAACCCCCCCCGCTCCTCCCCCCTCATGAGTACCCCCCCCCCCCCCCCCCACTCGTACCGTGGGGTAAGAAGCGGCCTTCTCGGCTAAGTTCACGAAGAGCGCTTTAATGAGGTGGTTGACGAGGGAGGAGAACTTGGGGCAGGCTATGGCAGCCTCCGTAGAGCCGACGTCGCCTCCACCGCCTCCACCGCTCCTGCTGCTACCTCTGGAACCCCTGCTGCCGCGATCGCTTCCCTGAAACCCCGCGTTTTGAAAGGAAATTTAACATAGTAACGAAAGCAAGAAAACAAGTGGGGGATGGGGGAGGGAAGAAGGGAGACGAGATATTAACGCAAATAGGAAATTGATGGGAATGGAGGCGGGATGGGGATGGATGCGAGGGGAGGGAAAACAAAATAGAAAAAATGTAGAAAAACAGGGCGGGGGGGGGGGGGGGGAGGGGGGGGCGAGAAATACTAAAATTCTGCCGCGGTCGCCTCCCGGAAACCTCGCGTTTTGATTGGAAAATTAACACAGTAACGCAAGTAGGGAAGGAAGAGGGGGTCGGGGGTGAGGGAAGGAGGGAGGGGGGGGAGGGAGGGGAGATATCAACGCAGATAGGAAAGGAATGCGGATGGGGGACGGGGGGGGAAGGGGATACTCATTTGTTGTTTGCCTTCGCCATTTGACCATGCTCATACCAGGTATGCTGTTTGCCTGGGTCATTTGTCCATCGACCACGCATCGCTTTCGAGAAAGAGAACCGTTCCTACTCCTAATAGAGACCCCTCCAAAGGTTGGGCGCTTAGTACGCTCCTTCCAAATGCTACATTTTGTTTTCCTCGTCTTATCTACTTCCTGTTCGGTCGTCTGTGGCCACTATGTACCTCCTAGGATGGTAATCGTTTTCTCGCTACTATCTAATGTACCAATTTCTTCATATCGGAGGGGGGGGGGGGGGATAAGAGCACTAAAACGAAAAAAATCGATTGAAAAAGATGGAACTCCTGCAGCCGCGGTCCCCTCCCTGAAGCCCCGCGTTTTGAACGGAAACTTAACATACTAACGCAAGTAGGAAAAGGAACAGGGGATGGGAGATGAGGGAGGGAGGGCGAGAGAGAGCGAGGGAGGGGACACATCAACGCAAGTAGCAAAGGGATGAGGATGTTGGAGGGGAGCAGGGGGGGGGGAGACGCACACAAAACTAACAAATTGAACGGAAAAAAACGACAAAAAAATAGATAGAACTTCTGCTGCCGCGGTCACTCTGAAGCAGCCCCGCGTTTGATCGCAATATTCACACATTGATGAGGGTAGGGATGACGGATGGGGGGTGCGGGGGGGAGGGAGAGAGGGAGGAGCTGATGGAGGGAGGGAGGGGGGGAGGGGGGGAGGGGAGGGGAGGGGAGGGGAGGGGAGGGGCACAATAACGCAAGGAGGAAAGGAATGGGGGTTGGGGGGAGGGAGGGATAGAGCGAACGAGAAGGAGGGGGGGGGTGGGGAGGGCGAAGGAAAACAACAAAACAAAGTAAAATAAAAGCGACAAAATATCACCTCCGGCGCGTCCCACGGCATCTGCGCCCCCTGGGCCAGCTCCTCGTAGCCCCTCCGGAAGCGCATGATACGCTTGACGCCCCTCAGGACGTTCGAAGCCAGGGGGTGCACGGCCCCGTTATCGGGAACATGCCTCCTTTGCCTCGGGTCTCTAGAAACCGCATCGGCGAGGTTGGCAATCGTCTGGAGACACGCCTGGAATTTCAACGCAATGGTAACACACAGTGCGAACAACCAATGGCAAGAAGGCATCATTTCGAGGCGGGGACTAAAACAAATCACCTTCGGGTGGCCCATGTGCTGCATGACGCACGAGTCTACGAAAGAGCGGACCTGACAGTACTTGTAGTACCTGGTACTCTACCTGGTATATTTGGGTGTTCGAAAACACGGTACCGACTTTGAAACACACATCTTTACAGCTTTGTAATAAAAAAAATCGGGGGTTTCCATACCTACACGTGGGAACATTTGGGGGGGGAGGGGGATAGGGGACATACCCAATCTCCTCCTAAAATGCGTGATTTCCTCGAGCTGTACGTATAACCGGTAACTACTGTCACCGGGAAACACACATCCCTCATAATCATCTCCTATGTCTGATTAGTTGTCTGTCTGGGATATATTTCGTGGCCCAACCAACCTACCTGGGTAAGTCTCCGCTGAACGTTGACCAGGGCTTCCGTGGCCTTGTTGCCCCGCCCTCGAGCTTTTGTTGCCGTTTCAAAATTCAAAAGTGCCGTTGCAAAGAGCCGTTACCAATAGTCGTTATCACGTTCAAAAGGCCGTTACGAGGAGCCGTTACAAAGAGCCGTTGCAAAGAGCCGTTACGAATAACCGTTACGAAGAGCCATTATGAAGAGTCGTTACGAAAACGGCTCAACGAGCCGTTACGAAGAGCCGTACAAAAAATCCGGTTTACAGAGTCGACACGAAGATCCGGTGAAAATAGCCGTGACGAAGAGCCGTTACGAAGATCCGATGAAAAGAGCCGTTATACGTCAAGAGCCGATTTGAAGAGTCGTTACAAAGGGATGACACCCAACAGCCGTCACGAAGAGACGTTACAAATACCCGTTTCACAGAGTCGGAAAAAAAGAGCCGTTCCAAACGAGCCGTTCAAAACAACGAGAATGACAACAAGCACGAAAAAAAGACGACGACGACAAGAGCAAAGAGGGGGGGGGGGGGGGGGGGGCGCGCCCCCCAGAAAGCGGCATCAGTACAGCAGCGATTGACCAAAAAACCGCCCAACATCCAAAAATACCAGATAATATACATGTCAATACAAACCCCGGTTTGAACATTAGCGGTAACTGCCAGCCTCACAGCTACGACATGCGCCTTATCGTCCTCCTATACATCTGGGCAATATATACCAAGGATTACATCACGCCCTTGGGGGCTCTATACATGCCATTCTTCTCTACAACACCAGACCCCGACACACGATACGGTAGAGGCGCCCTATAACTATTTTTTTTTCTACTTCTAACGTATTAAGGAGCTGTAGAGGCTGGTTCACGTTAAAAAACCCAAAATTACTCCCCGGCGAAATGTCCACGCCGCTGTTTCGATTCAGACCGTGGCATTTTGCACACGTCTTCTATGCGCCCTTGCGAAAACCTCATCCGATGGGGGGGCTTTTTTTAATTTCAATTTATTTTTCGCCTGATTTTTCGTCAGTTAAGATTTTTCGAAAAAATGTGGACCACCTCGAGCCCAATTTTTTTCGGCGAAACAAAAGAAGAGTTGAAAAAAAAACGCGGGTCAGGCCTCGGGATGGGCATGTAGAACACGTGTGCAAAAATTCAGGGTCTTATCTCTCAAAAACGGCGTGGACATTGGGACTTTAGTGCGTAAAAATGAGTAAGATACGTTATTTCCTTCAAATGACTTGATTTTAGTGTATGATCCAGTGTTTTCGCTAGATTCTGCCTAATGTTGAATTGAACACAGACAGGGCAGATCTTCGATTTCTTACGCGAAAATTTCTACAGACACGCCTTGGAGTACGTACAAGCAGATCGTGCAAAATGCGGCGCAATTTTTTTCGTCCCCGCTGGGAAAAAGCCTTAACATTATTGAAAAAATTGAAGGCCTGTCATTGGTCGATGCGAGTTTCCCTCCTAGAGACCGCCCAAGGCCGTTAAATATACTGGCCATGTCACCGTCTTCCACTGGTCATAGGGGTCACTATGATATATGATACCAAATATTCATTCTCTGACCAGATACTGCGAGCGGTATTCGTGGGGGAGAGAATTTGCGAGGGAGAGAATTTGCGGGGTTTTACTTGAACCAGCCTGCTTTTCTTCATTCTGAAGCAAAAACGGATTTTGAGTAAACTGAAACAGCATCGCGACGAACAAAGCCATGACCTAATGTCGTTTTTTTGTACCTTGACCCCTTGAGCAAGCCTTGCACGAGTCGAATACGATAACTTTCATGTATCCATCTTCGTTTCACGGGACTGACAGGTCAAGCGGTACACACACAAGCGAAAAAACGATCAAAGTGAAGGCACCAAAAGGCTCGAGAGCTTAAGAAAGGGTCGAGAGCCTAAGACGAATCTCACGTTTTGAAGACTGGCTCGGTCTCCGCTCGTGGCCATGCCTGTCCTTAGAGCTAGAACTCGTCGTGTAGCTGACCTTCAAAATGTCCTGCGCTCGCCGCCGCGGCGAAAACAACACAGCGAACAAAAGCAATGGAGGACCAAGTAAGCAAACAAGCAAGCAAAGATAGTAACATCGCATCACGCCAGGGCATGCCTTGCCACGGCATATGGCATCGTACAGTATCATATCGTTACCGTACCGCTACCGTACCGTTACCGTACCGTTACCGTACCGTTACCGTACCGTTACCGTACCGTACCGTTACCGTACCGTTATCGCATCGTTACCGTACCGCTACCGTACCGTTACCGTATATTTACCATATCGTTACCGTGCCGTGACCGTATAGTGGAAACATCTGGTGCCCAATTTTGGGAGCTCTTGTTCTTTTCGGCAGTATCCCACGAGTTGAACGTATCTGAAACATACCTCGGGAAAGCTCTTGCCGAGAGCCTTCGAACGAACTTACTTCCAACTTCTGTAGTGCGCTGTGGACTTCACCACGACATGTTGACCATCACAGCAGAGGGCACTTCATCGCACACAAATCACCATATATACATGTCTCAACAACTACGGCGGTCCAAAGAAAAAAAACAGCAGATTTGGAAAGCCACGTAACACATTTTTTTTTGGCATCATGATGGTCCCCTCTCCCCTGTAGGACCCGGCCTAAAAAAAAAGGGCATTTCACGGGTCATGGCCCGACCCGCGGGTCGGATAAGGAATACTTCAAACTGTCGCGGGTCGAGTCGGGTCGGATCAGGTGGTGCTCGAAATTTCACGGGACGGGTGAGGAGTTTGTCAAAACTCACGGGTTGGGTCGGGTCAGGCCGACCAGAAACCGACACGAACCGCGAGAAGCGACCCGTGAAAAGCCCTGAAAGAAAAAAAAAGAAGTCAAAACAGAAAATAAACCCCGTACACAACATACAATTTCGTTGAAACCCCGTACAATAGAACAAAGCATGCCATGACCTTGGTCCACTCAAAACCCGTCTCCGGTAAACACGAAAACAACAAAGAAAAGGGTTATCAAGAGTGTTAGTTGCCAAAACAAGAGTTTTTTTTGTTTCCTTCCCCCCCCCTGACAAAAACCCTCTTGACAATCTATACAAAAACCTAAAAAGAAACGAAACACAGCAAATGCTAAAATCGATATAGCGTCTTAGAAAATCTTATGGCAAACAGGATGTACATCATAAGCAAAGAAAAAAACATGAAAAAGGGATATAAATTGACCGTGCTACGACCGTTTGATTGAAGCTAGGGTCCCAGATGCTTCCACCCTACCATTACCGTACCGTTACCGTGCCGTCGCTGTATCGTTACCGTACCGATGCCGATACCGTACTGCCGTATCGATGCCGATACTGTACGGTTACCGTACCAATACGTACCGTTGCAGTAATACCGTTACCGCACAATACCGTACCACACTGATACTGTTACCGTACCGCTAACGTACCTTACCGTACCGTTATCGGACCATACCATGCCGCACTGACACAGTTACCATACCATTACCATACTGCCACCATACCGTACTGTTGACATTACCGCACCGCTACCGTACCATTACCATACCGTTACCGCACCATATCGTACAATATTGTCACCTTTACCGCGACGTTACCGCAACATTTCCGTATCATTACCGTACCGTGACCACACCGACACTGGGCCGTTGGCATACCGTTACCGTAACGCTACCATTATATAACCATACCGCTACTATACCGTTACCGTACGTTCCCATACCACGCTACCGCACCAATGCCGCACCCGTTACCAAAAAAATTTCGGCACTGTCACCATACCATTGCTGAACAGTCACCGTACCGTTCCCATACCATCATCATACCATTACCGTACTGTTCCCATACCATTATCATACCATTACCGTACCGTTCCCATTCCATTATCATACCATTACCGTACCGTTACCATACCGTTTCCATACCCACCTGGAGAGAGTATGACCCCTTGTGGAGAGCGTCCGACATCTCCAGCAGGGAGACCACCACGTCCGCTGGGATGTCCCCGTCTTTTAACACCGCGTTTCCCTGTTCTCCCCATCAACCACCGCCGAAAAAACAAAGCGAAACATACGGCGAAAACCACGTCATTACACCAACGGTACTGCTGTAAATCGGAAGGCGATGAGAGCATCATAAGGCACACCTGTACGTACGAGTAGTGATGCGTTGAGATTTGGGCGCAACGATGAAATAAAAAGGCGAGAGAGACGCTTGAGCAGATTTCAACAAACCCGCAAGACAAAAGCACCCAAAGCATGACATAGCAGTAGCAACGAAGCTACGAGGAAACAAAAAAAATGGCAAAGCAGTACATGTGCAAATGGTACGAAGGGAAAATAACGGAAGGTCAGAACAAAAAAGGCGAGACCTTCGAGCATGATTGCAGTACAGTATGTACATGGTGCTGATGCTATTGCAACCTATGAAAGCCACAAATATTGCTACTGTCACTCATCCCTCTTATCTCCCGGTCCCCTTCCATTTCCATAAAATATATCGCTCACCGACGAAGTCGGTCGAGGTCGCGCGCGTATTTGCGACCCTCCTTGAGCGCCGTTGCCGCCCAGCCCAGTCCCAGCCCCCCCTGCGCCACCGCCCCCACCGCCTGCAGAACTCGCCCCTTCGCGCCTATCCCGCAGTTCGGCCAAGCTTGTCTGCAATCTCCTGTCAACTTCCCGCACCTGGGTGGGAGTTCAGGACGTATAGGGCATGTTTTAGGAAGGGCGGGGGTGGGGGTGGGCGATGAGGATGGAGTAGGGGTTGGGGATGGAGGTATGACAGGGGTGGGGTTGTGGCCTCCCACCGCCCGTCTTCCCTGTCCGCGGTAGAGCTTGGAAAACGCAAAAAAAGGTGCACGACACTCCCTCGTGACCCCCCCCCCCCGTCACCAGCTTCTCGAAGACGGCCGCTACCACCATGACGAAGGCATCCTCCGCCTCCGTGCCCCATCCGCATCCTCCCCTCTACCCCCTCCCCTCCCGCCCGCCTCCGCTCCCCTCTCCCCTTCCTCTCCATGGTAGAGCTTAAAAAAAACATAAAATAGTGCACGACACTCTCCTTCGTGCCCCGCCCCCGCCCCTCACTCCGCCCTCACTCCCCCCAGTCTATGGCCGCCCTCTCACCAGCTTCTCGATCACGGGTGCTACGACCATGACGAAGGCAGCCTCCGCCTCTGCTTCCCCCGAGATCTGGCTCTTGTTCCCATCGGCAGAGCTAGACTTAAGCGCTCGCTCCCACAACAGCCGTTCGGCGGTGACAAGTTTTGTAGAGAAGTCCACGTAGAATCTGTTGCGGGGGAGGGGGTGGGGTTAGGGGTTGTTGGTGTTAGTTTTGGTGTTGGTGTTGGTGCTGGTGGCGGGGGGCGAAGGGTGGCGGGGGTGGGAGGAGGTGTTGGCGTTGGTGTTGGTGTTGGTGATGGTGGTGGGTGATGGTGGCGGTGGTGGTGATGGTGGTGGTAATGATAGTGTCAGTATTATATGATGGTCGTTTTCGTTGTTGCTGCCATTTATTGCCATCGCGGCAGGAAAAAAGAAACAAAGCAGGAATCAGGCGGAGTGGCGAGGTGCTCTCACGGGCATTCCCTAGGTACCGCTAGAGCCTACACTGGGTCGGTATATGCTCGGCCTCCCCAATCCCACCCTCACCCCCATCGCTCCCCTCGCCCTGACAATAAACCCTGTTCCCAGCCAAATTACCCTAGCCCTAAGCCCTTAATCTTTGTGCTTACCCTTTGCCCCAAGAATTATCTCATGTTTTCGCCAGAACCCTTAACGCCCACACCCTTACCCTTACCCCCAATCTTACCTTAGCCAAGCACCACCTCCTCGGGCTTCCTGGCCTCGCGGGTTGCTCTCGAACCTCGACTCCCAGTTATCAAGCGCAGTTTTCACCGTCACTCTTCGGTGCCACCGCCACCGCCACCACCGCATGAGAGAGGGAGATAATGAGGGCGAAGGGACGGAGACAGAGGGAGTAATTATTTGAAAAAATATATATATATACAAATAATCGAACGTTGGCAAAAATTCAATAGGTGAAGTATGAAAATTCTAAAAAAATAATAGTAACCGAAGCATTGGGGTTCGACAATCCAAAGAAACGATTAAATAATGTTTTGACAACAACAGCAACAGCAACGGCAACTGTAACACCAACACCGATACCCGCACCAACACCAATACCTACACCAACACCAATACCGACGCCAACAACATCAACTCCACACCGCCACCAACGCCACCACCACCACCACCACCATCACCACCATCACCACCACCACCACAACCACCACCACCACCAGCAACAACAACAACGACAACCGAAAAAAAAATCAACGCGAACAACATCGAAGCGTCGAGGGAAAAAAAGAACCAATGTGGCTAACCTCCTGGAGGCGGTGTAGTTCTGCCTCAGCTGCTTGTCGTGCTGGAGTAGAGTCAGACACTCCGCGATGGCCGCCAGGCTCTGTGACACGTTGTCGCTCAGAGAGTTCACCGACTCAAAAGTGTTGGTTTGCGTCTGTCACATACATGTGGCGAGAGAGTTTGTGAGCTAGCTGGTTTTAATAGAAACCAACACATCTCGTATATGTCGAGAAAAGAGTCGGGCACCAGCCATTCGGTATGTTGTACACCCCGCACTGTACTTGTGTTACGTCTAAAAAAAAAAAAAAAATACACTTCAGTTGTGACATCGACCAATAACGATTTTTACTCGCCTTTTGCAAGCTGCGTGTTATGCTTCGATTGCGAGTGTTACGGGGAGTTATATACAGTGTGTGAAGAGAGAGGCGGGTACCAGGTACTTGGTTGAGTTGGGTACCCCGGGGCTGGCATGCACACAGCTCCATTCCCACATCCGTACACACGCCAGTCTACCACCACTCCACCCGGCGTAACTGACTCCGTATTCGCCGGGGCCTCCCGGTAATTACCTCCCTCTTGCCTCATTTGCCACGCTCAGCGGGCACGTCACACCAATGGCTTACTCACTTCATACAAATTCGCCATCGACGTAAACTTTCCCCATCCAATTGATGCACTCTGGCCCTACCAGCAGTTTTAGACTGTGCCCGTTCGAGCCGATGTTACTCTTCTGTTCGATCTCCGCACACGACCCCTTGGGCACCACTTGGCCTCCGGACGTGCTGATCTTGACTTGCAACGAACCCTTCGCAACCACTCATGGTTGTTGTTCGAGAAGGGGGAGGGGAGCGCAAGTGTGATGCCCGGGATAACATTTCTGATTTTTTATATAGTGCCGACGTGTACCGTGCTCGTGCATCCATTTTTTTTTTGCCTTGTGTTTCTGTATACCCACCGGATATCTGGTAGTGCTTTTACAGCAGGCGATCGGTGGGAAACCTTCAGCTAGTTCATGTGATGTTGGTAGCTGTCTTTTAAGACTTTTCCATATAAAATCACACAAGTGTGTGGACAGAGAGTTGGGTAGCAGGGATACCTTTGTTTGGGCAGGACATAGGGTCAGGGTCATCGACGTGGAGAAAGAGCTGGGTACCAGGCATTTGGTTGAATAAAAATCACACACATGAGCAGAGAGGGAGAATTGGGCATGTGAGATGCGGTTGAATAGAATTTACACACTATCTTACGTGGAGAAGGAGCTGAGTACCAAGTGTTGGGTTTTCAACCTGTCGCTCAGAGTGTTCGCTGACTCAAAAGCGTTGCTCTGCCTCCAGAACGCACATGGAGAGAAAATTGGCCACAAGGGACTTGGCTGGGTTGGGTATGAGATACTTGGTTGAGTTGGATATCAAGTACTTGGTTGAGTTGGGTACACAAAACTTGATTGGATAGAAATCACATTCAGGTGGACAGAGAGTTGGGTAGCAAGAACATATTTGGCTGGACAAGCCATAGCGTCAGAGTCATGGATGTGGAGAGAGAAAGCTGGGTACCAGGCATTAGGCTGGATAGAAATAATATACCAGGTATCAGGTATACTATAGGAGAGGGAGTTGGGTATCTGGTATTCAAGTGAATTATTCTAAGCACGTCAGCTGCGAGTTCAACCAAATTAGGGTAGACACACATCTTTGCAAGCTGCGTAATATCGGGTATATGGTATCGTAGAAATCACATATGACACCAGGTACCAGTATAAAACATGTGAAGACAGAGTTGGGTCCCAGGTATAGGCTGTATAGAACTCAAAGCCGATGTGGTACTACTGAAAAATAATGAGAAATATGGAACATGCGGCCGATGCCTCACGCAGCTTGCAGGGTTGAGTATAGACCACTCAATCATTCGAACTCGCAGCTGGCGCATTTGATATGATTTGTACAGAAACATTAAAGTATGTCGAGAGACAGCTTGGTGTTGGGTTGGATAAAAAAGTCACATGGACTATATGTGGAGAGGTGGGCACCAGGTATTGGGTTGGACAGAATAACACATTCGTGGATAGAGCTGGGTACCAGGTGTTCGGTTGGACAAATTCAACGATAAAATAGAGGGGGCAGCCCCCCCCCCCCCCCCCCCCCCTGCCCCAACACCTCCCTGCTCTCTTGAGTACCTGGAACTGAACCGCCGGTCCAACTGTCCGCATGAGGCGGTTGAACTCGTCGATGCATTCCTTAGCTGCCATGGAGGACAACTCCTCCAACCCTCGTATAGCCTCCTTTTGCGATTTCAGGCTAGGCCACTTCCGGAAGTACTCAATGGCGTCGTTAATCCGCCGCATCTGCCAACCGGAACAACAAACCGCAATCAAACATGTCAGGAGACGGTAGTTTTAGGCGCAGTCAGTCACAAGGTGTGGACCGTTCACATTGAAGCTGGCATATCACGTCTCCTGGCATAATCGGCCGAACAGGAACCAAACCGGAACCTGGACCCGCGCAGAACCGGGACAATCGGCGGTGGCAAGGGGGGCGGGGGCAAGGGGGGCGGGGAGCGGGGACAAGGTAGTTTTTTCCTTCGTGTTACCGAACGATGATGATTTGCGGCTTTGACTCATTTTAACGACCACGACTCTATCGCCATTTCAGGCTGGGTCATTGCCGCAAGTAGACATCGGCGTCGCCAAACTGCCGCATCTGCCAACCGCAACAACGGACCGTAATAGGGAACCGTAACAGGAAACGAACCGGAAGTGGAGCCGAACCGGAACAACCGACGGGGGGTGTGGGCGGGGGCGGCGTTGTGTTTTCGGCGGTTTCATCGAACGACGACAATTGGCGGGTACAACTCCCCATCGTACCCTGATCTGGTACGATACGTGTAATGAGTACACGTTCCAATCTGATTACAGGTATCATAGGATATACATGTTCGATACGTTCCGATGTCACCAGCCGTAAGGTATGCACGCCCTATACAATGCCAGTAGATACCAGCATAGCACACAAGTTAAGGTGCACCATTTGCCGTCTGAGGGTAGTCACTTGAGGAGCTCTGAAACTCACCCACAAACTAATCTTGAGTAAATTGATAGTGTAACCCGGTGGACAAATCCATGGCCTAGGCATACAAGAAAAACAGATCGAAAACCAAGGACATTCCGACACTTTCGGTCAAGGCGCTCAGTCATTTAGAGATGAAAAATAGAGTGTTTTCTCTGTTGTAGCATGCGTCATGCCCCAACAGACTGATCTGTACGACCTAGGATCTGCGCGATCTAGGTAAGGCAAATCATGATCTGTTCGTCGACGGGTACTGCCTGCTTTACCCTCTCACCTCCTCGAGGTACTCTACCGCGCCCACGTTGCCTCGCATCCCCTTCTGCACCACGCCTCGCAGCTCCTTCTCCAGCAGGAAGCACTCGTTAATGCTCTCCAGCTATGCGCCATAAGATACGAGCGAACGCGAGGTTCTAATTAACGCCGCGCCAAAAAATAGAAAACCTCCTTTCGCGATGGCTCAATATATTTTCTAAATTACGAACCAAACACACACCACTTCCAAGTAGGTTGTTCCCAAAACGCGGGGGGTATTTTAAAGAGGTGAAATAGTTCATTTCGACTGTACAGCAACATCACACATGCGCCAACGCGCACATGCTAATGACAGTTACAAGCGGTTTATGCTCTCCAGCTGTGAGCCATACTTACGAGCGTTTCTACTCCACACCGCGCCTGTTAAAAAAGAGAAGATACCGCCTTTCGACATGGCTGAAGCCACTTTTCACTTGAGTAAAACAATTGATTTCGACCGCGGAGCAACACCATACATCCGCCAACGCAAACGAGTTGATGGCAGTCATGAACGTCCTGTCGCGCGAATCACTAGCGGACTGCAAGCTTCCACCCTCAAGATGAAGTTCGCTTGAAATCCCGGGGGTGTCATGTCTTGAGTTGAAAAGGGTGGCAAAACTCTTCTGAAAAAGTAAAGAAAAACAATCAGCCACCGCGCAAGTAACCCGGCAAGCAACAACGGCCATCCCAAACGAGTTTTATGACCTTAGTCTAATATAATATAATACAACGTATCTTATTACGTTTGTTGTATGTTGCGTTATTTCACGCTGAAAATATATAAAGTGTGCGTTGAATTGTTCAATGCTGAGACTAAACCCTTTGGGACCTGAGAGGAAAATGTGAAAAAGTTGTGCAACTAGTTGTGTGTGCACAACTTCTGTTCGAAAAAGTTGTGCAGCTAGTTGTCTGTAGACAACTACTGTTGGAAAAATTTGTGCAACTAGCTGTCTGCAGGAAACTACTGTTTGAAAAAGTTGCGCAACTAGTTGTCTGCAGACAACTATTGTTCGAAAAAGTTGTGCAACTACTTGGCTGTAGACGACTACCGTTTGAAAAGCTTGTGCAACTAGTTGTCTGCAGACAGCTACTGGGTGAAAAACCTGTGCAACTAGTTGTGTAAGGACAACTACTGGGTAGTTGCGGCCGCACACCTTAGTTGTAGTTGCTAGCGAAAATGTGTCGCGCAGAAACTGCGATTATATGCAACATAAACGACGATTATGGCACCAAAACCAATGTCTACTGATATCTTCCGATATGCCATGTCATGAGTTTACTCTTGTGATCGGGAGAGAAAGCTCTACTGTCAACGTGTAATCGGGGCGGCGCAGCGTCCCCGTTTATCAAGCGTGCGTCTATTAGTTCCCTCCCACGCTACTAGCTAGGGTCCCTGGAAAACACAATTTGGACCCTGTAAGGACAGACTCCGAGACCCCAGATAGAGTTGTGAGCTCCTGCTGTGCTGCTTCTGCTTACTACTGCGGTAGTCTGTGAACCTGCGCGCGGTGCTCCCAAGACTGTCTCCACCCCTCCTCGGCGATCTCAAGAGGTAAATCTTTAGACAAGACATTTTTAAGAAAACCGAATGTTCCGGTTCATGCATGAAACCGTCGTTTTGTAAATGAATCGTCACTTCCAGGCAGTGAACGCAATCGGCTCGTTCTTCTGCTATGCGATAGCTGCCCGAAATCCTGATTTGCTGCCTGGTGGTTCTCGCTGCGTTGTCCTTTCTATTTTTCGTAATCCATAAACCACATGCTGACACGATTACGACTGCGCGCTACCATGAACGAATTATGGCAGCATAAATAATTAGTATGGATTCCAGCATCGGCCACATGAAGCGGCCCGGCGCTAAAGGCTAAAGGGGGAGTCTAGAGAACGCGTCCGAAGTGCGACGTAAGGAATTCCTTGCTAGCAACAGGTACTTGTAATTGTAACTCTTACTGCTGCGTGTGTAGTGGTTGGTCTACGACTGGTGCTGCAGTATGTTAACTCTCAAGTGCTGCTGCTGCTGCTGCTGCTGCTGCTGAGGCCCCCTTTTCTGATGCCGACGACTCCTGTCTGCTGTGACGCTGTGACAAATGAAAAATGACGACAGAGTCGCAAGTCGCAGCTTTAACTTCCGGAATGCTGGCTGTTGTATGCACGAGTACGATACGGGTGCGTGTCCTTCACTTATCATACGTACACGGAACGGGCATCATATACGAAGGTGGACAGACGGGTGACTCCCCTGGCACAGGATCAAGCATATCTCATATTGTATCGTAGGCAAGGACGGGTCAACAGGACAACCCATGCAGAATACTTCCAATTTCAGCCCATTTCCCTGTACCTCTGCCCTCTGCTCTCTGAGATCGACTATCCGACTTGCAGCGGGGGTAGGGGGGGGGTTGCCGGAGACCTCCGCTCGAGCATCTTGCACACAAGGAATAGTACGACGCAAGTGCTGCTGCTGTACAAAATCAGAACAGCGGCAGCGACAGCAATAGAGCCCATAAAAAACTTCTTCGTAAGGGTCACACCTGTTTCCAGAGGATGGTAGACCTCGCATATGATCGTACGAACAGGTATCACATCACAGCACAAACCACACGGCATGCGAGGCGAAACTCGCCACAGCAACACAAGTCGTAGACCCAGACCCAAAACAAGCTCGACATAACAGTAAACTGTGCCAGGCGCGTATACCACCTTGGGATCCCTGCAATATCACCGCGCCGGTGTCATCTCAGCAACTCCCGCCATCCCCATAGCACCGGCACATCACGAAACATCACCTCACCTTGCCAATGGCGTTGATGATGTTGCGTCTCGAGGTAGTCAGCTTAGCGCTGATCTCCTTCATAGGAAGCATCTCCCCTTCCAGCTTGCCCAATCTACCCTCGAAGTCATCGAATATTGTTTTCATCTGTCGAGTCGACGAGTCAAAACTCGTTAGCCCGGCCCGCAGGGTCTCTACCCCGGACGCCAGCGCCGCAGCGTTGAGTATATCTTTGTCTGCACCCATCTTTGCGGCAGGGGGGTGACCTACACCTCCCACCCAGCTGCTTGCTTCCGCGTCTGTTCCGTGAGAGAGACGAGCCGGTGGAAAGCTTCCGGTTTCAATATAGTTCGGTGGCGTTCTCCTGTTCGGCCTTTGTTTGTTGCGGTGTTGTGTGCAGTGCAGTGTGCAGCAGCAGATATCTTCTTCTGTACGTACTGCTGCTTGCTGCTGACATACGCGGTATGCGATCAGCAGATATCTTCTTCTGTACGTACTGCTGCTTGCTGCTGACATACGCGGTATGCGATGTAGAGCTCCATGATATGTACAGCAGCACTAGAGAGGGCGTTGCGCGTAAAATGTATGACTACTGATCCACCACCACTACTACACACTTAACTGCTGTAGAAGACAACTCACTCTCGTGTTCTTGTTGCCTCTTTTCTGTATCTACTTGACGACGGGTTCGTATCTTCCGTTCAAAAAATCTTTTGATGTTTGATGTTTGTTCGCGTGTCGTTCGTAACGATGGTGATGCACGCTGCGCGTGGAAACGATGAAAGAAGACGACGTTACTTTTCGATGAAAAACAATCGTCGACGACAGGGCTCGAACCTGCGCGTGAAATCACAATGGGTTTCGAATCCATCCCCAAATTAACCACTCGGGCTCGTCGACCGTTTTATCATAATAACGTAACGGATACACCTTACACCGATCCTCGGTTCGTATATTTAGCCCGCGGCTATGATACGTGCATATTACCATTTACATGTACATGTACGACGAAGTAGGTACTCGTGGAGCAATGAATAGTGGCGCACTCTTCCGATCCAAAGGGTGGTGAGTGATGCGTAGTTCCATTTTCTGAGGGATTCGAAGAAAAGCAACCCTAAAAAAACGCGAGGTGAAAAGAAAAAAAACGACGATGAAAAAAACGGAAAAGAAAAAACGTCGACGGCAGGACTCGAACCTGCGCGTGAAATCACAATGGGTTTCGAATCCATCCCCTTAACCACTCGGGCACGTCGACATGCCGTGTTAGACGCGGGTGATATTTTGAGCCTATCAACTCACACCACGTGGTATTATCCTGCATCATGTACAATAATACTCGTATTATTAATAGTGAGAGCTTGAGTTTTAGCAACAAACTGTTTAACACTCGATGAAAAATCGACGAGCAAGCAGTGGGATTGCTGAACCCTATGCGCGATAGAAATTGAAGGCAAGACCCTGGGGGAAGGAACAACACCTGTGACCACGTCTTGTGTCCCCAGAAACTAAAAAGTAGAAGTGTGCGAAAAAAAAAAAAAAGTGTATGATACGTGTACTCTTCTTGATGGTGTTGTATACCATGTACAGTTATATATATAGTCTAATAGTTGTCAGAAGTGTTACAAGGCTTAGTTTGGGTAAGCTATTGGTTAACCTTTCGCAAGTGGTCAAACGGACTAATACCCCACTAATTCCTCAACAAATGGCATCGTCGACAGACCATGGGTTTTTGGGTCGTGGGTTCGATCCCCCCCATCCACAATAATATTAAACTTTTCAGATTTTCCCCATTGCCATGTCGAACTTGAAAAATACTCTCCCTGGTATCCCCAGGAAATGAAACGGCTTGGATATTGACAGAGGTCCGCCGTATATCCGGCCGACCTGCTATCCCGCCGTTTCAGGGGGGGAGAGTGTTATAAGGCTTAGTTTGGGTAAGCTATTGGTCAACCTTTTGCAAGTAGTGGTCATCAAACGGACTAATACCCCACTAATACCTTAACAGAAGTTACTTGGCAACCGCCTTCATTCCGCCTATCATTATGCTGCTTCGACCGATTCTACGATGATGATAAACCCCCTCCAAAACCAGCGATTTTCTTCAACGAACGTTTCATGGCGCTGCTCGACACAAGGAAGCAAGGGTGCCATGATAAAACTATAGATAATACATTAATTCATTATTTTCTTGTTTGCATGAAGGCCTATCGAAACGATCGATGACGTCGGGACGATGGCAAGGTGTTAAGGTATTTCTAGTAGTGGGGGTATTAGTCCGTTTGACCACTTGCAAAAGGTTAACCAATAGCTTACTCTACTTGGAGCCTTTTAACACTCTCCCCTCATGAAACGGCGGGATAGTAGGTCGGCCGGATACACGGGGGCGGACCTGCCAATATATCCAAGCCGTTTCATTTCCTGGGTATACCGGGGAGATTATTAAGCAAGTTCGACATGGATGGGGAAAATCTGAAAAAAAGTTTAATCATATTATGTGGATGTATGTGGGATTTGAACCCACGACCCCAAATCCCATGGTCTGTCGTTTGACCACTTGCAAAAGGTTAACCAATGGCTGAATAATTACCCAAACTAAGCCTTCCTTATAACAAAAGGGCGCCGTAAATCAGGAGATATACGGTCGGGAGCTGGTTTCAAAACCAGCGATTTCGTCAAAAAAAAGTTTTTTGGGGGGGGATGCCTTATAGAACGACTCCTTCGAATCCCCATAAATAACATCCAAGCATTTTTTTTTCGTATTTTTCTTCCCCCGCACAGCCCATATATTCAAAGCCAAAACAAAATTAACACGGGAAGCCTAATAAGAAAAACGTAAAATTGGCCTTTGTTACTCAGCTTTCAGCTCACGATCTTGGCCTTCCATATATATCTCGAGACACAACCACACCACGGCCGACCGACCCAACTCCGGACTAGGCCACATGACTGTACGTTGACGCCGTCGACAGGTTTTTGCTGATCCGTGTTGTATTAGGCGACGATAAGTTGTCTGCGTCTGTCGCTGGGTTTCTTGTCGAGAAGAATATGGTTATTGGCTTATTGTCTACACGAAATGCTCGCGTCGGCAGAAGAGGCCGAAAACGACTTGACTATGGATGGATGTCGGCGTTTCCGTCATATTATTTCAGTGGGGGTTACTTGGTTTTCGTCAAGTAGAAGAGCTGTTGATCAACCATGACAATTTATAATAGTTGCAATAATAGTTGCAAAAATAGTTGCAATAATAGTTGCATAATCGCGTAATAAAGTACTGTAATAATGGTGACGTCGTCGGTGATTGGGGCATGGTTACAAACAATCGCATAAAGCCTTTTAGAATAGTAAACATTACAAGCCAGATGATATAAAGGGATGTCTTATTGCTTCAATCGTCAGGTTTGTC